>CM060696.1:160462446-161034946 GCA_030686995.1 Artemisia argyi | reverse complement strand
TGTGGTTGTACATGTGATACAATTGAATTTGAAATGTGATGTAGTAGGTGCGCATAGGTAGCGTACAAGGATGATTAGGTTAAAGCTCGTGTTATTTTATATGTTTAAATGTCTTTGTATGATTGGTTGTATGTGCGAATGGAACTTGAACTAAGATGCAGTAAGTGTTAAGTTGTTGCATGTATAGATGAAATAGGCTAAGCGTATGTTGTTTTATTTGCGTAAATGTGTTTGCATGCTTGGTTTATGTGTGATGCACTTAAATTTGAACTGAGATGCAGTATTCGTTCTGTTCATTTGTCGCATATAAGGATGAAATTGGCTAAGTGTAGGTTGTTTTATGTGCTTAAATGTTTTTGTTTCTTTGGATTTAAGTGTGATAAACTGGAATTTGAACTAAGATGCATTATGTGTTCATTTGTCATGTGTAAGGATGAAATTGGCTAAGCATAGGTTGTTTTATGTGCTTAAATGTGTTTGTTTGTTTGTTTGTTTGGTTGGTTGGTTGTATGTGTGATGCATTGGAATTTAAACTGAGATGCAGTAGTTGCACACTTGTTGTATATTAGGTCGAATAATCATATGCATAAGTTGCATTATGTGTCGAAATGTGTTTGTTTGATTGGTTGCATAATCTATGCATTGGCTTTTAAATTTTTATGCAATAGCTGCTCACTTGTTGTATGTAAGGAGGAGTTAGGCGACTTGTAGTTTGTATTATGTGATGTGTTTCTTTGCTTGGTTGTATTTACGATGCATTCGATTATAAACTCTGATGCAGTAGCTGCTCACTATTGCGTATAAGGCAGACTTTGGCATCATGTAGGTTGTATTATGTGTGAAAATGTGTTTTCATGCAAGGTTATACGTACGATTCACTTAGATTAGAACTCTGATGCAATAGGTATTTAGTTATTGTATATATGGCTGAATTAGGGTATGCATAGGTTATATTATGTGTGGATATGTTTTGTCAACTTGGTTCTATATATTAGGATTGAACTTTGATGAAGTAGCTACTCACTTGTTGCGTATAAGAGTTGATAAAAGAAGGCTTATGTGAGAAAAGGACCAATCTAGTTGTTGCACATCAAGTATACAACTAAGCTCATTCTTTTCGAATTTAATAAGAAAACAACAAAGATATGTGCATAATTGTGTTTGTATGCTTGGTTGATACAACGATCTTCTATATGAACTGGTAAGTAGAAATTGAATTAGTGAATTTGTTGTGTTTATATTAAGTGCATCAACTCATTTAGAAAATAGTGCATCAGTTTAATAATCTGTCTTGGTACTTACACGTTAGCATGTTTGTAACAACTTGCTTAGGAAATGTCGCATAAAGGGCGACGAGATGGGCAAGATTCTAAATCATGGCTGTAGAGTGAAGATCAACCTAATATGTGAAAGAATTCAAGTATCAATGAGAGAGATTTGAAGTGTTGTCATTCGTAGAGGAATATTAATTGTTAGTTTAAAAAATGGTGTAAATGCTACTGATGTTTCTAACTATTAGTTGTAATACTTTGGATTACTGAATGTTTAATACTAAGTATTGTACCTTTTAGCGAGCATGGTGTTTGTTATTTTTGATTATTGCTTATTCTGAAGGAGCATATATGCACCAGTTGTATAAACTGTGATTCACTAAATTGTTCACTATGATGCACTAAATTGTTAACTATGATGCACTAAAAATACTAGTGCATCACAATGTATACAACTGGTACATGATAATGCATATATCAGGTGCACCACATTCTAAGAATATGGTGCATACCATTGTAAATATTCACTTAAATATAAAGAATTTTTGGAATTACCACAACTGAATAAAAAATATGAATATTACGATTCCTTAATTTTGATGTACTAACAAATATCTGTGATGTAGTAACACAAACACTGGGATGCACTCAAATAACATTGTGATGCACTGGATTTTGAATTATGATACAGATCTAGAAGAAAACATGATTTAGTTTGAATGAAACAATGTTAACTACTGTATCACAGTGTAAAAATCTAATGTATCACAATGTATAAATCTGTTGCATCACAAGGTTATCTTACTGTATCATGATGCACTAAACAATACGACAATGATGCAGTAATTATGATGCATTAAATCATTAAATAATATTGTGATGCATTGGATTTTGAATTATGATGTAGATCTAGAAGAAAGCATGATTTAGTTTGAATGAAACAATGTTAACTACTGTATCAAAGAGTAAAAATCTAATGTATCACAATGTATAAATCTGTTGCATCACAAGATTATCTTACATCATCTGATGCACTAAACAATAAGACAATGATGCAGTAATTATGATGCATTAAATTTGAACATAAAAGATACTAAAGTTAAACAACCTACAAAAACATAAATAAAAGTATGATGTACTTCATAAAAATCACATATGCACCATAGAAAATAACAATGATGCAGTGTACAATACAAGAGCAACACACTTTACACATTTATTTCTATTTTCAAAATCATTTCTTTGTCTAAACTTCTATGGGACGGGTAGTCTGAGATGTGTCTTGATCGGATTCCGTCATTTAAGTCAGATAATGAGATGTGTCTTGAACTGAATGGCACACGTAGGCTGCAACGCAAGAAATCATATGTGACATATCACTTTGACTTCATTCTTTATGTAGACACAAGTTAATTATGGAGTCAAAGTTGCCATCATCCATCGCTCGCATGAATAAATGACTTGCCTGTAGCTTGATAGATGTTAGCAACTAAATGATCATTAATTCATTAATTTATAAACATAACCTCCTCATAAGATCATTAATTCATAAGCATAACCTCCTAATAAGACCATTAATTCATAAATATTATACAATTCGGTTACGCGCTTCAAAATAAGATTATCAATTCATAAACATAACCTCCTAATAACCCTTCTGCCTAAAACCTATATGATGCAATCGCTTACTAAATAACAAGCTTCGAATCCTGAAAACCTAATATTTCAATCAGTGCTAGTATTTGAATTCTCCTTCTAAATATTTGTAAAATTCAATGTTATAAATCTATTACACAAAATGTATAAATCAACTGTATCACAATGTATAAATCTTATGCATCAAAATTTTATAAATCTGATGCATCAAAATGTTATAAATATGCTACATCACAATGAATAAAATCTACTGCATTACAATGTACCAAACATAACCATTTTGACCCAAACTCGGTTTAACTAGTTACCAAATGCATAGGCCCACCAATTTAGTTATGTTTTATGAAAACATACCTAAATTTGCATGACCCTCAACCGACCCTAAGCAAAAAGGTCCCTTATCATTCTGTGTTTCACCTTTCTCACCCGAATCTTTATGCATCGAGTCCAATACATCTTTCATTTGAAAAGCACATACTTTCAAGTTCAACCCGAGCTAATATATCTGAATTTCACATAAACAAATACCAGCTTACATCAATAGTTAGTAACAACTACATTAAATTTATAACTAAATATACAAGCCTTTTTGTGATGAAAGAACGAAAATACTAGCTAATAAAGGACAACAGATAACCTACTACATCACTGTTCAAAATCAAGTGCATTTCACAAACACCCAAGCATGAATGCACATTTTCAAACATAACTCAATCTGTGTTTAACCTAATGCATCATTATAAAGGACAACTGAGAAGTGAGAACTGCATCACAGTTCAAAATCAAGTGCATGTCACAAACATCCAAGCGTAGAGACACATATTCACACATAACACAATCTATGTTTAACCAAATGCATCCTTAAAATGAACAACTGAGAACCTACTACATTATAGTTCAAAATAAAGTGAATCTCACAAACATCCAAGCATACAGACACAATTTCACACATAACGCAATCTATATTTAACCTAGTGAATCCTTATAAAGGACAACTTAGAATTTACTATATCACAATTCAAAAAATAATGCATCAATGACAAACAACTGCATCAAATTAGATCAACTGAAATTAGGTCACATCTTGAATATCACATATCTAAATCAGTGAATCACAGTTTTAGCAAAAAGTTCATCACAAGGTTTTATAAACAACTGGTGCATCACAGTACGAACATAGTGCATCACAGTTATAGAATATCATGTAGACATTTTATCAAACACTTGGTGTGTAAATTTCATGCACACACTTTCATCTAGTTTTATTTCTCAAACACTTACTGAATGAATGTTTTAAATCAACTAAATACACTAAGAATCAACAAAAACATATTAACTAATTACAATTAAATATTCAAATTAACATAAAGCAAATTAACAAAAAATTGAAAAAGAAAACAAAAGATTGAGATTACACAATCATTATTCGTCGATAATTAACTAGTTGTTGATCATTAACACTCATCACTAGTTCATGTGGAACACTCAAAATTCGTTGACAATGAACACTCGATCGACATCTCAAAATAATAGTGGAGAAGACGATATGATGGAAAAGATGGTGGAGATAGGTGGTTAACTGTTGGAGAAGCTGGTGGAGATGGTGGTTGCCAGGTGGAGCCTCTCTATGTAAGAGTGTGTGTGTGGAGAAGCAGACCAGTTTATGCATGTGTAAGAATAGAAAAAACAACACTTTATATACCCTGAGGTTAAATGACGAGAATACCCCTTCTAGTTAAAAAAAGGAGGGGGTGGGGATTGGACACGTGACAGCACCTTGTGGCTTCCTACACTTTTTATTTTAACCCAAATATATATATATATATATATATATATATATATATATATATATATATATATATATATATATATATATATAGTGTAACTTTCAAACGAGAAGCATTTTAACTGCGAGAACTGAGAGAACCACCAAAAACATACATGCACGCCTTCAATAATTGTATTTTTGCACATATGTTTTAAAAACAACAGATATGTTTAAAAAAAAAACATAGTTGTTCTCGCAATTTTTGATAAGAAATTGGAAATACAAAAATTTTCTTTGAAGGTGTGCATGTATGTTCTTATAAGACGTGCAACGACAATATTGCGGCCGTGTGTAAGGTTTTTGTGAAAAAAGAGGACGAGTTCATAATGATATTGAAGAACATAGGTGGATGCTTACGATTATTGATGATTTGCATGTATTTTTATTTTATTTTAAAAGTCGTGCATGTATGTTTTTTGTGATTTCTCTCAGTTCTCGCAGATAAAATGGTTCTCGTAAGAAAGTCACCCTATATATATATATATATATATATATATATATATATATATATATATATATATATATAGGTATGGGTTAAAATAAAAAGGGCATTATAATAAAAAGTGTAGGAAGGATTGTGAGGGCGACATGTGTCACCCCTATGCCACATCATATGACACATGTCACCCCACCCCCTCCCCCCCCCTCCCCGCAAAAAAAAAAAAAAAAAAAAGAAAAATTCCCGCCAAAAAAAAAAATTTTTTTGGAGCAAAAATTTTTTTTTCCCGCCAAAATTTTTTAGTGCATCACAGTTATAAAGTTACTGCATCACAATTATAAAAGTTACTGCATCATAGTTTTAAATTTTAGTGCATTGAGGTTATAAGTTACTGCAACATAGTTGATGTACTAAACTATTAACTATGATGCAGTAACTTATAATAAAGATGCACCAAAACTTAAAAAAAATCGTATTTTAATTGTGATGCAGTTACATACATATATAATGCAGAAAACTTATGATAATTCAGTTTCTCTATAACCATGATGCAATAACTTTATAACCATTATGCAGTAACATTAAAACCATGAATGCAGTAACCGTGATGCAGTAAAATCATAATTGTGATGCAGTAAACGTGATGCAGTAACTTTATAACCGTGATGCAGTAAATTTATAACAGTGATACAGTAAAATTTTTTGGCGGGAAAAATTTCTTTTTCGGGGGTGGGGGGGGGGGGGGGGTGGGGGTGACACGTGTCATATGATGTGGCAAGAGGTGACACATGTCACTCCCACAATCCTTCCTACACTTTTTATTATAAGGCCCTTTTTAGAATAACCCCACCCTATATATATATATATATATATATATATATATATATATATATGGTTTATCTAACTTGTGCCCTGGGGCACAAGTTAAGCACACTAAAAGGACAACGGGACCCACGAAAAAGTACGTCCGGACCCACAGAAAAATACACTTTTCAAATAAAAGATGTGGGTTCGGATGTCATTTTTCATGGGCCCAACCGTCCTTTTGGTGTGCTTAACTTGTGCCCCAGAGCACAAGTTAGAAAAACCCTTTCAATAATTAAATTTGCTTGCAAATATGTACAATGAAATTGACTATTGATGGTACGTGGAATATCATGGTACATGATTTATGGCTTGTATGAATTTTGTAGGACCGACTCATCCCTAATGAGTTTACTGTAATATAGATCACTCTCCTGTGGATACCTTTGAAAACCATAAAAGATTGTACATAGTTTACTTATGGGCAAATGATCCCTGCTGTAAACAGCAGGGATGTATCTGCTGTAAAGGCTAACTCAGGGACCATTTATACACATCAAGCATGTTATCAGGGACCATTTGTGTTGAATCAGGAACTTTTTTTGCACTATATTGCAGATAAGTCCCTGCTGTAAAACAGCAGGGATCATTTGCCCTTTACTTATACTTATAAAAACTTAAGTACTCAACTTTCCATTCGATATAAAGTTTGTTTTAGTGTGTATGAATACTACTATAATACCTTATACGATAGAAAAATTATTCGGCCAAGAGTCGCTACAAGAAAATTAAAAATCAACAGTTTTTTAGTGACATGATAGAATTACTAGCGTCAATGATTAACCGATTGATTATCTTTTATATAATAAAACAAAACCTTTATTAGGAATTTTTCATTTCAAAAAAATTGCATTTATACCTTATTTAGTAATAATTTTATTTAAAAAAATAAATTATTTTCTTATTAGGTAAAATTTTATATTTATCCATAATACAAATAAAAGATAAATCCAAAAAATTATATAATAAAACAAAACCCCTATTGAGAATTTTTCATTTCAAAAAAATGCATTCATACCTTATTTAGTAATAATTTTATTTAAAAAAATAAATTATTTTCTTATTAGGTAATATTTTATATTTATCCATAAAACAAGTAAAAGATAAATATAAAAAATATAGATAAGATGCAATTAATAACAGGATTAAAATTTTTAAATAATTATCTTTAATAATAAAAAACTATAATTAAATATCATAAATCAAACAAAACAAAGATTAAATTATTTATTTTTTAATAAATAAAAATATATGATTTAAAATATTTAAAAAAGCCCGCGCGTGCGCAGATATTATAACTAGTATAATAACATAATACAATATAAATAATACTATAGGAAGTGCTAGGCGTCACAACACATACAACGGGCCTACATTAACACCAATCCACTAACCACCGCCCGTAGTTTCGGCGGGAGAAGAAGAACACTCAAACATTAACGAAATTCATCAAATAAAGTATACAGCAGGAACTTAGTAAAAATGTCCGCAACAACTATATCAATTCCGAGGAATATAAGTTAGAGGATCATAGTGAACCTGCTAACTACAGAGATGCATTATTGTATCTTGAATCCGATGAATGACTCAAAATTATGAATGTTAAGATGCAGATCTTGAAAAATAATCACTTTTGGAGCTTGATTGATCTTTCACCAATCGGTTAAACTGTGAGGTTTAAATGTGTTTCTTAAAGAGAAGACTCAAAAGGTCAAAGTTGTACATACATTTAATGCACGTCTTGTGACAAGAGTTTTTACTCATACTCAAGCAATTGATTGTGATTAAGATTTCTTTTTCTTTACGAGCATTAGATTTATAAAGATAATTAATTGTCATACTTGGTTTCATAAATACTGAATATGGCAATTGGATGTCAAAACTCTTTCTTGAATTATTATCTTTGCGAGCACGGTGAGTAATCAAAAGGTTATGAACCCAAATAATCTTTAGAAAGTGTACATAAATGCAAGAATCCAAATACGGATCAAAGCACGCATCTAGGAGCTGAATCTTAAGTTTAATTATGAAATCAATGATTTGATTTTTCTTAGAAATAAGATGACTATTGAGTACACCTGAGAGCTAGTCTGAGCAGTATGTCTGTTTTTTTATGAATCACATATGTTGCGTAACGTATTGGAAGCAACATTTCATCTAAGTTAGATGTTAATCCTTAGCTTGGATGAAACTTCACTTGAGGGATTTAGGAAATAAAACATACAACCTTGTTATATATGTTTATTAGAATAAACATATGCAGTCAATAAGTGTAACACAATATGACATATCATTGAGTGAACCTTAAGGGATCTATTTCATCTGATGAGATTGAACACATGAATTGAAATCTTAAGTCTAACTTAAGGATTCATTATGTACATCAGATTATATATTAGACTAGTTGTAATATTTGCATGAATGCAAGATGAGCGGACAATAACAGTATCTAAGTGAAAGTCATTAGATAACTGTTAAAACAAACATTCTAATGGCCTTTGAAAAACAAGTTTTGAGTTGGCATTTTCTAAAATGAGAGGACTTGTTTTGGGTATTTCTTTAAGTCTAAATCTTATGCGAGTTACCTAACAACTCAAATATCATGTACGAACTTGTATTTAAAGAAGCACCTTGGTCGGGTACGAGGAAATCCAACTTGAAAAAACCCAGACGCGCATGATCAGTCCTAGGCATGTTAGAGGCCAGGTCTGGTGATGCGCATATTAATTTTTGGCTATCGTTTGTGATCTTATGAGCTTACGAATATATACATTTGTCATTATTAAAATATAAGAGATACGTTGATCATTAATTGTACCAACAATCTCCCCCTTTTTGATGATGACAAATATTATTTCGAATGCAAATAAAATTACGACAAAGCATGTTGAAGACCGTTGTTGATGTAGGCTTGTTTCTTGAACTTGCTAGCTTGAAGGTCTTTGACACTTTGATTCTTGGAAATAGCTAGCTATGCTTTATTTTTTGTACATAATTTGGTGAAGATCTTGAGCACTTTTATCTTCACGCTTTCGCTTTTTTCTACCCCTTTTGTCTAAGCAAAAGGGTTCCCAATTATAGAGATGCCAAATGTATTATAGTCACCAATTTTATTGAGAATTCTGCAATAGCTCCTTCTAGATCGTACTTCCCCTTGTTCTAAGACAGGGTTCATGGATCAAGGAACACCACCTTTGCAGTGTCTTTGGCTACACAATAAACCCAAGAAACAAACAACACATATGCATGCATAAGTCCAAAATGGATTAGGTAACCATTTGGTTACTTAAATTCATGTGTTAGTCCAAACAGAAGCAATATATATAAATATAAAGACACAATCAATCTCAACCACAACAAGTTATAACATGGAAGTCTAGCATAAAGTTAAACATAGTCTTACAAGATCACACATAAAGTCTAGCAACTATTCATACAACTATATCGAAAACATTTCAACCCTATGTTATTCGAAAGTTTTCATTCATGGTGATGTGTCGATTATATGCAAGTTTTAAAATTTATAAACGCGATTTACCGAATCTTATTAACAACACATACGAGCAAGTGAGGTTGTCCGCTAGTAGTAAGATGTGGATGGTAAGTCGGCCTTGGTTCGCTGGGATTTGTATGAATTGGGAAGTAAGTTAAGAGAACTAATCGATAGAATATCAATGGTACTAAAAAAATAAGCAATAATAATAATGATGATAAATATTCAAATGATTAAAACTACACTTGCTTAGACTAGTTTGCAAAATCTAATTTGCATGATTGTGATAACTCTTTTTAATATGTTGGTTATGATAATTAGATGGTGTTCTAATCTATTGCTCTTACGATTCAAACCTTCGTCAAAATTTTAGGTTATAAAAAACAAGCATTAAGTTTAACCAATCAATTCAAGACCAATTCAAGTTTCATAATTTTGATCTGCGGTAGTTCACAAACTTAAACACAAAAAAATTTCTTGTTTCATCAAATTTGCTTAAAAAATGGTCAATACAAAAGGTAGCCGATTATAGACAAAAAGGGCACAATTGATTGATAACAATGACCATTTCGACGTATGAAACCATTACTAATCATTCTAATTTGATAAATGATGATGTACCCTCCGATCAGTTCGAAGGACCCCCCCCCTTCGAGCCTTGTCGCAACTTACATATCGAAGGCTCTGGCTAGCCTCCTAAAACTTTCAATGGCGTAAAACTAATTACTTTTGATTTAGTTACCAACTGGGAATTCGCCAATCAAAGGATTAAGCCCTTCGGGGTACATCCTACGATGACACTGGGACGGGACTCTAGCAGGACCAAGTCTCACCCACGTCTCATCTTCCTCTTTAGCTCCCCCGCTAAACTAGGAGGAGTAGGGCACTAAACCCTAGCGGTTACCATAAATCATAGGACGCCCCCATGATCTCCAAGAAACGTGTGAACACGCTCCAAGGTTATTTCATCACCTATAAATAGTCTTGGACTAGTCATAAATTTGGTATGCAATCTCCATTATCCTACTTTACTACATTTTCATTAAACTTTTCATACCAAGTTCTTATTCACAAGCCGGAGGTGGTTCGCAGGGCCCAACCCCTACGCAATCACTTAACGTAGTGTCTTCGTATTTCTTATTTCAGGTTAAACACAAGCTTGGCACAACCACAAGATCCCCTATATCCTTTGATCACCATCGAAGGCCTGGTCGTGCAATTTATTGTACAATCAATAAACAATAGCATTCTTATTACAATCAAACTTAAGTTTCTTTGTTTTACCAAGAATAATGGTTAAAAACAATCATTTATAGACAAACGATTATGACTAGTTGAATTACAATAACCCTTTCGACGGAAATATAAGCATAATTCGATCTTAGAATTGGCTTGAAATTGAATTTAAACATGTTGTCACAATCATAAGCAATTCATCATATCAGAAACATCAGCTAAGCAAGTGCACAAAGTCAATAGCCACTCATGCTTTATAAAGAAATAAACTCAGAATTTTAAATATTAGAAACATAAATAAAAGACTTACAATGATTGAAATAAGATTACAAATGATGTAGTAATGTTGCTTCAAGTATTGGGGTGATTTATGGATGTTTTGACCTCCAAATGTTTACTTCTTGGACTTCTAAAGTTTCCTAGGATTCTAAGGATGAATTGAGAACTTTGAGAGCGTTGTTTAAGCCTTTAAGAGTAGTAGATAATTGATTGAGAATGGGATGATGAAAACACTTCACAAATGGCTCTATTTATACACTTTACAATATCCATGGTTATTAATGCCCCAAATTGGCCAAAAAGCAGCCTAGAATGACCTAGAATCAGTTTGGAAGGACCTAGAATCAAAGGCTTCCCAGCTGAAGATATGGTAGACCAGGGCTTCCCAGCTGATCGGTAAACTGGCCAGCCTAGCGGCTGGTCTTCTTCACAACCATCCAGCCGAATCGGCTGGTCTTCTTCACAACCATCTATCCGAATCGGCTGCGTTCTCCAGCCGATCGGTAGGAGGGTCTTCAACAAGTACACTTTTGGTCTTTTCAGTTTTGGTTTGCCGGTTGCTTGTCTCATGTTCGTAGCTCTTTGTTTTTCATCCAAACTTGATCATTTTACTATGTTGGACCTTTTAAACATTAACTTGTTGATCTTGGAGTGCTTCTTTTTGGATCTTGATACCAGAATCTTCGTACGATCATGAATCTTCATTTATTCATCATTTCTTCCTCTTTTCATGTACTTGGCTATATATGACATGCATATACACTTTGATATGACTATGTTGGGTCCATTCAGTACCTAAATTGCCTCTTGTATAGTATTTGAATGAAAAATACCTTAAGTATATATTTTTTCCTTAATGAAGCAGTCATGAGAGAGTTATCCTCATGCCATTAGGGATTCATCCACAAGATGTTCTTCAGAAGTCTGAAAAGAAGAGACGCATCACAATCTGATGCGGTAATCAGTGAGTAAAGATCAATAATCAAGACCTGGATGATGGAGTCAGTGAGTGATGACAACAACTCACTGACTCCCTGAGAACTTATCTATGAAGAAACAATTAAGAAATATGAGCGGGAACTTTCTTGGGAAGTTAAAGCTAAAAGCATGTACAAGAAAGTAAAAGTGAAGACAAAAAGTACAAAAGAAATAATACAATACAAGTGTAATACAAATATTTAAAGTATCGATTTACTATTTGTACTACAAAGCTTCATATGGAAGCTTGTACTTTATTCAAAGCTTCACCAGGAATCTTCACTTTATTTGCTTATAAATATGGATGTTTTAAATGAGATAGGTAGGGATCCTACACACAAAAGTAAAACAAATGTAAAAGTATAGTTGATAGGATCCTCCTCTCTTTGGAACAACAAAGCAAAGCTATCTTGATCTTGTTGTTTGATTTTGGAGAGTTAACCATTGTCATTCAATCTAAAGTGTTTTGTTCCGCAAACACAAAGTGTAAACACTTAGGGTATAATTGTTTGATTCATATCAATAAATAATTAAACATTAGAAAAGTTGATAACATCAAATATGTCCATGATTCTTAGTGTCAATTTCCCCCGTTATTTCATCATTATACGATTAAGTACCTTCATTTATGCTCTTATTCGTTTATATTTCATTTCAGGACAAGAGAAGAGCAAATTAGCGTTTATGATGATTAATTGGCGTTGCCCCACTGAAGATTGGAAGTTACTCTCAAAGTGATGATGAAGACACAAAGACTACGCTCTAGTCGATTGGACTACACTGCTAAATGATTAATACCTCCATTTGAAGGGGACTACGCCGTAGCATTCAACGAGCTACGACGCAGTAGTGATAAATACCAAGCTACGCCGTAGTTAGTAATTGGAATATGGTGTAACGATGAAGATAAGTGCTCTACGCCCGTAACAAGTCATTGAGTTACGGCGTAGGAGATATTCTATGAAGACTACGACATAGCATTCCAACAAGCTACGCCGTAGAGGTTATGAACGAAGACTACGGCGTAGTCCTACAATACAGCTATGCCGTAGCCAAGACGAGAATTATAAATACCAAAGGAAATCCGTTCATTAAACAAGCTCCCCTTTCCCAAACCTTCACTAGGGTTTGGGGAGAACGACCAAGAAGAAGAATGAAGTCCAAGAAGACCAGAGATAGCGTCTAATTACATTAGGAGCATCCTAGTCTAATCCATGTTTAAATTCTAATATGTTTTACATTGCATGAATTCTTTCTATTAACAGTCGGTTTACATTACATGAATGCTTGTTTGCAAACCTTTCATTTTGGTAGTTTTGAAGTTTGGTAGTATATATTAGTCTAGGTGAATTAACCCTAGGACCCTAGATGAGTAGGTTGCGGGGATTGGTAAGAATTGGCCATAGTACTACTTTTCCTTGTGTGCGAATTACCCCTAAGACCACCTACCAATTGGATATGCTTAAGAAGTTAGAGGGAATCTAAGATCTGACCATGCCAGGTTCCACTAGAACAAGTCTATTAAATATGGTACTTAATGACTCTTGCATCTTTGTAGGTTCACGCCGACCGATGAACTCTCGTCTTTACAATAGGTGGGAATAGGACAAGGTGCAAGATAGGGCGGACGATTTGACCATTTGACTCTTGTCGACTTTCACCCACTACTTAGAATCTTAGAATATGAATGTTGCTAAACTTTAACATCTTTATGACCTATCCCTAGCTATCTTACCTTTATTTCCTATTCTGTTTAATTATGTCTTGATTACGATTTACTCTATCCATCTAATACCCTTTTTTAGTATCTATCTTATTTCGCCAGAACAACAGCTCTTGGGACGACACTCGGATTTATCTAAGGCATACTACACATGAACGGGTACACTGCCCGTTAGTATGTGTTAATCCTTATAGCTCCAAGTTTATAAATGTAAAACAGGATTAATATAACGCATCAAGTTTTTGGCGCCGCTGTAGGGGAGCAGTTTATTTAGGTGAATTAAGGTATATTTCAATTTTTGCAATTTCAAATTAAAAGATCAAGAAAAATCATGCATTGACGATCTACATACGAGTTTTGACCTTGTTATGAAATCATGGATATCCAGGTACGCAAATTTATTAACAATTTAAAATTATTAAAACTTTTGACTTAACTACGGTGTAGCAATTAAAACAGCCATGCTGTAGCAATATTTTATAATTAAAATTATTTAATTTATTCTACACTAGCTACAGCGTAGCCCCTTCAAAGAGCTACGGCGTAGCAACCTAATGATATAAATATGTGCTTCTGCACACACACACGCATCCACGACAAACTTTTCAAAAAAAAAAAAAAAAAAAAAAAAAAAACCTCTGCGAATATTTTTTCTGAAAAATTTGTTCATCTCCATTCCTTCGCATCTACCATGGCAGGTAAACACCCCTAACCCCTTTTTTTGACCTTTCTTATAATTTATTTCAATTATTAGTGTTTTTATTATGCTAGCATTAGAGGAATAGGATTAAACCGCGATTTAGGTTATGATTTAGCATGATTATTGATTGTTTGAACGAATGTAGGAATTTGGTTAAAGGGTTTTTCAATTCGAATTAAATTAAATTAGGGTTTAGTTTACATTAGTAACTAATCGATATAATTGAACTAGCCCTTTGAATATTTGAGTGGGAAACTTTTATTTGAAACTTTAGCGGGTACTTTTATGGTTACGGCGTAGCTAATTGATCAATCCACCGTAGTTTTTGGCTGATTGCGATAACAGACTGATAACTACGGCGTAGCTAGTTATAGGGCTACGCCGTAGCTTTGATTTTTAAACAGAAATTTTTTTGAAAATATAAAACTACGGCGTAGTAATTATATAACTACGTTATTGTACACAGTGGCAGAAGAAACTACGGGGGCCTTTGTTAGGCCGTAGTTTCAGAATTAGGCTAACTACGGCGTAGTTACTAACAAAACTATGCAGTAACACCCGATTTATAATTCACTAATCTATTTTGTTCTCACAATTTTCTCAGGAAGCGAAGCAAACAACCCTACTCAGTGGTTCAAATTCCTTAACTATGACCCTGCTAATAGGAAGGTTTGCAAGAAAGAGCTACGCTCACTCATGAGCAAGACTATTGAGGCTCCCGAGGCCCTAAGCATGGATGCATTCCAAACGGTTAATAATGGAGGTACTGAAAAGGAATTAGAGAACTTGTGCAACATTAAGTTCAGGAGCGATAATGGAGCATTCATTTGTAGGGCCTGGCAGACTATTTTCACCATCAACGAGCCGGTTATCCAAGAGTATGTCTGGGAATTCTTGGCGACCGTGGATTTTGAAGAACACATCACTAGTATGACCGAGAAGTGCTTGTTCTTTTAGTTGGGTGGTGTAAGAAGAGAGATGAGTATGAGGGAATTCATCTTGGCTATAGGACTTTACACGAGAAGGCAACTCGATTCGGCAATTTTTCAAGAATACCACAACATTTGTTTAAAAGAAAGACCAACCAACTACAACCCTATGGCTTACTATCAGCAAATTTTAGGATTATCCGGTTATGAGTCTTGGAGCCCGCCCTCCTACAAGACCATCCAGTACCCCATTCGCCGCCTGGTTCATAGGCTTTTTGCTGTGACTGTCCGTGCCCGACATTCGGCACGTGAAAAGATGACTGTTGAAAATTTGTTCTTGATGTACAGCATGGAAGGTGGGGACTTTGTTGATATTTCATGGTATCTGGTCAAGTTTTTGATGGAGAAGGCCAAGGGAGCTCAGCAGAGCAGTATGATTCAGGGGGCCCACTTTATCGGGAGATTGGCTAGGGAATTTGGTTTGATGTCAACAACAGCTCTATCTAGGGTCATTAAGACTGCTGAGACATCTTTGATTGGGATTAATAAGCTGGAGGAGTTTGGGATCCCCACTCAGTTTGACACCCCCATGGATCATGACCACAACCAGGAGTGAAATCTCCATCTTATGAACAATCTTATGATTCTGATACTTTGATACCCTTTAATTTGGGTCTGTAATAACTGATAACTAGGACATAACTTGCTACTAACATTATTATTATGGTATTAGGATCGTAATGTGCTTGTTTTAGCTATGGAAAATTGTTGTAGACTATGGCTATGGCGTAGCTGGTCTTTGACCTACGCCGTAGCAGCCCTGGTGAGATGAGTGAACCTTCTGTCCAAGTTTGGGAGCTATGGCGTAGCTAGGTCCATAGACCTACGCCGTAGCTAGTACCCAATTGGTGAATTTTGTTGATAAGAACTTCCAAGAGCGCAAGTGTGAGGGGAGTTTTTCTTTTTTATTTTTATTTTATTTTTCTATTTCTATTTTGTGCAAAAGGGACTTTGCACAAACTAAGTGGGGGGATAGGAATAGAATACGAAATGATTTATTACTTAAATTATTACTTGTCCTCATTTTCTAGTTTTACAAAATACAAAACATAAATAGTGCCATTTTGAAATATTTTGACACATATTTTTACAAAACTAGAATAAAATTAATTCCGAGCACACTATAACCCTTGATTACATGGTGAGATCTAGCCTTTCCGTTTCCAATAATTTTACCCAAATCCACCAAATATTGAGTGTGCCGGTTGTATTGTAGAATTTAGAACTTGGCTTTTACATCATTTCGAGATCATAAACGAGTAATGTGTTTTTACAATACATTTGGAAAAAACTTTTTGAGAAAACGATATTTTTAGGATTATCACCCATATAAACCTTTACATGTTAACCTATCGATTAGTCGCATTGACTTTTCGACCACCATACTTAAACCCTTGTTTGCACTCACTTTTAGTGCAAGATAGCCCTTGATATATCCTACTGAGCCTATCCTTTTCATTTCTTACCCAACTTTTATAGTTTCATTACACCCTTACACCTTAGCCAACCGTGTAATCTTATGTTTTTAAACGAGAAACCTCCTATTGCCTAAATGTCTTGAATTGCCTAGTTCAAGAATCAAGAGGAAGAGTTATGATCAAAGACCCCCCAATGTTCTACACCTAAATTAATCTCAAGTAGAGGGATGATGTTATCAGTCTATCATTGTTTGTAAAAAAAATGTGAATTTCAGTATGTAGATAGTAAAAATAAAACATGCGAATAAAAAGCACCAATAAGATAGCACATCAAGGAAGACATGGCTCCTTGTGTTCGAAGTGTTTGAAGAAATGTTCGAAGGAAAAGTGTGTCCCTTAGCACACAAATGATGAATCAACACTTGGAAGTATTGGCATTTTCTGGAAAAAGGACAATTGGTGACCACTTGGTTGAAAGATAAGATTATTTGATATTTCCTTCTTACCAATAATTACCCAACATTATATCCTACCCTTTTAGTTGTGAAGTATGCTTAGGTGAGGGATTTGAGCAGTCAGTGGTGTCTTACCCGGCATTCCGGTCATGTACCATTGCCTTTGTCGCCCTTGTCGTAGTATATTAGTAACAACTCTACACCGTTAACCTTACAACCATTCTCCAAATATTGCTTTCAAAAACTGTTTCGACCTTAGCTCTAGTGGTGGAGTTTTGTGTAAATGCCAAACTTATGATAGAATACATTCTATGACTGAACGTTTATGAGAGCACCCCGAAATTGAACACTTAGAATAGGGAGCGTATAAGTGAATTCCTTCCCTTCTTTTCGAGAGGTGTTCGGCTTAACTTTATTCTAGCATTATTACTAATTTAAATTCGTATCTTCTACGTGATTAGGAAGATACCCTTTTATTATTAATATAGTCTACTTGAGGACAAGTAGAGTTTCACTAGTACAAAAAGTTGTATTGGTCACGCCAAAAATGTGTGACGATATGCATATAGTCACACACGTTTTTTTCGTTGTGTGTCACCATAGGTCCCGCCACCGTAGGTGGCTTATGGTCACATTTTTGAGTTCGTGGCCTTTTTCATCGAAAAAGAGTTACCAAAACCCCGAATATGTGTGACAAATTAGGCACAAGTTTTGTTGGATTAGTCATTATCAGTGACCGTAAACACCTTATAGTTACACGAAGGTTTTTTGAGAGTGACTATTGTTCGTCCTTTGGCCACATAAATATATAATATATGTGACATTTGAGATGATATATTCAAGTAAATGTGTATTTTGTGTGACTATTGATAATCCAATGGCCACATGAATATACAATAAATGTGACATTTGTGATGATTTAGTCACACAATGGGTGTTATTTTTTTGGAGTTAGTCACATACAATTTAACACAATGTGGCCAAAAGTGTTAATAAGTGTGACCATATGCTGTTTAAAATGAAGATATGTGTATTTTGTGTGACTATTGATCATCCAATGGCCACATGAATTTTATGTTTGCGTGGCCTTTTGTAATATTTAGTCACACAAAGCATGTTTCTTTTGGGTATTTAGTCACATACAATTAAGCAAACAATGGCCAAAAGCGTTATAAGTGTGACCATATGCTATTTAAAATGAAGAAATGTGTATTTTGTGTGACTATTGATCATCCAATGGCCACATGAAGTTTATGTTTGCGTGGCCTTTTGTAATATTTAGTCACACAAAGCATGTTTCTTTTGGCTATTTAGTCACATATAATTAAGCATCAAGTGGCCAAAAGTGATAATAAATGTGACCATATGCTGTTTAAAATGAAAAAATGTGTATTTTGTGTGACTATTGATCATCCAATAGTCACATGAATTTTATGTTTTTGTGGCCTTTTGGAATATTTAGTCACATAATGAACTAAGCAAACAGTGACCAAAGTGTTAATAAGTGTGACTATATGCATCTTTTAGTCACATTTAAAAAATCAATATATATCAAAACAATTCAAATATATATCAAAATAAATTCAAATACAATAAAATTGGAATGTATATAACTAAACCAAATATAAAATTGGACATCCTTTTATACACCAAGGAGTCCTAGTCGGCTTACAATAGTTTCCTAAGTATCTGTAATCTTCTGCATAAGCAACTAGAAACTTCGAGCGGTCTTAATCTCTGAGCAGTACCAACTTTCACTAGCAGTAGTAACTTTTGTACTAGCAATAGTAATTACTTTTGCACATCTTCTTTGAAGTTCATGAGCAGAACTAAATCCATCTAAGCAATATTAACACAAACATGATCAACAGTAATTCAAACAACATCATGAAGACTTTTAATCCAAAACAATGAACATAATAATAAAATTTGCAGTTAAACTTACAAGTTTTTCTCCCATTGATCTAATCTCATCACCTGGATATAAAAGCCTTGAAAACGTAGGTTGCTGCATATAACCAATAACCACATCAGGATTAGAGCAGAACTAGAACATGTCAAAGCTCCAACATAACAGAACTAGATGAGCATACTGGAATAAAGTTCTTGATTAGATGCTAGAAAACCTTCCTCTGTATAAAGTATGTGGTTATATATATTGTTGACTGGTGCATCTATTTCTTGACATTTGACAGACACACTATTGCCTTGTCTTTTTTCAGGTGCATCTAGTTTGTTAGGCGCCACTAGTTCAAATATCTGCTGTTTTTGTGGTTTTGAGTCGCTTGATTTGCCACTGATTCAACTATCTGCTTTGGTGGTTTTGAGTCGCTTGATGCGCCACTGGTTTAACTATCTGCTTTGGTAGTTTTGAGTTGCTTGATGCGCTACTGGTTCAACTATCTGCGCAAACACGATAGGAATAAAATGCATATCAGATCTTGTAACTTTGTCCCAACCACCCAATTAAAAATAAGGTATAGATTAAACTCTAGGAATGGTTTAAAAAGGTACAAGTAACTTTGTCCCAACCACCCAATTAAAAATGGAAAAGATAAGCTGAAAAAATCAAATAGACCAACACGACTACTTGATTAGAAACAACTATATTTTTTGATAATCAGATCTTGGTCTATTTCCGATTTTAGGCTTTCTTACAATCGATTCTGCATCTTTTATTTGTAACTTTTATTCAACCTTCCAAAGCTATATACATTTCAGATTATTTTTTTCAAACTAGAAAAAAGTAAAGATTCCAAGGTAGCATTTACTTTTGGCCAGTTTGGTTATGGTCAATCTAGTTTTAAATCGGTCCCCGCATAATGGGTGCTTAAAAACATCTAAAAAATGAATTCAAGGATAAAAAACCATTTCAGATGTGAATGCACTTTCAAAAATAATAAAAGATAATACCACATAAAAATGTCGGGCTGGGTAACATGTCATGAAAGACATTTCAAGTTGTTTTGCAACTTGATGATGTATTAATAAATTAAGGACTAAGATATGCACCAGAGAAAGATGCCTGAATGCATCAGAAGTGTGTAATCAGGTATTCACAAAAAATCTTGTCATTATAAGATAGCAAGGCGGTATATGAACCTTGAGATTGTTTCAAAGCTTCATTGACAGCATCATCAACCCGATTTAATATCTGCATACATTACATATAGCTTTAGTGAAATCAAAATCAAGGAGCTTGAACCACGTAGCTCAATAACCATGTAAAAGCAAAGTACCAATCAAGAACAAGGCAAGGTTGGAGTGTTCCTCGCCAGTAATTAGGATCAACGAAACCGGTGAGCTGAATACCGAGCCGGACTGGACCGCCAAACATAGTGAGCTGAATACCGAGCCAGAATGGACCGCCAAACATGTCATTGGATCGGGCCTTAGCGGTGGTCTGGGTGCGAGTGTGGTGTTGGTGCGAGCGGTGGCGTTGGTGAGGAGAGTGTTGAGGAGATAGAAGAAGACCAGATGTAGATTTTGTGGATATTAATTGGGAACGAGTATTGAAAAACATGGGCGGGTCAATGAAATATTTGGGTGGAGGCCAATTTAAATTTGGGGAAAATTTTAAGCTGGTTGGGGAAAAGTTAAAATTTGGGATGGAGTATTCAAGCTCAAGCCTATCAAATGAAGTTAAATATTTAATGAGTTGAGCTCAACCTTATAAAAGTTCAACTTGAGTTATTGTTGAGTTTTCGAGCTTGTAAATGATATAGCATATGTTTTTTTTATATATTTTGTATGTAAGCGTACAAAGTGTAAATAGTTAATTATAAATGTATCGAGCATGGTTGTCAGGATCCCGATCCTGATCTTACGATTTTACGATACTGCAAAGCAAAAACGATCCGGGTCTTATGTAGGATCTTTGAAAGCTTAAGATCGTATAGGAACCCGATCTTGACCATAGGATCTTAGGATCTAATCCGATCTGATCTTACTTTTCTCGAACTAGCAAACTAAAAAACTACAAATTTATGAATTGTGTTTTGTAAAATTGAAAAAACAACATGTTATAATCTTCTTATACAATTCATAACCATAATTTAGGATAACATTTCTATGAAACATTTATATAATTTTGTGTTTATGTATATAATAATTTATAAATTTGTATAATATTACAAAGGATACTTAAAAAATGCATTATGGTAGGATCTTAAGATCCCGATCCGATCTTACGATCTCGATCTTGCAAAGACAAAATCGATCCTAATTAGGATATGATCCCCATCTTGAAAACCTTGGTATCGAGATTTTCGAGCCGAAGGTGAACCGAATTCGATTATTATATTTCAATTTTAATTTGTGTAAGACACACACCTTTACAAATAAACCGAGCTTTTCGAGTGATCAAGCTCAAACCGAGTTCAAACTTTCTCGATCCCGGATAACATGATCGGGAGGTCCTTGCATACTTGCTTCTTATTAGTGTCTGTGACAAGCGATATACACCTACCAAGCCGGTGTAACCCATGCATGACCGCCTTTAATAATATACAATTCATATAACATTCAATTCACACTATATATAACTATACTATACACCTACCAAGCCGGTGCAACCCATGCATGACCGGTGATAATGGCTAATTCACATGGGTCATGGGTCATATGCATTAGGTTATCACTGGTCACATTCAATAATGGGTATTTGACATCATATGGGTCACATGCATTAGGTTATCACTGGTCACATCCATGACTGTTAATCATTGGGTAATTAACATGGGTAACGGGTCATGTGCATTAATATTGGGTTGTAGTGACATGTCATATATGTTATCGACAAATACATGATTGGTGATCGACAATGGGTAGTTAACATGGGTCATGGGTCATGTGCATTGGATTTTGTTAAATAAGACAAATACTATACAACATTTTATACGTTTTGTATTTTTTTTTTATGTTTTAATCCGTTTGTAACGTTTTTCGTCCCTTTTTGACCATTTTCAATCAATTTTGATCGATGTCGCTAGTTTTCGACCGACGTTGACAATTTTCGACAGATTTCGACGGATTTAGACCGTTTTAGTCTGACTACGACCGATTGCGACCCTTTTCGACCGATTTCATCCATTTTGAACGTTTTCGGCAATTTTCGCTCGTTTTCATATGTTCTAAGCTTTTCTGAATGTTTTCCTCTGTATTAAAACGTTATGAAACGTTTATTATGCTTTCGTACATTTTTGTATGATTTTTTCATTTCCATACGTCCTTCTCCTTTTTATTCGGGTGATTCGGGCCAACCCGAGTAAGCCAAATACTAAATAGGGTCCCGTATCGGGTTGAAAATATTTGGCTAACTCGGGTACGGGGTCCGCCCGATTGACCCGAATAAGGATTAATGGCCGTCAATTTTTGATCTTCTGTTATACATACGGCTAATGATTTGCACAGTCAAAAAAGTTATTTGCACACTCAATGTACAAGCGGTTGAAGAAGAGTGTTTAATACTGTACAAGTATTTAATGCACAGATGGAGTGTCCCAATCAATTTATAAAGTGTGCAAATCAATTCCCTTTCACATAAACCCTAATTCCTAATTTAACACACTCTAAAAAATCATAACAAATCCCAAATCAAAATCCAACTAACTATGTCGTCTTATGTTTGTGAAGATTACTGCAAATGTGATAGGCCAGCAATGGTGGTAACATCTTGGACACCATCCAACCCTGCTCGACGTTTCATTTGCTGCCAAAATCGATGGGTAAGTTATCAGATACGTTTAGTTTAAGAATTATTAAGTTTAATGTTTAATATACTACGTTTTTTTATTTTAGAAATCGGGAAAAATGTGAACAATTTGATTGGTATGATCCAGAGGAGGAATGTGATTGGTACAAGATGCATTTGTTTGAGATGTATAGCAAACTGAATCCCAAACAAAGGCGTGAGGTTCAAATTGAAGTTAATCGTCAAAGAAGGATTGAAGAATTGGAGGCAGAGTTGACAAATGCCTTAAAGAAAGTCAGTTTTTGGAAGTCAACACTTTGTGTTTTTGCAGTTGTGGTTTCTTTGGTACTTGCACTGAAGTAGTATAGTGTTTATGGCTAGATTGTGTGGTTTGTAGTGGCTCATGTACCCCATCTTTATGGTGAATGGTTAAGTGTTCGCTTGTAAATTTAACTGATCTTGATCTTTTGGCTACTCGATATCTTTTGGCAGTAATTACCCAAAATGACACAATTTGACTATCCTGCTTGACCTTATGCAAATGAATGTACAGGCACAAAACTACCAAAAATTACCCAAAGTGACAATCATGATTGGCTATTAGTTATCTTTTGATAGTAATTACCCGGAATTGCCCAAATTCACTTGGAGACTCTTTGACTTTTGCAAATGACAATCTTTGTTTGACTTTTAACAAAGCATCATAATATAGTAATCGATAACTTGATTAACAAAGAAACATAACATAAGTTTTCTTTGAACACAAAAACATTAAACTTCAAAGAAACATAACATAAGTTTTCTTCGAGTCACGGTCAAACATTTATTCCCTCTGGTCAAAACCCGATCCCAAATCAGTGTTGGAAATATTGAGTTTGGAAGTTTATTATTCATAAAGCATGAGATACAAGTAGTTATTGCATCAATTCATTGTACTTGGTAAGTCAAGACTTGGAAAAAGGAAAGTGGAGACTTTTGTGTACCACACTCAATTCCTTATCTTTAAGAACAGTTTTAAAATATCTTCAATTCACAGTATGATTTAGGCGCCTTTGGTCGATCCCTTTTCCCACCAAAAGTCTTGGGAACCGTTCATATACCTCTCCAACCTATTTATACCTCTCTATTGTGTATATATACCAAATAACACACACAAACACATATTCACTTTCAAAGAAAACTTCAACAATGGCAGCAAATGGTAACTTTCAAAATGATGCAGAAGAGTACGAGTGGGTATTAAACAACAGTTTGCTATGGGACGCAGTGTTTAATCATTTCGGGTATGATCCTATTTACGAATATAGGTCGTATAGGCAGGTAGATATGTGGATGAGGTCAATAATTTTGAAATGGCTGCATAGAAAAGACTTTTTCTGGGATGAGCGTTGGGGACTGATTGATGTGGAGGTGTAGGAAGAAGATGAAGAGGATGAGGATGATCAACAGGATGCGCAGCAAAATGTGGTGGAGCAGCAAAATGAAGAGGATGCGCAGCAAAATGTGGTGGAGCAACAAAATGAAGAGGATCAGCAGCAAAATGTGATGGAGCATCAAAATGTGGTGGAGCATCAAAACCAAGGGGGTCAACAAGATGGGTTTGCATTTGCAGACCCGTTAAATCTGGAAAACAGGATTACCGATCTTGAATTAAGTTTCAATATCTCCTGGAAAGGAAAAGGATGCAACGCATGGAGTAGAGCGCTCTGGTTTTAACAAGTTGGTGTGAAATGGAGTGAAGTAGTTTTTAATGATGATGTTTTTATGTTTCTAGTATCTTTAGTATTTAGGTAGGATAATTAATTATATTTATGTTTGCAGCTTTTATGAATGGTTGTATCTTTTAAAAAATATCAATGA
Organism: Artemisia argyi; assembly: GCA_030686995.1. Lineage (NCBI taxonomy): Eukaryota > Viridiplantae > Streptophyta > Magnoliopsida > Asterales > Asteraceae > Artemisia > Artemisia argyi. The sequence goes on along the minus strand of CM060696.1, from coordinate 161,010,065 downwards.
AAATTTTGAGACCTTGTATGGTTGCTTGGGATGTCAAACTGTCAAAGGTGTATTTGGTTTCTTGGATAAAAGCAGTATGTCAAATTGTTAAAATCCAGAAATGATGTGTTAATGTTGCTAGTTGTAAATAGTATTGCTAAGTGTAATTGATGATGTGATTATTGTGATTCGGGTAATGAGTTAGGTTTAGTGTTTTTGGGACTAATATTTTGCAGGATAAGCTGAGAAAAGTGCCGGAGTCCTGAAAAATAAGCCGTTTCGAGTGGAAACTGACTTAGTGTTGCTAGGTATATTTTAGTGCTGCTAAGCCTAACTTAGTCCGGCTAAGGGTTGTTCTGCTATTTTTGAGAGTGCAGGGTACTGTTTTAGAAATATGAAAGGTTAAGGGTTTGTGCACTTCAATCATTCACAGTTTCACATAACTGTTTTTATCTGATCAAAACTCAATCAAACATAAAACCACTGCTTGATTTTATCAATTAATTGCAATTCCCAGCAAAACCCTACACAAATTTTCAAATTTCACAATGTTGACTCTGTCTTTTTCCAACAAGCATAACATGATTGCATTCTTGCAAAAGCCCACCAAGGAGAATGAAGAGTTCATTGAAGTTGTTGATTTTTTCAATGCTACTCATATTAGGTATGCATTAACAGTTAACCCTATTGTATATGTTTCCAACATCAAACAGTTTTGGGCTACTGCAAAGGTCAAAACTATTGATGAGGAAGTACAGATTCATGCCCGTGTGGATGGGCAGAAGATTATTGTTACAGAGGCATCTGTTAGAGAAGTTCTTCATCTAGGAGATGTTAATGGAATTGAGAATCTTCCAGACTCCACAATTTTTGAAAACATTCAAGAGATGGGGTATGTAAGAAAAAATGATTCTTTGAAATTTAATAAATGTGGCTTTCCCCCACATGGGAAATTCTTAATTCACACTTTGTTACAGTGTCTTAGCCCAAAGACTACTAGTTGGAATGAGTTTAGTAGTAACATGGCTTCTGCCCTTATATGTTTGGCAAAAAATAAAGAAAAATTCAATTTTTCAAAATTAATTTTTGATCATGTGGTTAAAACCTTGGATAATTCTTCAAACCAACATTACTTATATCCAAGATTTTTGAAACTTCTTATGGACAAACAGTTTACAAATAAGAAATTAACGACAAGGTTTATCCTGTTCACTCTCATATTAAAAAGGTATTTTCTAACATGAAGAGAAAAGGTAAGGACTTTCCTATCATAGTTAAACCATTGTTTCAAGAAATGTTGGAACTAGGTCAACATAAGAAGGGTGAAGGTTCAAGAACTTATAATGAATCAAGTTCCAATGGAACTGATTCAGGTGAAGGAAACCGCAGGTGCCAAGAAACCAAGGGGGACAATGCAAGTGATAAGGATAAAAGTGGTGAGGAAGAGATGGAACTTGTTAAAGAACTGATGGTTAAATATACCAAACTTAAAGAAGAGGTTCTTGGCCTACAACAAATCACAGATACTCAGGGAGATGTAATTACAGGTTTGAAGCTGAGGGTTAAGCAATTGGGAGGTCAGAAGGGGTCAAGAACCAGGTCATTCAAAAGACTGAAAAAAGTGGGCACAAGCCAAAGGATTAGTTCATCTGAAAGCATAAGTTTGGGGGAGGATGATCCCAAACAGGGGAGGAATGAAACCAAGGATTCAGGGGAAGCTATGGAAAATTTTGATAGTGCTGCTGCTGGTGATGACATTGGTGTGGATTCTGGTGAGAATGATGATGAGTATATGGTTGCTGATATTCAAGGTAATGAGGTTGTTATGGAAGCAGCACTCAAAGGCATGGGAGATTCTACTGCTGGTGCAAGTGCAGAAATGGCTAAGGAGGATACTACTGCTGAGGAAAATGTTCCTATTGCTAGTGATGATGATGATGAAACTTTGGCCGAAGCAATGATTCTATTGAAGACATGATTTAAACAAGCAGTGCCACAATCACCACTACTAACAGAACAATCAGAACCACCACCACAACAACCAAGAGTACATGTCAAAGGTGTGGTGATTATAGAACCAACTCAATAAATCAAGAAGAGTGTATTAGAGCCAAGTTATAAGGGCAAAGGCAAAGGTATTATGGTTGAAGAGCTTAAGCATGATCCTTTAAAGGATCTTCCTTTTGTGTACTGGCTTAAACACAAGCAACTTGAAGTAGATGGAGCTGCTGCAAGAAAATTGGCTGCTTAGTTTGCAGAGGAGAATCAGATGGTACTTGAACAAAGAAGGAAACACGCTGAAGCTGAGGCCAAAACAAAAGCGCTCTTGGATTCTTGGGATGAAGAAAGGATTAAAGGTGATGCTGATATTGCACTGATGAAACAAATAAAAGAAGGCATGCAAGGGTACTCTTAAGAACAAAAAGATGAATGGAAGAGGAATTATGAAGCTGAGAGGAAGAAGTTTTATCTCAATCAAAGAAAGAAGAGAAAAGTGCTCAGTCGTTCAACAGTTAAGCAAAAGAGGAAGTACTATGAGTACTATCTGAACAATATGAAGGGTTGGAAGCTTGTTCAATTAAAGCGATACTCAGATGATGAGATCTTCAAAATGTATGAAAGAGCTAAAAAATCAATGTAACTAATATATATCAATGTTAATGAATAATGATAACTGACTTCACATTTTGCTATAAATAATAGTCACATGAATATTTCACAATGTGACTATTTTGAATGTATTGGTCACATATAATACCCTTATAATGTGGCTATAAACATCATTTAGATACACATTTCTGATATGGTGTGACTATTGTAAAGCCTATAGTTACAATGTGACTTCACATATGGTGTGACTATTGTAAAGCCTATAGTTACAATGTGACTTACTTTTCCGTTGTCACACATTTCAAACGCTATGTGGCTAAATATTCAACAAAGAATAGCAGTCACGTTTAAATAATGTGTGACAAACTTGACTATATAATTTAGCCACATACACAATTACCTCATGTGACCATATATGGATTTTGGTCACACTGTTCAATTGTGTGAGATATATTTGTCACATACGTATATATATATATATATATATATATATATATATATATATATATATATATATATATATATATATATATAGTGTGACTAATGTTTCAAACTCATTTGTATCTGTCACACGTACCAAATTATAAGTGACTAAATATTCCAATTTTTTTTTCCAGTTACCTCTAGTCACATAAATATTCAAATGTGTGACAAACTGACAATAGAATTTCGAAATGGTCACACAAGTCGGATCAAGTGTGGCTGTTTATTTTATTCTGATACATTTAGTCACGTATAAATGTTACAGTGTGACATTTCAAAATCGACCATGCGTGACCAATAGAACTTTTTGTACTAGTGTTTAAGTGGGGGGATATTTGATAACATCAAATATATCCATGATTCATAGTGTCAATTTGCCCCGTTATGTCATCATTATACGATTTAGTACCTTCATTTATGCTCTTATTCGTTTATATTTCATTTTAGGACAAGAGAAGAGCAAATGAGCGTTATGATGATTAATTGGCGTTGCCCCACTGAAGATTGGAATTTACCCTCAAAGTTATGATGAAGATACAAAGACTACGGTCTAGTCGATTGGACTACACCGCTAGATGATTAATACCTCTATTTGAAGGGGACTACGCCGTAGCATTTAACGAGCTATGGCACAGTAGTGATCAATACCAAGCTACACCGTAGTTAGTAATTGGACTACGACGTAATGATGAAGATAAGTGCTCTACGCCCATAACAAGTCATTGAGTTACACCGTAGTCAATAATTGGACTACGACGTAATGATGAAGACTACGACGTAGCATTCCAACAAGCTAAGCCGTAGAGGTTATGAAAGAAGACTACGACGTAGTCCTACAATAAAGCTGCGCCGTAGCCCAGACGGGCATTATAAATACCAAAGGAAATCCGTTCATTAAACAAGCTCCCCTTTCCCAAACCTTCACTAGGGTTTAGGGAGAACGACCTAGAAGAAGAATGAAGTCAAATAAGACCATAGATAGCGTCTAATTAGACTAGGAGCATCCTACTCTAATCCATATTTGAATTCTATTATGTTTTACATTCCATGAATTCTTTCTATTAAGAGTTGGTTTAGCTTATCATTTATATTTATCTATGTAGAAGTTTTCTTTGCTTGTTTGTAAACCTTTCGTTATGGTAGTATTGAAGTTTGGTAGTATCTATTATTCTAGGTGAATTAACCCTAGGACCCTAGACAAGTAGGTTGCTAGGATTGGTAAGAATTGGCTATAGTACTATTTTTACTTGTGTGCGAATTAACCCTAGGACCACCTACCAATTGGATATGCTTAAGAAGTTAGAGAGAATCTAAGATCTGACCATGTTGGGTTCAACTAGAACAAGTCTATTAAACATGGTACATAATGACTCTTGCATCTTCGTAGGTGCAAGATAGGGCGGACGATTTGACCATTTGACTCTTGTCAACTTTCACCCACTACGTAGAATCTTAGAATACGAATGTTGCTAAACTTTAACATCTTTATGACCTATCCCTAGCTATCTTACCTTTATTTCTGTTGATATAAATAATTATTAAAGACGTATTGATAATCACAAAATGTAAACTAAATTAAATCAAAGATTATGATGTAAACAAGCAATTAGTGGTAAATATTTATTTCTACAACTAAATCACTTAAGGTATGTATAAACAAAGTGTCTAATGCATTACATGATCAAAGGAGCATTTTCTTAAACAAAAGACATTTTATAAAATGACATAAACATTTTATATCTTTTATAAAATCATTTTTGGTATTAAATAAAATTGTTTAATTTAACCATAAATATATGATTTCAAATTTCCAACCAAAAAGACAAATTTTCTTCAGAAAAACCTTCCCCAGAAAGGACAAAAATACCCAACGGATATAGTGGGCGGCCCCCTTAATTTACTAGGCTACCCCCTTAATTATTAACGGGACCGACCACACAATTAAGGGGACCGGTCTCGCTCCTGCACAGTATTTTTATCCCTATAAATACTAGACTTTCTCTGGAATTTTTCCTACCCTTTGCACTCCAAATTTTCTGATCTAAATCTCTCTTTCTTTCTTTTCAAACCCTTTGATCATATAATCATAAGTCTTTGTTTCCTAGTGATCCAAAGCTTCATCCACACAAGTGCAAAAGAAGAACACTTCTTCAACATCTATACAAAGTAGTAGTGTTGTGATTAGTTAGTATCATCTTGTAGTAGTGCTAGATTATTTGTAAAGTGTTGTGTGCTTAAGTATATTGTAGATATTAGTTGTGTTGGAAAGAAGTATTGTAGAAGTTGTGCAAAGAAGAAGGTGTGAAGAAGACGTGAAGAAGTTGTGAAGCTATCGTGAAGAAGTTGTGAAGTTTTGAATAATTCATGAGATTAGTTCTAGCTAGGATTAGAACTCGACATTTAGCTTAGTGTCATTAATCGGTGTAAGCCAAGGTGTGTAAGGTTTCTCCACCAAAAGGAGTTTGTTGACATAGTGAAGAAAACTCTCAAGTGTGGTACTCGGGGAGTGGAGTAGGGCAAGGAAGGTGTCCTTGTAACAGAACCACTATAAATTCGTGTGTTGTGGTTTGATCTTTCCATCTCTATCTTTCATTTCTTTTCATTACATTATTTACACTATTAGATTATACTAGTTTATATTTGCTCATATTTGTTAACAATTTAATTCACATAAGATCGAATCAAAGTTTTAATAAGCAACAAAAGTTTTTTGAAAATAAACACAAAAAGACGTAAAACTATTTAACCCCCCTTCTAGTTTTCTACAATTGGTATCAGAGCCACGTCAAGTTAGATCTTTAAAATATATTGTATTTTAAAACTTGTAACGATCTATGGAATCTGAAAAATATTTAGAAGGGCAATCTATGCAAAGACCACCACTATTTGAAAGTGATGGATTTTTACATTAGAAAAATCGATTCGAAACTTATGTGAAATCAAAAGATCTAGATCTTTTGCATGTTATTACTAATGGTGATTTTTTACGTATTCAAAATAATCCCGAAACAAAGAAAGATGAAATCGTACATTTTGAAAAACAAAACGATGATTTAAAAAGAAAACTTGCTAAAAATAATGAAGCAAAAATGGTTATTTACAACGTGTTACCACGTAAAGAATACGAAAGGATCTTTATGTGTGAAACCATAAAAGAAATTTGGAACTCTTTACTAATAACTCACCAAGGTAATAGTCAAGTCAAAGATAACAAAATAGATCTACTTGTTCAACAATATGAGCAATTTACGATTTTGGAAGAGGAATTAATTGATAATGCTTTTGCTAGGTTTAACACTATCATCACAAGTTTAAAAGCACTTGATGAGAATTTTTCTAGTAAGATTTTTTTTAGGAAATTTCTTAGGGCTCTTCATCCAAAATGGCGAGCTAAAGTGACGGCTATTGAAGAATCAAAGAATTTGTCAACTTTACAACTTGATGAATTAATTGGGAACTTAAAAGTCTATGAAGTAATAATAAAGAAGGACTCCGAAATGGTCAAAGAAAAATGAGAGCGAAGCAAGTCAATCGCCTTGAAAGCTAGAAAGGAATCTAGTGACAAAGATAACTCATCTTCCGAAAGTGATGACGAAGAATATGCCATGGCCGTAAGAGACTTCAAGAAATTCTTCAAAAGGCGAAAAAGATTCGTTAGACAACCACATGATGAAAAGAAAGCATCTCAAAAGAATAAAGATGACAAGAATAGCAAGAATGAAAGGAAGTTCTTCAAGTGTGGTAATCCAAATCCTCTCATTGGAAAATGTCCAATGATGTCAAGAGATCAAAATCAAAGGGCATTTGTTGGAGGAGCTTGGACTGATGCGATGAAGATGAGAAAGAAATGACAAAGGAGGAGAAGTGCCTTATGGCTAAGACATCAAGCGAGGTACGTTCCGAAACCGAATACTTTAGTGATGAGAATCTATCATTAGATGAAAAAGATTTAGATAGTGAGTATAATAGACTATGCAAACTAGGACAAAAAGTGATGACTAAAAACAAATCACTAAAATGCACAAACAACCAATTAGAAAATGAAATACTAGAACTAAAAATTAAAATACATCAATTAGAAAAAGGTAAAGAAATTTTTGAAGAATGTAAATCATGTCAAGAGCTTAAAAGTGAAAGTGAAATACTTAGGGAAGAAATTTGCAAACTTGGAAAATTTGAAATTAACAGTAACTCACTTAAGAAAATAATAAGCATTCAAAGAATATCCGGAGACAAAACTGGCTTAGGATTTTACCCAACCGAAGCTTCAACTAGTGAAACAAAAAATGTTAAGTTTGAAAGCGAACCTAGTAAACTAAAACCTTTAGAATCAAATCCCAAATACATACTCATAAATGATAAGAAAATACCTCTTGCTAGTAATAACTAAATAAAAACTTTTTATAAACCATCTTTAAGAACCGAAGTAGGATCCTCTAAACCTAAAACAAGATCTAAAACTCTGCGACCTAGAAAGCCAAATAACTCTTATCCAAGATCTAAAACACCTCAACCAAGAAGAAACCAAAATAGACAAAACTACAATAACACTAGTAATCAAATGTGGAACTATCAACCAAGTTACAACCCTTTGGGAATACTACCACCTTTCATGCATCCTAGCCAAATATTAAACATGTTTGGACCAAACAACTTTGGACCAAAGAGGCAATGGGGACCAAATAGCTAGATCAATACTCCTCAAAGAGGCTTGGAAGTTCTATCATCTTAGACTTTTATAAAGTCTACAAATCATACTGAAGATAATGATCCATTGAAGACCACAAGGTACGCTTTTCTTTCATGATCTTTGCCATGATGTATGCTTAGATTAATCTTTAGTTAGTTCTTATATGTTTGGTTGCTTTGATAGACTTCTCTTTAGGCATTGTTCCCCTCTGCTATTCCCCTATATAAATATAAACATATACTATTTTATATACATATATATATATATATATATATATATATATATATATATATATATATATATATATATATATATATATATATATATATATGCGCATTGCCTCATAACCTAGATACGTCATTTGTTGACTTTCTAGAACAAATAGAAATTGTTCGTCCTCGAACCTTTTCTTCCCCCTATTGGCCCTCTTGAACTTTAACGTTCAACTCGAAAATATTTTATGTCCACTATTAGAAAACTCATGATGATGAAAAGATGTGAGTTAAGTGGAACAACATTAAAGTTGAACGCCTTCGCACAAGAAAGCTATGGATGAAACAAACTCCCTTCGCCGTCAAACACTCATCTCCGTCATTTCCTCATCATTTCTCAATTCCGCTTAATAACCTACTATTCCCGCACACTTACATATAACACACACACACACACACACACACACACACACACACATATATATATATATATATATATATATATATATATATATATATATATATATATATATATATATATATATATATATATATATATATATATATATATATATATATATATATATATTCCTACACACTTCTCAAAACCTCTATCAACTTGACGTCTTGATCATTTTATCCAAAATTGTCAAGATACATTTTAATTGACGAGACGTTAATTAAAAATTGTCAAGTATCTCATCATCGTGCCAATATATTCGTACATATTTTTGATATATTATAAATCTAATTATATACGTATAAATATGTTAATGTTAGAAACAAAACGCGAAAATTCAAAATTTGGCAGGTGGCCCCCTTAATGATTAAGGGGACCGGCTTGTTATTGAGGGCGGTCCCCTTAATGATTAAGGGGACTGGCCATCTGATGGTGCCAAACTCGTTTTCTTCTTAAAATTTCTGCCTAACACTCCATTTCTTCAAACACCCTTCCCTCTATTGCTGCTATGAATGAATAACCACATCCCAAAACCACCAAAATCAACTACCAAATCACGAATCCGGGCTTGTTTCGCAAGGGGCAAACGCTAACAGCGCGTATAACAACATCTTTTGTAAGTTTTTTAACACACATTTTGTCTAATTTCATCCAATTTTGAGTCTAATCACAATTAGGTATTTTACTAAAATTTTTCTAAATCCGAATTATGTTGAAATTAAGTTTAGAATTCCCGTAACTAAATGCTCCCCATAGGATTAGAGTGTAGAATTATTACTAAAAACAACTCATAACATAATCACCACATCAAAAGCTTATTTTTTTTAAAACCCATATTGAAAATCTTTCTTTTGACACATTGTTGATATATGCCTTAAAAACTAGATAGAGGTTACTACATTGTACTAATAGAATGTTTTAATCATCAAAAACATATTTTCAAAATCATTAGTAAGGTTTTGCAAAAATAACATAGGCGTTTGGTTCATGTTCTAGGAATGTTTAAAATAGAATGCCATGAACCTTAAAACATTTTGTTAAACATATAAACACATAACTAGTATATTGGAGTCATCAAGATATATAATTCATATATATGTTGATATATTTGTCATTAGGTGTCTAGTTAAGGGAGCGTTTGGTTTAACATAGAAAATGATATTTTTGAATCGAAATTAACATTTTCACTTTCTCAACAATTTTAGCATTAGTCAAACTCGTAAGAAATAGTAAGATATATAATCTAATATATATCTAGCCATATTTCAAAGTGGCTTATGAAGTTTTAGGGGATGTTTGGATGGGAGATTATATCAAACTTATTCCATAACTATTCCTTGACATCATAGGATACATTTTAAGCGAGTTAAAAATTAAAATCAAGGGACATTGTAAACTACTTCCTAGGATATTTTTTTTAGGTCGAAGTATGTTTACGTTCCACATGTATTGATATATTTATATAACATACGCATGTTAATTGTTTTTGTCTTAATTTTATTTTTGTTGTTATATTGTTTAGGTGGAAATGCTAAAACCACGGTTGGTGATGTTTCAAATACAAAGAAATACATTCCCAAAGTCTCTGCTACTCCCGACATTTCTCCCACCATTGCATGTTTCTATCGTCCCATCGAAGATAGAAACATTCACGAGGGTAGAATTATCGATCCATCTTTTTATCAATCTGATCAAATCGAACGAATGTTTACCAATGTTCGTCTCGATTGTCTTTTCAAAATCAACAAACCAATCATTCCTCGCTTCGTCCTTGATTTCTGTAGCCAAGTTACGGTGCAACGATCCCTATGGCCACCTTCTTATCTCTTTCATGATCCAGAACCAATTCATCACTTTTACTCTTGCTCAGTTTGGACAAATCCTCAAAATCCCATACAACAACCGAGCCGTATACTCTAGCCAAGCCGTATACTCTAATGAATGGGATCTTTCAACTCTTGAATGAAATCGACCTCAGGATGGTCCATACTATTCTGAGATTCCAAGTCCTGAAGACATTCGTCGACTACTTGAGCTAGAACGTGGTACGACTAGTCGAAAAATCAAGTCGAAAAATGTCGATATTCATGCTAATCAAATCCTTCTCAAAGAGCTAAGCCCCGACATGAAGAATTGGGAAGAACTCATTTGTGAGAATGCGTTTGGTACTGGAGGCCACTGTGATCATCTCATGGCTAGCATCGCTCACATGTTGTATTGTGTTGTTGTTGAAGAAAACTACAATTTGGCTTATATCTTTGTCAATCGTATCATGACTGCCAAAACCACTCCAAATGCCAACCTTCCTTACGGTATGTTCCTCACTAGATTTTATCGTCATGTCATGGAACACTACCCAGATCTTAGGAGTGATATTTATGAGTTCGTTCATCCCACTTTGAATCAACTTACTCTCGTTCGTACTCGCCGATCTTGAAGCGACAAAGGGAAATCTCGTGGCCCTTTATACTTTGCATCTCGTGGTTTGACATCTCATCGAGGAGATGATGATGTGGAGGAGGAAGACACCTCACGTGTTAGTACCCCATCTCCCACGAATTTTGTTGATAATCTTCCCGACCTTGATTATACCGAATATCAAACTCCTCCTCCTCACCAACGTACCGATGAACTCCTCTTCGAACGACAAACGTCATTGATCAACAAGACTCAACAAATGCATCAAGAAGTTCGACATGGATTCAAGTCCGTAAAAAGATGTTCAGGAAGATTATGGGGAAGAAGAAATAGAGTCGTCGATGTGGAACTACTTGTTATTGATGATGGGTTTTTTAGATAATTACGTGCAACATTATTTGTCCGATGTATTCGGAAATATTTGACTTTTATCTTGTGTATTGCTTGTTACTTGGATGATGTTAGGATATTCACTATTATTGTGCTAGGTTCTTGCTAACTATTTAATGTTATTAGTATGCTTGTTTTATAATTGGTTTGCAATATATTAGTTTACATGCATGCTTGATTATTCTTCTTATATGTTTATGCTAGTATTTCATCATTCTAAGAGTATATGTTCCAAATGGAGCTTTCTGAAAATACATACTTGAAAACCAACCCTTTTCTGAAAATTTTTGAATTCTGGTCGCCTAGGAAAACACCAGATGGGCGGCCCCTTTAATTTTCTTAGGCGGTCCCCTTAATTATTAAGGGGGCCGGCCTACAATTAAGGGGACCGGCCATCTGGGACAGTGATTTCACTGTTCTCTTTTGCATCTTGTTACCCCTTTCTCTAGTATCAGCTACCATTTCTCCTTATAACCTAACTGATATTAGAATCTCCTTAAACCTCTTCAAAAACTTACTTAAACCAACCATGTTTTCATATTATAAATTTTCTCCAAATGAAAACTCTTCACCTCATCATTTTTCACCTCCATCAACCTAATCCACCATGTCATCACCAAGCACCTCTATCTCTAAGGCCTCAAAGAAACAATAGATTGTTATCATACCTCCAAAACAACTCTTCATTGATTTAACTAATGAAGACAACACCACTCCATCACCTCCACCTAAATGCTCATCCCCTAGTGCACCAAATGCACCATCTAAAACACCCTCCACTCATGGAACATCCTCTTCTTCCATACCTTCAACTTCATCCATCAGTGACTACATAAACTCACACTTATCATCATCACAAGCATCATCACCACATCCTACCCAAGAACCCCTCTCCACTGAACTTACCATCTCATTATCACCAATAACACCACTTGATGCTCATGTCTCATCCCCACCAATCACACCACCATTCTTTGTCAATCTCGTACCTTGGAGATTACTTGAAGCTCATGGTGATACTTGCCTTTGTTGCATCCACAACCGAACCATCATCTTTGGTCTTAGAGATGAAATTCAATACATGTTTTCATATATTGAACACTTGCTAACCAATCCACCACCTCCACCATTTTCACCCATTTCTCCACCATCACCTTCATACTCTCCAAATTAAGCATAAGCTATGCTTAATAAATAAAGCCTTCACAACCCTTTTGTTTTCAAGCTCTATGAAGCTCATGTACTCTTTGCATGATGGAGTACTATTCTAGTTGTAGTATTTCCTAGTTGTTGTCCTAGTTGTAATCTTTCTTGATGATATATGTATTGTTGGGTATTTTGTTACTATATATATATATTGTATATATACTTGTGCTTCTATATTTTTGCAAGCATTCCATAGCTCGTTTCCTTGGTGCCCTCGAACGAGGGGGAGTACACGTCAAGGGGGAGTGATGCAGGTTTTACTGACCAGGTTTTAGTATTTATAAAGTCTCGTTTACCTAAGGTCTACCTTATACGCACTAACGGACAGTGTATCCGATCGTGTGTGGTATAGTCAAATGGTAAAGCCGAGGTCATCCCAAGAGCTAAGGTGCGGAAATTATCTAAGTTGTGTCACGTTTAAAAGAGGGTTTTGAGTTGAAATATAAATTAAACTAATTAAAAGAAATGACAAGACAATAAAGTAAATAGAAAGAAATCAGTAAGGAGAAGTAGTGTTAACCTAATTACTACTCTTATTATGATCATGATTAGTTTTCCTCTAGGTGCATCCTATCATATCGTTTGGGGTTACGATTTTCATTTCGGGTCAGAATGTCAAATTCGCCTAGATCTATCTTATACCTTGTCCTATCCAAAGCTATTGTAAAGCCTTGGGTTCATTGGTACGAAGACATAAGAGTCATTAAGCGACTCTACTAACATGGACAAGGCTAACGAATGCGGCATGGTCAGATCTTACACCCCTCTAACTCCGTTAAGCGTCTAGCATTGGTAGGTGGTCCTAGGGTTAATTCGCACATGTATGGTGATATTGCTTTTAACAAGTCACATCCCTAGCGACTTGCTTCCTACGGTTAATTCCACAAGTATCTAGAGAACAACCAACGCTAATCACTACGGGAACTAGAGTGTCCCATGCCTCGCCATGAAAGTAAACAAACAATAGATAATAGATGCGTGGAAAACTAAATAATAAACATAACAATTTCATAACTAGGCTAACACCAAAAGGTGTTTAGCCACTCATGTTCATAATTGCAGTATAACAATGTTGAGTTGATACAAATATAAACATGGATCGAATACAAAGTAAAGGAATGAAAACACTTATGATTGGTGTGTGATTCCTCCCTTGTAATTGACTTGGATGTGGCTAGAACTTCGTTCTCCCTCCTTCCTGGGTTTTTCCCAACGTTGTTCTGGTGAAGAGATGGGAAGTGATATGAAAAACTCGAAATTAAGGTTGGTATTTATAGGCCCCGACTATGTTACGACGTAGCGTAGTAGGGTTTCTACGCCGTAATCTTTGCAAATTGTGTTACGCCGTAACTTGATCAAGTGTTACGGGCGTAAAGTCTTCATGATAAGCATCCTACGGCATAGTAGATAAAGTTGCTACGCCGTAGCTTCTTCCTTGGCCTTGTTAGTTCTTTACTACCTCAAATGAGATCCTACGTCGTAGCTTGGAAAGTTGCCTACTCTGTTGTGTTCTTTAGTGGACTTCTACGCCGTAGCATGTTGTTGGGCTATGCTGTAGTCTTTATAAATTCTTCATTACGCCGTAGGTAGGAGAGCTTCTACGACGTAATCTTCGTGAAGCCTTGCTACGGCGTAGGTATATGAATCTCTACAGCGTAGTTAGTGCAGAATCCATAATTTCCACATATTTGCTCCAAAGTCCTTCCATTTCCGCGTAAGTTCGTTCTTTTACTCATCTTTACCCTGAAACCAAAATAGGAAGAAATAAGAGTATATATTCTTCATAAAAGTAGAAAAGATGAGTATTTTAAGGGGGAAATTAACACTTAGGTTGGGGGTAAATTTGATGTTATCAAATATCCCCCCACTTGAACTCTACTGGCCCTCAAGTAGACCTTATAAGAATGATTTTCAAAAAGATATCCCCCAAGAAATTGGATAATATGAATTAAAAAAAATCCTTATGCTAGAATTTATCAAAGCCGAACACCTCACAAAATTGGAACAAACACTCACATCTCTCTCCTAATCTAAGTGTTAATTTTAGGGTAATCACTCAACGCACAGTCTTAGAATGTATTCTATCATAGGCTTGGCAGTTACACAAATCTCTACCACTAGAGCTAAGGTTAAAACAATTCTTAAAGGCAATATTGGGTAAACACATATAAGGCTATTTGGGTGTAGCGTTGTTACTAACATACTACGGCAAGGGCGACAAAGGCAATGGTACATGACCAGAACGCCGGACAAGACACCAGTGACTGCTCAAATCCCTCACCTAAGCGTGATTCACAACTAAAAGGTAGGATAAGACATGGGATGCACAATAATGGTGTAAAATGAAAAAGAAAACAAATAGTCTTAGCCTATAACCGAGTTGCTACCACTTGCCGTTCATCCAAGTCCAAGTTTCAAAATGCTAGAATGGGATCATGTAACAAATGTGTGCCATTAGAGGACGTTATGATGGAGCACCACACTTGGTCTTCATGTTGGCGATTAAGAACCAACAGCTTCCTTCTTCAAATATGACCGAAGTGGCCTCTTCGATGCTAAATCTTTCAAAGCTCTTATTATGGTGCTATACAAGGGTGCACCAAAGTAAACTTATCTACATACAGAAATTCACATTTTTTTTTTATTTTTTTTAATAAATCAATAACATAACATATCCCCCCACTTGGGATGAACAATACATGTACAATAGTGGGTTTCCTCATGATCTTCAATGATGAGTCTTCAACGTAGGTGTGATTCTTGAACCTCTTGACTTGGACCTTAAATTAGAGCAAGTGGCAACTTCCCAATCATAAACAAAGACTACACGGTAGGCTAAGGTGTATAGGTGTATCGAAACAATAATATAGGTAAGAAACGAAAGGATAGGCTCAAAAGGGTGTATCTAGGGGTATCTTGCACTAAAGGTTAGTGCAACAAAGGGTTTTAACACGGGGGTCGAATAGTCGATGTGACTAATCGGTAAACACACACATAAAGGTTATTTGGGTGATAATCCTAAAATATTGCCTTCTTAAAAGGTTTCTTCCAAATGTATTAAGAAATCTCAATACACTACTCGTACACGGTTTCAAAATGATGTAAAAGCCAAGTTCTAAAGTTTACAAACTACCGGCACACTCATATTTTTGGTGGATTTGGGGTAAAACAGGGTGAAACTGAAATAGGCTAAACCTCACCATGGTATTAAGGGTTAATGTGCTCGGCTAAGGTCCATTCTAGTTAGGTTCAGAAAAACATGTAAAAAGTTTTAAAAGTGGCATAATTTTTCAAAATAAACTAGAAAATTAAGGGCAAAACAAAATTTCAAGTAAATAATTCTACCCCCGTCCCCCCACTTGAGTTGTACAAAGTCCCTTTTATACATAAAATAAAAAATAAGGAGGAAAAATAGAATTAGAATGAGAACTTCCCTGAAATTTAGTCTTGAAAATAGAAGGATCATGTTGAGAAACGTGCCTTCACTACGCCTTATGAGCAAATTTCAATTCCCTGGAATCACACAACTACCAAAATCATAAAACCTAAAAAGAAAAAGAAAAAGAAAAAGAAAAAGAAAAAGAAAAAGAAAAACCTAACTCACTTTCGTAGGAATCACGGTTGCATTTAGCGTATGCAACAAGCCTTTTAAACCACTTGGTGTCCCAAGTGGACGAGTGAAGTCTCGTGAGGGTTTACAGGGAACACACCCACAAAGTTCATTTAAAAACTAATACAAGTTTAAAGAATGTTTTGTAAAATAAAAAGCATTTTTAAGGTTGAGAAGGTAGCTACGGCGTAGCTAAAATGGGGTGCTACGCCGTAGTTGCTGAATAAATCCAGTATGAAACCTGGAGGGTGCTACGACGTAGTTAATGGAAGAGCTACGCCGTAGCGTGGCCCTGGAGAATATTTCTTGGAGTAAAAGTCCAAAAATTTGTTCCCCATCGCAATGCTTCCTTTAGCACCTGCAAAATATTAGTACAAAACATACCAAACCAATAAGAAAGAGAAAAATGAAAGGAAAAGGATAATTCGGGTAGTCTCCCGAAAGAGCACTTTTGTTTATTATCGAGTCTTTAAGTTAGACTCACTGTTACGGTTATATAGGTGTGAAATATAGATCTTCCGACAACCATCGAACATCGTCACCATAGTAAATCTTTGCCCTGTACCCATTCACTTTAAAACGTTGTTTCTGTTCATCGATCACTTCAATAGTCCCATAAGGGAATACTTCAGTTACCATGTATGGTCCATACCATCTCGATCTAAGTTTCCTGGGAAACAATCGAAGTCTAGAATTGTAGATTAGAACTTTCTGTCCGACTTCAAAATCCTTTTCTTGTATCCTAGCATCGTGCCATCTTTTTGTTCTATCCTTGTAAGCTTTTGAATGATCAAAAGCTTCGTCCCTTAATTCAGCTAACCTGTGCAATTGAGTTAGTCTGTTTTTCAGCACCCAATAAGCTTTATGTTCTAATTCAACTGGTAGGTGACATGTTTTTCCATAAATGATACGAAATGGTGTACATCCTAAAGGTGTGTTGTGAGCAGTGCAAAGTGCCCATAAGGCGTCATCGAGTTTGTCTGCCCAATCCTTACGGTTTTTATTAACAGTTTTCTCAAGAACGTGTTTAATAGTGCGGTTGGTGTTTTCAGTTTACCCACTAGTCTGAGGGTGGTAAGGTGTACCCAACCGATGAATCACACCATATCTTTTAAGGGTCTTCTCCGTCAATGAGTTACAAAAATGAGCACCCCGGTCGCTGATAAGGGACTTGGGAACTCCAAATCTAGAGAAAAGCCTTTTAAGGAACTTAACAACTGACCTAGCGTCACTATTGGGAAGGGCTTCAGCTTCTACCCACTTTGATACATAATCTACTGCCACCAAAATATAACATTTCTTTTCGGATGGTGTGAACGGTCCCATGAAGTCTATTCCCTAGACATCAAAAACTTTGCAAAATAGAAGATAATTTAAAGGCATTTGATTTCGTGAAAAGATGTTACCTGCACGCTGACATGCGTCGCAATTTTTAACATATTTGGCAGCATCCTTGAAAATGCTTCACCAATAGAACCCAGCCTCAAATACTTTCCTAGCGGTTGTGTCGGCCCCGTGATGTCCTACGGTTGGTCCCTTGTGACAATGTTCCAGTATCTGGGTTATTTCGTCCCCGGATACACATCTTCTGATAATTCCATCCGTATATGATTTGAACAAATATGGATCATCCCAAAAGTAGTATTTTAGATCTGTGAAAAATTTCCTTTTCTGGTCGCGTGTAAGGTTTCCAGGTAGAATCCTTGTTGCCAGATAGTTAGCAAAATATGCGTACCAAGGGTCTGATTCGACTTCCCTTATTTGTACTACCATTAAGTGTTCATCTGGAAATGATTCCCGAATGGTTTCTTCATCAAAATCCTCAAGTTCAGGATTTTCTAGCCTAGACAGATGATCAGCAGCTAAGTTTTCCGCGCCCTTTTTATCCTTGATTTCGATCTTGAATTCTTGTAAAAGAAGTACCCAGCGTATTAAACGTGGCTTGGAATCCTGTTTACTAAACAAATACTTCAAGGCAGAATGATCAGTGTAGACAACAGTTTTTGACATAACTAGATAATACCTAAATTTATCAAAAGCATAAACAACTGCTAAGAGTTCTTTCTCAGTGGTTATATAATGTGCTTGGGCGTAATTTAAGGTTTTACTAGCATAACAAATTGGTTTAAATTTCTTGTCGACTCATTGACCAAGGACAGCTCCAACGACATAGTCACTTGCGTCGAACATTAGCTCGAAGTTATTTTTCCAATCGGGAGCATTGATAATTGGGGTAGTGGTCAATTTATTTTTTAAAACATTGAAAGCTTGCTTACATTCGTCATTAAAATCGAATTGGGCATCTTTCATTAGCAGATGTGTTAAAGGTTTGGCTATTTTAGAAAAATCTTGGATAAATCTTCTATAAAATCCAGCATGTCCTAAAAAACTTCTAATTCTTTTTAGATTAGTTGGGTACGGTAGCTTAGATATAACATCGATTTTGGCTTTGTCAACTTCGATCCTTGAATTTGAAATTTTATGCCCCAAAACAATCCCTTCCTTAACCATGAAATGACACTTTTCCCACTTAAGAACTAGGTTGGTTTCTTCACATCAAGCTAACATACGGGATATATTATTTAAACAAGAGTTAAAAGAATTACCAAACACTGAGAAATCGTCCATGAATACCTCCATGAAGTCCTGGCACATGTCTGAAAATATAGCAGTCATGTATCTCTGAAAAGTGGCAGGTGCATTGCATAGACCAAATGGCATCCTTCTGTAGGCGAATGTCCCGTAAGGGCAAGTAAAAGTTGTCTTTTCTTGATCTTCCGGGGCTATAGGAATTTGGAAGTATCCTGAAAAACCGTCCAAGAAACAATAGTATTCATGTCCAGATAGTCGTTCCAACATTTGATCGATGAATGGAAGTGGAAAGTGGTCTTTTCGAGTAGTGTCGTTAACTTCCGATAATCTATGCAGACTCTCCATCCGGTTACAGTTCTAGTCGGAATCAATTCGTCCTTTTCGTTTGTCACAATAGTCATTCCTCCTTTCTTCGGTACCACATAAATAGGGCTAACCCAAGCACTATATGAGATTGGGTAGATTAGTCCAGCATCCAGTAGTTTAATTATTTCATCCTTCACCCCATCTTGAACTTTAGGGTTTAACCTACGCTGTGGCTGAACAATTGGTTTGAAGTTGTCTTCCATAAGAATTTTATGAGAACAGAATGATGGGCTAATTCCTTTGATGTCAGATACTTTCCAAGTGAATGCTCCTTTATGAATGCTTAGTTCACGCAATAAAAGTCTCTTTTAATCCTTCGAAAGGGATGATGAGATAATGACTGGGAATACAGGATTGTTGTCTAAAAAAGCGTATTCAAAATGCGAGGGGAGCACTTTTAGTTTTAGGATTGATCGGCCCCTTTTGCGGTTTCGTGTCGTTCCTCTCCCTCTAATGGAGCAGATGGTTCAAATTTACCTTCTTCTTCTGATGACGTATAGTCTATATTCGGGTCACAAACCTAAATGATAAACATTACTAACGCCCAAGCCCACCAAGAGTGGGCTATCATGACAATGATTTGGGCCAGCACGCCAAATGGTTTGGGCTCACGAAAGCCCAAACCCAAGTTATTTATGGTTTGGAGATAGATATCTTCTATTTAAGGGATATATATCAAACCGGATATTGATCGAAGAGTAAGGAGCACGTATCCAATAAGGATTACTTGCCTATATAAACAAAACCATAACTCTCGTTAAAGGTACGACTTACAACCCTAACTCTTCTACATAACCCTCAAATCGATTACTTACTCTCACGCCGGAGGATAATCGTAGGAGACATTCCCACGATAAGCCGAACGGTGTTTATTTGCTTTCTTAGTGCGCAGGTTTCAAGCATTAAGATCTGATTGGTACGAGAGCAGGAACCCAAACAAGGAATGCCCAACTTTTGTATCAACAAGTGGCGCCATCCGTGGGACCCTACACAAAGAACTAGAATGACAAAGCACAAAAACTCAGGCCAGTGGACTCCGCAGTTGGAAAAAAACACGTGGTGACCCCTAGAGGAAGAACCACCAAGATCCGACCTCTTGGCAAGCCTCTGGAACCACCAGTGCGCCTGGTCAACAAGAATCAGGCCCAACCCTAATTCTCCCAGCAGTAGAACTGCCCACAGATACTGCTCAAACCACCATGGTGGTTCCAAGCGCTGAAGAACTTCAGCACACTCTCTTCAATACTCCCATCAAACGACACCTATTGTGGACAACACTGTGCCACCAGGCGCACCTAATCGAGCTAGGGGACCTAACCTAGAAGCAGACATTGTTGCACTAGAAGAGGACGCGCCTGAATTAATGCTAAGTAATTTTGTGTCATAAAATTATGAAGCTTTAACTAACCTCATGCAAGAGGAGGCAAGGAAAAGGTTGAGCCAGAGCCTACAAGCCCGGCTTAACTTTAACCCATAAACATCCCCACCGCACCACCAGAGGGGAGGGCACGAAAATAATGAAAGACGTACCAATGTCCATGATAGACTTGGTACAACATCTGACTCACAATACTCGGAAGAATATGAAGGCAGTGAGAGGCGCACCAACGTTCACTCCAGACTTGGTAGTCGCAGGATACAAGATAGACTTGGACAACAACGCTCACCGAGCGAGAGCTCCTCAAGGTCTGGAAGCAGAAGAATTCATGACAGATTGGGAAGACGAACTTCCCCAAGTGAAATCCCCTCAAGCTCTTCCTCTAAGGAAAAACGGCGCAAACATCGCAAAAGGGATGACTTCTCCTCAAGTGACTCCTCGAACAACGAGGATAAAGAGACAGGACACTGGAAGTCCAGAGGAAGACGTCGCGAGGAAGAGGACGAAGACATATCTTTTCCTTGGCGTCGCCAAAAAGTTGATGCATTCACACAGCGCATCAGCGATTATTCTGATCACAAGAAAAGGCGCATGCCCACCAATGTTAAAACATACGATGGAGCGGGTGATCCTGATGACGACCTAAAATTTTTTGAATCTGCTGCTACCATTGAAAATTGGCCACAACCTGTGTGGTGTCATATGTTTAACTCTACGTTAGTGGGGAGTGCGAAAACTTGGTTTAGTAAGCTTCCATGAAGGAGCATAGACGGGTTTGAAGAGTTACGGAAAGAGTTCCGCTTGAACTTCACTCAGAGAAGGAAGTGCGCTAAGAACCCTGTTGAACTGGCCAGAGTGAAACAACGCCAAGGGGAATCAACCAATGCTTACGTAGAGCGCTTCAAGGATGAATGTATACACGTCAAGGCGTGTCCTAAAGTGATAAAAATTTCAGGGTTCATGAATGGGATTAATAACCCAGAACTCATTATGAAATTAAATGATAAGGTTCCCCAAACCTTCGACGAAATAATGAAGCGCACAAGGTCCTTCATCCAAGGAGAAGCAGCTGCTGCGGACAGTAAAAAAGACTACTCAAATTATAGGCAGCAAGACCAGCCTAAGAGACAATCCAATGATCAGAGCAGCAATCGCAGCAAGAATTATCGCAGTCAGGGAAGCGGACGAGATAATGACAAGTATCCACCCCTCACAAAGACTCCGAGGGAGATATTTGCAACAGAAGGTGCAAACTTTCCAAAACCCCCACCAATGCGCACTCCAGAGGACCGGCGTATAGGGAATGGATACTACGAATACCATGGACAAAAGGGCCATACCACCAACGAGTGTGTCCAACTACGATAACTAATAGACAAATTAGTAAAGGAGGGTAGAATGGATCATCTCGTTAAGAATATCAAAGAAGGGAAGGATAAACAAAAGAATGGAAGTAAGAAAGAGCCATCCAAAGATAAGGCTAACAATATTTACATGATACAGTCATGGCAGCGCAAGACGAAGCAAAAGGTCAGTCAAGAATTCTCTTTTGGGAACGAGATATCCTTCCCCAATTTAGCTTCGGACAACGCAGTAGCAGAGCCGCTAACCATTGAGATACATACTGGAGGACACGATTTCTGTCACATGTATATTGATGGAGGAGCATCCGCAGACATTCTGTATGAACACTGTTTCAAGAAGCTGCGATCAGAGATACAAAGTCAGTTAATTTCGGCCACGACGCCGCTGACTGGCTTCATAGGAGAAAAAATATAGCCTATGGGGCAATTACGCTTACTTATAGCCGTTGGTGATGAACAGAACTCTACAGTAACCTGGATAAACTTCATGACAATCAAATCTCCTTCACCGTACAACAGCATCATTGGGAGACCTGGAATATCATCCATGCGCGCTATACCATCCACAGCACACGGGATGCTCAAATTACCAGTAGAAGGAGGCATTGTCACCCTCTACAATACCACTGTGCCACTTAAAGAAGGCAACACGGCAACCAGTGAAGTGGGGAGTACTCCAAAATAGAGCACAGTTAAAATACCAAACCTAAAGGTTGCCATTCACCCTAATTACCCATATCAACAAATATCAATTGGGGGGGGGGGTCTCTATTTGATAAAAGTGCAACATACCATAGATTGGTGGACATGACCTATGAAAAGCAAGTGGGTTGCAACCTGAAAGTTTATGTCGATGACCTTGTTATAAAGAGTCATACTAAGAAGGAATTGGTGCACGACATTGAGGAGACGTTCAAAACACTGGAAAAGATAAACATGGAGTTAAATCCCAAGAAGCGTACTTTTGGCATGACAGAAGGCATGTTCCTTGGATATCTAATAGAACCTGACGGTGTCAAGCTACGCCCAGAAAAGACAAAAGCTGTCATAGATCTCCCTTCACCGCGAACACCGATAGAAGTCTAGTCATTAAATGGAAAGCTAGCTGGGCTAAACCGTTTTTTGTCCAAATCAGCAGACAAGTCACTCCCTCTCTTTAAAACATTCACAAAGTGCACAAAAAAGGGAGACTTTCATTGGACTAAGGAGGCGGATAAAGCCTTCCAACAACTCAAGCAACACCTTGCAACGCTTCCCAAACTTGTCGCACCCTGACCAGGGGAAGAATTGATCATGTATTTATCTGCAACTCATGAAGCAGTCAGCGCGGAATTATTGACAGATAGGAACTCTGTTCAAATACCCATATATTTTGTGAGCAAAGCACATAAGAAGACAGAGACTAACTATACTGCTATGGAAAAGCTGGTCCTAGCTTTAGTATTTGCAGCTAAAAGACTGCGCAGAAACTTTCAGGGGTACCCAATAACTGTCATAACGGACCAGCCTATCAAACAAGTTATCTCTAAACCTGACGCATCAGGACAACTACAAAAATGGAGTGTGTTATTAAGCGAGTGCAACATCTCGTATAGACCACGCACAGCAATCCAGAGGCAGATATTAGCGGACTTCATTGTTAAGAAGCCAGATACCGATACTCCACCTTCAACAAACAAGGAACGCCCAACTTTTGTATCAACATCTTTCGAAATAATAGTGTGTAATTTCTCTTGCGGAAGAGATTCTTGCACAAATTCGTCTATGATGGAATCCATCTCATCAAAGTCGTCGAGATCGTCGTCGGTGAAATTTGCGTAGTTCATTGATCGTTCCATGTCGTAGAAAGAAAGGGTCTCCCTAATAGGATTGGAACTTCTTCGTCCTCTTTCATGTCAATAACGACGAAGTTAACTGGAAAAACGAATTTGTCAATCTTCACAAGGACGTTTTCCGCAATTCCAATGGGTATTGTGTTGACTTGTTGGCTAACTCCAGGCACATTCTAGTTGGTTTGAGTTAATCCAAATCCAACCTTACATATAACGAATATGGCATTAAACTGATACTGGCCCCTAAATCGGCAAGAGCCTTGTTGAAAGTTGTTGATCCCAGTTGAGCTTAAACGATCTTGTATAGAAGTTAACTTGATTAAACACTTAAGCTAATATGCGGAATGTAAAAGCTTAACTTAAGAAGAGTAATGATTCTCTTTCAACACTTCAATATTATTAATACGAGCACTCAACAATGCTAGAGTTTTACAACCTTGAAGTGAAATAATAATACGTACATAAACTAACCCTAGGATCCTCCTTTTATAGACTAAGGAATCCTACTAGGTTTACAATACCTTTCTCTACACGATAAGTATATTCTAGATAAATATAATATTTACACAATCTATTCTGTATTTATCTAAACCGTATACATCCTTATCCCATCAGCAGTAGATTCTGTCAGCAGCATTTAACTTCAGCAGCACTTTGACATCAGCAGCAGAATCATCACCACTAGCAGCAGTTTCACTTATAGCAGCAGTTTCACGCAGCAGCATTTTATGACCCAACAATCCTCCCCTAAACTTATTATTTATTTCTAAATAAATAAGTTTCTTCAAAGCACAATTAATCACTAGGAGGATGCTTCCAAACACTTCAACTCTTGAGAATTCAGTTGATCAAATATCTTCTTATACTTTGACAGCAAATTGAATGCTTGATCATCAGAATCATAGTCTTTCTGCAACTTAAGTGATTTATCACCATTAACCATCTGATTGACAATATTCCAGTATCTTACCACTGGGTAATCCATTTCAGCTAGCATATACAAAGTAATTGGTCCAATATCTAACACATGAACTCCAGAATCTTGAAAAAGTCTCCATCTTCTTACTTTGTAATCTACTATCTCTGTCCATTCAGAATCATCCATTGAAGGTTCAAACATAAGTTTAAGAGCTCTCCACATAACATTATCAGAAGAAGTTATAATGTGATCAATTTTTTCTATCTCATACTTTTTACCATCAAACTTCTCAGCTCCAAACTTTGCCTTATATAACTTCCACAAGTCTTCAACATCCCCTCTATCAAAGTAGTGTAGCATCTGTTGAAATCTAAGAAACATGTGAGTCTTACCATCAGATCTCTGGACATCATGAAATGCTCCAATGTTAGCATCATATCCTGTAGTTACTTTGATAATAGGATATTTAACTCCTATTGGTTTGGCATCAACCACTTCAGGATCTTCCATCTTGCCAACCATAGTGTAAACCTTCAATTGTTCTTTTAGATGCTCAGGAGGTATATGATCACAATCATTCTTGAACTCACCTCCTTCAGGCTTAGAACTGCTTCCTTCCCTAATCTTTGTCTTCTTCTTTGCAAATGACTTATGAATAACACCTTTTCTTTTACCACCTTGCACATAATAAATAGTATTTGCTGCATCAATATCAAGCTGTTTAACAACATCAGCTTCTTGAATATGCTCTGCTTCAGCTACTTTTTCAGGTACCAACTTCTTGTTCATCTGAGCAATTTGTTCCAAATCCTCAGCACATCCCATAGCATAAAAAGTATCTGTTCTCCTCTTAGCTTGTTGATATAAGTCAAAAACTTCTCTGTCAGAATAAGGTTTCAACTGTACCAATGTCCATCCAGCCATATTCTTTAGATACCTTTCATATTCTTTTCTTTGTTGTTTAACAGTTGGACCTTTAAATATCTTTATCTTTCTTCTAGCAGTATCATTTTCTTTTCTCTTTTTTGTAGTAAACTCATTGTACCAAGATTGCACATTAAAAGTTGGAACTTCATTTTCTTCAATCTTGATCAGCTTATTGAGTTCAATATCAGCAGCTATTCTGATCTTTTCATTTATCCATTCATCATACCTCTTTAATCCTTCAGCCTCTTTCTCAGCTAACTGTTGATCTTCCATATCAATCAACTCTTGTGCTCTAAGTGCAGCAGCTGTATCATGTTCAACTTGTAATGCCTTAGGCCAAGAATCAAAAGGTACATCAGTGAAATCAATCCCCTTATACATAATCCTTGGTTTTTCAACTTGCTTGCCCTTGCCTTTATCAGTAGAAGATGAAGAAATAACCTTCTTTTGTTGAGCAGCAGGTTCTTTAATAACAATCCCTTTTTCAGGTTTTCTAGGTGCTGATGATTTGATTGTTGTTGTAGTTTGTTGTGATAGTGAAGGAGTTGATAATGGAGTAGTCTTCTTGCTCAACAATACCATAGCTTCAATAGCAGCATTGTCACCAGATCCAGCAGCAGAGTCTTGTGCATCAGCAGATCCACTAGCAGCAGAGTTAGAAATTTCCTTAGCAGTAGATTCTTGAGCAGCAGAATCTTGAGCAGCAGAGTCAAGACTTTTGTTTTTCACCAAATCTCCCAACTTCATCAATGTTTCACCCATCAACCCTGTTGCCTTCACTAATTGCTCAGGCTCCAAAGTTGTAAGTTGTTCTACCACCTTCTCTTGTGTAGCAATCTCCTCTTCCATAACAACTTCATTCCCTGATTTATCAGCAACCACAAAATCTCCAGCATCCTGAGGACTTTCAACATCCATATCACCAATCACTGGAGCCTCCCCTGAAACCATTCCATCATTCATACCCAGAGCACCACCCATCTTTTCCAAATTTTCCTCCCCTGAACCCATTGCCTCTTCATTCCTCCCCTGTTTGGAAGCATCCTCTTCTAAGTGAGTAGAGACATCAGGAGAACTAACAATCTGAAAAGTGCCCACTTTCTTCAATCTTTTCAAAGAGGTTGAAGATCTTGATTTCTGAAAGTTCTTAATCTGTTTTTGCAATTTGAGGATAGTCATGTCCCGATCAGCAAAAACAAATGAAAGAGTAAGAACTTTGTCCTCCAATGTAGTACATTTCAACCCCAAGTTGGTACAAGTAACCGTCAATTCCTGAATAAGTTTCATAATAGTCTCATCACTTCGACCTGTGTTCCCTGGTCTGAGAGGTGAATCATGGACATTGTCATCATATACAAGAGTTTCCGTCAATTCATTGGTCACTGGTCTGTCCTCATCACTTCGACCTGTATTACCTGGTCCGAGAGGTGAATCGTGGGACATAAACTCAGCATCAAACCTAGTTTGATCATCTGAGCCCCCTGTATTTGCCATTTGGCTAGGGTTACCATCCTGAGAATTTGATTCAGAATAATCATCATCTCTAGATGTTGCCTTGGTTTGGGTCTTAATGATGTTATCACTATCCTGCTCTGCTGCTAAGCTAGAAGCAGTAGTGACAGCCCTTGCCAACATGTCCTCTTCATCACCTAGGACAACCTCATCTGGTACAGCCATACTATCACTATCCTGAGGTAGATCAGTGTTCTTTTTAGTGTTCCTACGGGTATAGAGTATTTTAGGTTGTGTAGCAGATGCACTAAAATTGGGTGTGTGATGGGAGTCAGTGGGATTTCCTGATCCTTCACCCTGATTGTTTTGCACAAGTTGCACCATATAAGGTGTAAGATTTGTATTTGTGCCTGAAAAACCTTTTCCATGTTTAACCAAGAAAGTAAAGGTTTTAGAAACCAATTTTGGTGCATCATATGTAGCAACATGGCCTCTAAACTTTGTAAGTTGATTTTGAACAAAGAGTTGTATAAACCTTGGATAAAGCAAATATGAACCAGACTCTTTGATACTTTGAAACATCCCTTCCAAAATCATTTTTGAAAAATTGAATGGTTTACCTTTGCTTAGACAGACCATTGCAGAAGCAATAGTAGTACTAAACTCATGCCATCCAGAAGTTTTAGGACTCAAACAATGAAGAAGAAGATGTATCAAAAACTTGTATTGAGGACAGATGAGAGATTTTTGAAATTTTAAATTTGTATGATTCCCCTCATATCCCAAATCTTTTAACCCAACAAAAATAGCAGAATTGGCTAGGCAAGTGGTCTCTGTTTCATCATCTAAGAAAAGGGTTTCTCTTATTAATGACTCAAATACACGAACCTTTTGCCCATCTACTAAGGCACTAACATGTTTTTCCCTATTCATAGTTTTGATTTTAGCGGTAAGCCAAAACTGTTTGATGTGGGAAGCAAATATAGTAGGATTCACAGTAAGTGCATACCTAAGAGAAGTAGCATTCAAAAACTTTACCATGTCTGTGAATTCTTCATTAACTGATTCGGCATCCAAAACGACCACACTGTTGTGTTGCTTTGCCCAGGTACGAACGCAATCCATAAGTTAGGGTTTAGGGAAATTGGGAATTTTTTTACTTTGAGAGAGATGGAGTGTTAGGGTTTGTGATAACTTCAATTTGAAACATGAGAAAACCAATTAGGAAGATCAATTAGGTTTTAAACTGATTGAAGAAGTTACACATCCCACCCTCACACTTTCAACCGTAGTAGCACAATAACAATAGCAGTAGAGTTATATAACTAGCAGCAGAGTGAAATAATCCAGCAGCAGAGTTGACTAAATAAGCTTGGTCAAAAAGTCAAGAATCCTCAGCAATTAATGTGACGATATGCCGTAATCCCTATAAAAGCGGACTAAATATTGTCCCTAAATCAACACAATCAAACCCTAATTGCAATCAAAACGCCAATCAACCAAATCAAAACTTCAATTAACCTAAATCAAATCAAATAATCATGAAATCAACACCCGAAATCATCAATATCTCTTCCGATTCATCATCTGAAGATGAAACCCCCTTTGAAACATATGTGCCTCCCTTTCGTCCTCCTCATAATGGTTGTAGAACCAAGGAGCAAGTGAAGAAGAGAAAGCATGATCTCCCTGTCTTTAAAGATCTCCTCAGTTTGAATCAAACCCCAAGCACATCTAGGGGTAAAGCTGTGATGTCCCCAAAATCTCCATCTACTTCAGAGTCATCAGAAGACACAGCTTGGATCCCTGTCAGGCAACCATCTCCAAGGGAGCTTGTTTCCCCTTTCATCTACACTTCATCAGATGAGGATGAGCCTCCAAATGAACCACCTTCCACTCCTGAGAGGCCTCAGTCATCAAGGCCACGACCAAAGAAGTCCACCAAGGCAAAGAAGACAAGGAAGACAAACTCTCCTCTTCCCAAGGAAAGAAAAATTGCTCTTGGCCTTCCATGCCCTAGGAAGTAGTGCTTGTAGGCTTTGATTTCATCTTAGATTGTTGCACTCTTTTGTGGTGTCAGAAGTAGTCTTTGTAATTTCGCTTTTGATGTATAAACTTCTGAACTTGATGAATGATGAATGACAGATGTTCTTCTTTTGTTGTCATAATATTGTTATTGCAAATTATCATTTAGACGTATTCCTGCACAATATTAGACCAAACACCACAAAACAAACAAACATATGCACTAGCAGTAGAGTTAGAAATAGCAGCATAGTACATTCCATTACAAACAGATGCTTTAAGATAAGCAGCAGAGTAACAAGCAGCACAATTCCATTACACACTTGTACAAACACAAAGAGATAAGTTTTTCAAAGATTTATCATACCAATATTTGCAATTAAAAATTGAAACCTCCCCACATCGAAGTGTTTAGTGAGAAGATCAGCAACATTGTTATCAGTATGAACTTTAACAATTTGAATCAACTTCTTTTCATAGCAATCCCTGATAAAATGATGTCTTATCTCAATATGTTTTGTTTTAGAATGAAAAACAGGGTTTTTAATTATGCAAAGTGTGCTGTTGTTATCAATATGAATTTTGGTATTCATGAAATTGTACCCATAATCCAATAATTGATTCTGCATCCATAGAACTTGTCCACAACAACTTGAAGCAGCCACATACTCAGCTTTAGTTGTAGAATTAGCCACCACTGTTTGCTTCTTGCATTGCCATGACACCAATCTGCTTCCTAGAAATTGACAACCCCCTGTTGTAGATTTTCTATCCAAAGAAGCTCCAGCATAGTCACTATCTGAATAGGAGACCAAATCAAATGGTGAATCCTTAGGATACCAAAGTCCCAATTTTGGTTGATGCCTCAGATATCTAAAAATTCTCTTCACTGCATTGAGATGTGATTCCTTGGGACACACTTGAAATCTTGCACAGGCACACACAGAAAACATGATATCAGGCCTTGATGCTGTAAGATACATCAATGAGCCAATCATAGACATGTACAAGTGTATATCCACTTCCTTTCCATATTCATCCTTCAGCAATGGTTTATTGGTTTCCATGGTAGTCTTGGCAGGTTTAGCATCTTCAAAACCAAATTTCTTCAAAATATCATTGACATACTTATCCTGACTGATAAATATACCATTTTCTTTCTGTGTAACTTGCAGACCTAAGAAGAAGGTGAGTTCTCCCATTGAACTCATAGCAAACTTGTCCTTCATAAGCTTCTCAAAACTAACACACATAGCTTTGTTTGTAGACCCAAAGATGATGTCATCAACATAGATTTGAACCAACAAAATATCATCCTTTTGTCTTTTGAGAAACAGAGTTTTATCAATCTTTCCTCTGCTAAACCCAGATTCTAACAAGTATGTAGACAAAGTGTCATACCAAGCTCTAGGAGCTTGATTTAGGCCATACATTGCTCTATTTACCTTGTAAACTTTGTCAGGATGATCAGGGTCTTCAAAGCCTGGTGGTTGAGATACATAAACTTCTTCTGTAATGGTCCCATACAGAAAAGCACTTTTCACATCCATTTGATACACTACAAAATCTTTGTATGAAGCATAAGCCAAGAATATTCTAATTGCTTCTATTCTTACCACTAGAGCAAATACCTCATCATAATCAAGGCCTTCTTGTTGTGTGTATCCCTGTGCTACTAACCTTGCCTTATTTCTTATAACAATTCCTCTCTCATCTCTTTTGCATCTGAAAACCCATTTTGTACCAATCACTCTTTTTCCATTTGGCAGTTCAACCAAGGTCCAAACTTCTTGCAGCTTAAATTGTAGAAGCTCATCTTGCATTGCTTCCACCCAACTTGCTTCTTGTAAGGCTTTGTAAGTGTTTTTGGGTGCAATTTGAGAAAGAAAACATGCAAACAGGCAATTTTGAAGATCTTTATGACTATTTCTTTGATGCAGAGATCTGGCAAAGAAACTTTGATGTTGAAGATCTTTCAGTGCTTTAGTCATCTGCCTAGTTTGAATAGATGATTGTGGATCACTTAAAATTTGATCTTTGGGATGATCCTTGTGTACTCTTGTGGTAGTTGTAGGACTAACAGGAATATTGAGTTCTGAATTAGTAAAATCAGCAGCAGCTCCAAATAACTGACCATCAAGTGCATCATCATCTGTGTCATAATTAATATTCTCAAGAGGAGGCATATTTGGATCATCAGGATAGATAGAATCAGCAATAGGTCTACCCTGAGAGTCCAAATTAGGAAACATTGAAGTAGCAGTAGAGTTAGTAGGCTTGGAAGCAGAATGTGGTGGAGCAGTAGTTGTATCTTTTGGCCTAGCAGTAGAGTCTTCTGAGTTAGCAGTAGAGTCTTCTGGCTGTGTAGGAGAGACATCAGCAACTACCTTGGGAACTTCATTAGTTTCTTTTTCTGCTTCAATAGGTATTTCAATGCCTTCTTCAGTTTCCTTAGATTTTTCTTGAGTAACAACATCTTCTTTAGGACCTAGATCAGTCTGAAAGGGTAGTAGAGTAGGACCAACCTTTAGTTTCTCAACCAAAACAAATTCTTCTTGTGGTTTGTCAATACTGGCAATAACTGGTACATAATTCATTGTTTTGGTAAGCATATCAACATTAAACAACCATTCTGGTCCTCTCCCTTCAGGATTAGATGTATTCTCTGAAAACTTGATATGCAAATTTTCCTCTACATGTTTGGTTATCTTATTGTATACCCTGAAGGCTTTACTAATCACAGAGTAACCAACCAAATTTCCTTCATCAGCTTTTTCATCAAATTTGCCTAGCTGATCCTTAGTGTTCAAAATTGTAACAGGACATCCAAATGGTTTGAGAAAATCAATCAGTGGCTTCTTTCCATGAAATAACTCATATGGAGTCTTATTATGAGGCTTGACTACCTTACTTCTGTTCTGCACAAAGCATGCAGTGTTCACAGCTTCAGCCCAAAAAGGAATAGGTAGTTTTGAATCAGATAACATTGTTCTTGCAGCCTCAATAAGTGTCCTGTTTCTTCTTTCTGCAACACCATTCTGTTGTGGAGTTCTTGCTACACTATACTGTCTAAGAATTCCTTTCCCCACACAAAATTGATTCATCACACTGTTCTTGAACTCAGTACCATTGTCACATCTAATTATCTTCACCTTGTGATTGTACAAGTTTTCAACTCTTGTGATAAATGGCTTGAGTATTTCTGGAGTTTCATCTTTAGTGGCTAGAAAGAATACCCAAGTAAACCTGCTAAAGTCATCAGTGACAACAAGACAATATGACTTCTTGTTCAAGCTTTTAACAAATACAGGCCCAAATAAGTCCATGTGCAATAAATGTAATGGCTCAGTATTTGTGTTCACAGTTTTGGACTTGAATGAAACTCTGTGTTGTTTACCCTTTTGACAGGCAACACAAGTTTCACAATTTTCAAAAGTCTTTGTAGGCATTCCTCTGACCAGATTTCCTTTTACCAATTTGTTCATGGTCTTGTAGTTCAGATGTCCCAATCTCCTATGCCATAATTTGGACTCATCAATAGTGGCCTTTGCAATTAGACAAGTCAAAGCCCTCTTAGGAACAATGTTCTTAATATGGTCACTGTATATATTCTCATTTCTAGGGACCTTCAAAAGCACAGATTTGTCATCTGGCAACTGATAGTCAGGAGAAAGGATCATACACTCAGTGTCTGTAAAAAGAACAAAATTCTTTTTGTCACACATTTGTGAGACACTAAAGAGGTTAAACTTAAGTCCTTTCACAAGAAACACCTTCTCAAAGTCCAAATTTCCAGTTTTAAGAGTTCCTCTTCCAACAATCTTTCCACCTTTTGGATCATTCCCAAAAGCAACATAACCACCATCAAAAGCCTCAAAGTCTTCAAGTTGAGACTCATCTCCTGTCATGTGTCCAGAACATCCACTGTCAACAATAACCATATCCTTAAGCTCATCCAGTAGATTGACCTGTACATGAAAAGTAGAGACATTAGTTCCTCTTGACGACCCAAGCCATTACTGACTTGGATCTGCCCTGTGCATCAACATAATCAAATTTCTTTAAATCACTTGATGCACTACTATCCTTGGAAACAGAATTTGAACCAATAGTTTTTGGTTTCCAAGTCCAGCAAGCTGAGGCCTTAACAGCATAAAAGTGATTACCAACAACTGTATTTGTTAAAACTTTTGGCCCAGAAGTAGACAGTTTTGTACTAGCAGCAGGTTGCTTACTAGAGTGCATACTAGCAGCAGAATGCTTACTAGCAGTAGAGCCAGTAGAAGAACCAGTTGTGGTTTTGAAAACACCATTTGATTTAGCAGCATAAATAGATCTAGTTGCACCAGATCTCAACAAAACAGCTCTTGGAACCATATTTCTATTAGGATGTGGGTGAGTTTGTTTAGTTACATATTTGTGATTCACCCTAGTGTATTGATTCCAAACAGGCTTTTGGTGTTCAGGACATCTAACAATCAAGTGGTCAAAGCTACCACACTTATAACAAGCCTTCTTTTGTAATTGAAACTGATTACCTAATCTGTGTGAAACTAGGTTGTTGAAGTTTCTCTGGTTACCCCTAGGCTTATTATTGAACCTTTCCATCTGTTCTCTAGGTACCTCATTGTACTCTACCATTTTCCTACAGAAGTTATTTCCTAACACAGGTTTGACAAACTTAACCTGTTCAATTTTAGGTTTATACTTTGTAGGAATTTCTTCCTTTTTCACACTTTGTTCTGGTTTAACCTGTTCCTCATCACTATCACTATCAGAATACCAATCTTCTATAATAGGAGCTTCAGGAAATTTTCTAGCCTCAACCTTAGGTGTTTCAATAACACTTGTGCTACATTCACCTACAGGTTTTTCAATATTTAGCTCACTAATGAAGGATAGTTCTTTTCCTGGTGGAGCAAAAGCACTTTTGGCTGGAGGAGCCACTTCATTATACCCAATTCCACTACCTTTTCTCATCAAGTTATTCTCAATAGATTTATGAACCAAATCAGAAGCATATTGTTGTTTTTGAACTCTTACTACATGTTTATCTTTTTCAGCAAGAGCTTCCTCTTTTTCTTTTTCTGCTTCTTCTAACTTATTTTTAAGAACTTCTACTTCACTGTTTTTCTTAAAAATTTCTATATCTCTGAGATTAAGTTGATCTACATATTCCTTCTCACACTCTTTGAGATATTCTAACCTTCTTTCAACATTTTGAATACCTACTTTGTAACCTAAGTTATCAAGTTTTAGGTGTTCAACTTCTCTATTTAAACTCTCATTCCTAGACTTAAGTTCTTCAATAGTGTCAGCACAAGATTTAAAAGAACACACAGATAAGTCTGAATCATTTGATACCTCAGAGTCAGAGCCTAATGATGAACCATAGGCCATAAGTGCAAAGTTCTACACCTTGGGTTGAGCAACAACTACCAAAGAGAAATTTGGTTCTTCTTCAGCCATATCACTCCAATCATAATCTCCCAGTCCATCACAAGATACCAGTGCAGTCTTTGATTCTTCAGTAACCTTCTTTGTAGCATCAGCATTCTTCTTTGGAGCTCTACACTCTCTGGCAAAATGTCCCTTCCTGTTGCAATTGTAGCACTCTATTTTTGATTTGTCAAAGCCTGGACTGTCCTTAGCTTTATACTTGACTTCTTTTCCAGTCTTCTTAAAAAACTTTCTTGCCCTCAAGGTTAACATAGCCATTTGCCATTTAAGATCAATTTCTTCAAGATCATCAGGATCAATATAATCCAAATCTTGATTAATGACATGTGACCTTATAGTAGTTGTGAGCTCAGCCAAGAATGCACACAAAGCAATATCACTGGTAGAAATCTTATCATTTGAACTAGCAGCAGATCCATCAACAGCAGATACTCCATAAGCAGTAGAATGAGCAGCAGAGTGAGATTCTTGAGATCCTTTTCCTTTAGAGGATACAAAGGCAAGATTTTGAGTACCATAAGATGAAGCAGAAGAGGTAGATAGTTCTGATTCATACACTCTTAAATTGTTGTAGAGACTCTCCAACTTCATAGTTTCAAAATCAGGCTTCTGCACACAACTGTGTGCATACTCCATTCAGGTGCAAGACTTCTAAGAAACTTTAGATTTACATCTTCTTGTGGAACCACATAGCCAACGAGCTTTAGATGACTAACAAGTTGGTTTAGCCTGTTGTATGTGCCAATTATCTTCTCTCCACTTTCAGAAGTAAAATTCTCAAATTGATGCTTCAGCATGTTTTTCCTTGATTTCTTAGTAGCATCATTCCCTCCAAACCTGAATTCAACAGCATCCATCAATTCTTTTCCAGATTCACAGTCATCAAAGTCCATTTGAAATTCATTAGGTATTCCAATTAAGAGAATACTATGTGCTTTGATTTCCATCTTCCTTACTGTGTTGGCTTCAGCAGACTTAATTGGTATCTCCTTCCCATCAGCACTCTTCTCAGGTACAAAATCACCATTAACAATCACATTCCACATGTTGAAATCAATCATGCGAATGTACTGTCTGATCCTTCTCTTCCAAAGCTCATACTCAGAAGGATTCAGCATGGGTACCCTTGAAGCAGTCACCATATGAGTTTCATCACCCATCTTATCAGTAGATTTGGAACAGAAAACACTTAAGAAACAAAATCTTCTTGATAATAACTTCTAGATCACAAGCTCTGATACCACTTGTTGATCCCAGTTGAGCTTAAACGATCTTGTATAGAAGTTAACTTGATTAAACACTTAAGCTAATATGCGGAATGTAAAAGCTTAACTTAAGAAGAGTAATGATTCTCTTTCAACACTTCAATATTATTAATACGAGCACTCAACATTGCTAGGGTTTTACAACCTTGAAGTGAAATAATAATACGTACATAAACTAACCCTAGGATCCTCCTTTTATAGACTAAGGAATCCTACTAGGTTTACAATACCTTTCTCTACACGATAAGTATATTCTAGATAAATATAATATTTACACAATCTATTCTGTATTTATCTAAACCGTATACATCCTTATCCCATCAGCAGTAGATTCTGTCAGCAGCATTTAACTTCAGCAGCACTTTGACATCAGCAGCAGAATCATCACCACTAGCAGCAGTTTCACTTATAGCAGCAGTTTCACTCAGCAGCAGTTTCAGACCCAACAAAAGTAGTCCCATTGATAGTGTATGGGAGTGTAAAACTTCCAGGATCATTTTCCTTCGAAGGAACTTTTTGTGCCAATACTGATGAACATCTTTCGTTTAGGGTCACATGTGATGGGTTTCCTTGCCTTTTTCTGGTAACTAGATCTTTCATGAACTTTGCGTATTTAGGCATTTGCTCCAGGGCTTCCACAAGAGGTATGTTGATGCTGAGATCCCTTATCCTTTCAAAGAAGCGTTGGAAATGTTCCTGCTCTTTTTGTTTCCTCATTCTTCCTAGAAATGGGATAGGCGGCACATATGGCTTAGGATTAGCTTCGGCAGTATCTGGAGTAATCTTATCCAAATTACTGCTTAGTGTTGCATTCTCATTATTAATCATTGTTGGATAAGCTGGTTCCTTATAGTTCAATCTGCTCCTTGTAGTTATTGCATGAGCCAAATCTCTGGGATTAGTTTTCGTAGTGCTAGGGAGTTCACCGACACTTCTATCTTTGATAGTTTTAGCTAAATTCCTAACTTGGGCTTCCAATTTCCGGATTGCGTTTGCCTGATTTTAAAACTTCTTCATATTCCATTTTGATTCCCCAGATGGTTTCTTGGTTCTCCTTTGGTTCTGATAGGAGTCTTTAATAAGTTTCTTGATTTCTTTTTCCAAATCAGTAACTCTTCCGTCGATTGGGTCATTGATTGGTGTGAAAACAGTCAGACGATTATTGGTCAACCACTTGTGAATGGTCAACTATAATAGTCAAACAGCTTAAACCAATGCTCCGTGGAAGTACAATGTTTCCCCGGGTCGTTATGTCCCGACGAGGTGTGGATGGT
Source organism: Artemisia argyi (assembly GCA_030686995.1). Taxonomy (NCBI): domain Eukaryota; kingdom Viridiplantae; phylum Streptophyta; class Magnoliopsida; order Asterales; family Asteraceae; genus Artemisia; species Artemisia argyi. The sequence goes on along the minus strand of CM060696.1, from coordinate 160,973,153 downwards.
ATTAAAAACGGGTTTGTGATCGGGTGAATTTGGACAGGAAAGGGTATAAGTGAGTTGTGATGATTACACTACTGGAATATGAAAGATAATAGCTTAAATACACTATATTAACAAGACTGGAAAGTCGGAAAAACCAGAAACGATTTAAACTAAAAACGCGTACGTTATGTTTAAATAAAATGTAAACGTACGAAATAAAAAGTGAAAACGGAAATCTGAAAACACCCAGAGGGTGAAAATGACTTTTTTACAAACTAAAAGATAAAAGAAAATTTTTAGAAAAAGAAAATAAATTTTAACACTAATTATTTATTTAATATTAATTAAATACTAATTATTGCTAATTAGTAATATTTAAACAACTTAAATATAATACAATATTATTTAAACACTAGAAAAATGAAAATAAAATTTCTAAAATTATAAAATAACTAAAAGTAAGTTTTAAAACTAAAAAATATGTATTTTTGTCTTTTTGTGATTTTTCTATTAATTAATTACTAATTAATTATTAATTACCTAATTAAACTATTTTAAATTAAGAAAAATACTAAATGAACTGTAAGAATTCTAATAAAATTTCTAAAATTATTTTATAACATATAAAAGCTATAAAAAATATAAAACTAAGTTTTACTTAATAAAAACTAATTATGCTATTTTAAACTAATTAATAATTAATTATAAATAAAACTAAGATTAATTCTAATAAATACTAAATGACAAAATAAAAATCTGAGAAAATTATTATAATTACTTTAATATAAGAGGAATTTAATAAAAATATAAAAACACCAAGTACTTAATAAAAATCTAAAAATGAAAAATAAAATTTAAATAAAATTAAATAGAAACTATCACTTAAAATTACTTTGTTTTTTCTGGATTTTTATTTTAGAAAACTATTTTATAACTAAAAACATGAACTTTTTATAAAAACAACTTTTATGGAAATAAAAAATAAGCACTATGGAAGGTAAAAAGCTCAACAGTTGACTAAGTTTGACCAAGGGGCAAAATAAGCTAAAATGGCCACAAGTGGGACCCACTATGGTGAAATCTGGTCCAAATCAGTTAATTGAGCATGTGTGAGCAAGAAAAAGCAATTTTGGTCTAGTGAATAAGCAAATAAGCGGATTAAGCTAAACAAAACCCAAACATGCACTCAGAATATGGGACAAAGAAAAGGGCTACATCCAAGTGGGGCCTAGGGGTCTTGGGGTCAAACCAATGGTCAAGGGTTGAAGTCTACCAGGGGGGGGGGGGGGTTGGAAGGAACCAAAATGGTGGCCTGGGAACCACTGAAGTGGCTGGAAACCACCACCAAAGGGTGGTGTTTGGGTGTGCAGCTGCTGAGACAGAGCAGGTAGCAGCCCTGCACCCCTCTTTGGGGCAATGTGGTGCCCAGGGAAAAATTCTCAAAAATCAATGGAGGGTGGAATCACAAACTTGAGCTGGTAAACAACAAATTACAACAAGTTTCACTGGTTAATTCCTAACACAAAAATCAAAATAAATCTAGCAACTTTTGGAAAAAACTGAGGAATGCAAACTTTGACTTTTGATAAAAACTAAAGATTTAACTTTGGTGGATGTATAATGCTATTAAGTGATTACTATATGTTAATTAAACCTAAAGGAAGCTAAATTAAGCAATCTAACCTACTTTTAAATTGGAATCAAGAGTTTGAAACACATAACAGTCCAACAGTGGACTGTTATGGCATTTGGGGTGAGATTTTGACTTCTGGTGAATTGAACTATGTTTTTATGACTTCCATGATCAAAATATACCTAATGTAACATGATTCAACCATTGGTAACATTCAAAACCAACTGGAACACAGTGCATGGTGCTATACCAAACACCCCTTTATATAAATGAAAATGTGATTTTCAAATGGTGAGACTGATTCAGGCCATATGATTGTTCCACAAGGTTATGATAAGCTAAGATAAGATCATTTAAACACAACAATACCAATAAGGACCATAAATACTCATGAACTCATATTAAGCTAAAATGGCAGTTAACATGATAAAAATGAAAACAAGGAATTATAATGAACAAGCTAGAGATTTTTAGCAACATCTAACTAACAAACACCAAATAAGTACAAAATACCAAGAATAAGCAGATAATGAGCAAGTGAATAGTAAAAAGCAATAATATGAAAAAGTTAACTCACAATTGATCCAACTGAGAGATAGGGTACCAAGGATTCAAATCATAACCTAATGCCTCCCCTGAGGCTCTAATACCATAGCAATCCAAGTTCAACCATTCTTCTTTGCAAGTTTCTTCATCTCAATTGACTTTTGATTTCTATTTATTTTATTTGTATTTTTGAGAGTTTTTAACTAAGGCTAGTAAAGTTGAATTGTAATGATGGGAGTAAGTTTACACTGATCAGATTTAACTTATAAGACAACAAGAAAACAACTTTAATAGCTATTGAACTTTAACTGAGAATTTTAGTACATTGAGCAAATTTAAATTGAAACAACTAAACTTGAAATTTAATTAAATAAAACTTGAGATTACACTTTGAAAAGCTGAGAGTACAATTTTTGAGCTAAAATTATAACTAGAAACTAAAATAGATTAAAACGATTACTACTCTACACTACTGATAACTAACACCCTTCTTCATTCTTGGTCTTCTTTCTTTTATAATTGACAATTAGGGTTTAGTGGGCCCTTCTGAGTGTTTCTCATTGATAATTGTGGCCGTTGGATGAGTTTTTAATGATTTTGGCCTTCAAAACTTTTTGGCGGGAAAAAGGTATTTGCAAGTTGGAGTGGTTTGCTTGTAGCAGGGGGTGTGATTTGGATTGTTGTGTTTGTTTGGAGGTATAAGGGTAGGGTGTTGAGTGTTGGCAGAGGAGGGGGGAGGTAGTGATGATGGAGATGGCAGGGTGTTGCAGGGATAAGGGTGAGGATGTGGAGAAGGTGAGGTGGAGGTCAAACGTTTGGTTTGACTGAGGTTTTAATAGAAACAGGGGGTAAGGGTTGGGTATTATTTTTTGATGTTGGGCCAAAGTTTAGTGGATCATGGGTGGGCTTGGTTTTGGTGGGTAATGGATTTGGTTTGTTGTTGGGTTGGTTTATAGTAACTTAAAGGATCCGTTTGGTTTATATAAACAACAAGGACCAAATGTGTAATATGCAGAAATTTAGGGACCTGTGTTGGCAAATTTCAAAAGATATTAAAGGGGTTAAACTTGCCATGTTTAAATAACCAAAAGACCAAAAATTTACTTTTTCCATTTTAAATCACCCGAGGACCAAATATGTCAATTTTTCAAACTTGAGGGACTAATCTGTAATTTCTTCAAACTTTTAATCCAAGGACTAGTATTGAATATTTTTGAATTTCCAAGGACTAAAAATGATTTTTCATCCAAAAATACCCCACCAGGGACCAAATCTGTCAATTACTAAAACTCCAGGGACCTTTTATGCCAATTTTGGATTTTTAGGGGCCAAATATGTAATTTTCTCAAACTTTTTACCCAAGGATTGTTTTTGATAACTTTTGACTTTTAAATGCCTTGGGTTGACTTTTCTTTTGTTTTAAAACTTCCAGGGACTAGTTTTGTCAATTTTTGAAACTTGAGGGACTGAAACTGCCAATTATGCAAAGTTTGTTCGTTTTTCATTTGTTTTTAAACATTTTGAATTTTAAAACATATAAAACACACTTTTGGGATAAATTGTGTATTTTGATGCGTATTTGAGTGTTTTTGGATGTTTTGGCAGTTCATATAAGACAAAAATGATGAGTATTTACACACTCATCAGTCATCGAAGTTGTGTCGCACCATATTAACCTCTACAGTTAATGAATTCATATCAGATTCAAATTTTTTGATATTCTTCAGGATTGAGCAGAGTTCATCATGTTTATAAGAAATTGATTTCTGCTCGTCGTGCCACGTTGATGAATGGCGGGCAATTTCGTTGATTTTTTCCAGACCCTTTGCAGCAGTCATTTTAGGGATGGGTACCTTGAAATCCAGTATCTTCCAGGTTTCAATGTTAAGCCCGTTGTAGAATATTTGAAGTTGTTCATGTTTATTGAGCTTGTGTTCTGGACATTTGAAAAGCAGGTCATCAAATCTCTCCCATGCAGAAAACAAGGCTTCATACTGATCTAGCTGAAATTTCCGGAACCCTTCTAGTTACTGAAGAATCTTGTGGGGAGTCCGATATTCCTTGAGGAAGGCCTTTTTTAAAGATTCCCATGTAGCACTGGTCCCTTGAGGGAGTTTCTTTAACCATTTGTGAGCTTTTCCTGTTAGCGAAAAGGGGAACGCCATTCTCATTACAATGTTCTATGATACATTGGGAGCTTGAAATAAACCAACTATCTCAGTAACCCTTGATATATGTTCATGAGCTTCTTCATTATCTTCCCCAGTGAACTTGTATCTTTTTAATTCATCAAGACATGATTCCCAGAATTCGAATTTAATATTCACTTCTAGAACTGGTCTCACTATTCCTGATTCACAACGAACAGAAGTCAAATAATCGTACATAGCTAAATTAATAAAAACTTAAATAAATTCCTAGTAGCTCCCCGGCAGCGGCGCCAAAAACTTGATGAAGGTTTTACTGACCAGGTTTTAATATTTATAAAGTCTCATTTACCTAAGGTCTACCTTATACGCACTAACAGACAGTGTATCCGATCGTGTGTGGTATAGTCAAATGGTAAAGCCGAGGTCGTCCCAAGAGCTAAGGTGCGGAAAATATCTAAGTTTGTCACGTTTGAAAGGGGGTTTTGAGTTGAAAGATAAATTAAACTAATTAAAAGAAATGACAAGACAATAAAGTAAATAGAAAGAAATCAGTAAGGAGAAGTAGTGTTAACCTAATTACTACTCTTATTATGATCATGATTAGTTTTCCTCTAGGTGCATCCTATCATATCGTTCGGGGATACGATTTTCATTTCGGGTCAGAATGTCAAATTCGCCTAGATCTATCTTATACCTTGTCCTATCCAAAGCTATTGTAAAGCCTTGGGTTCATCGGTACGAAGACATAAGAGTCATTAAGTGCCTCTAACATGGACAAGGCTAACGAATGCGAAATGGTCAGATCTTACACCCCTCTAACTCCGTTAAGCGTCTAGCATTAGTAGGTGGTCATAGGGTTAATTCGCACATGTATGGTGATATTGCTATCACCAAGTCACATCCCTAGCGACTTGCTTCCTAGGGTTAATTCCACAAGTATCTAGAGAACAACCAACGCTAATCACTACGGGAACTAGAGTGTCCCAAGCATCGCCATGAAAGTAAACAAACAATAGATAATAGATGCGTGAAAAACTAAATCAAAAACATAACAATTTCATAACTAGGCTAACACCAAAAGGTGTTTAGCCACTCATGTTCATAATTGCAGTAAAACAATGTTGAGTTGATACAAATCTAAACATGAATCGAATACAAAGTAAATGAATGAAAACACTTATGATTGGTGTGTGATTCCTCCCTTGGAATTGACTTGGATGTGGCTAGAACTTCGTTTTCCCTCCTTCTTGAGTTTTTCCCAACGTTGCTGTGGTGAAGAGATGGGAAGTGATATGAAAAACTCGAAATTAGGGTTGGTATTTATAGGCCCCGACTATGTTACAGCGTAGCGTATTAGGGTTGCTACGCCGTAATCTTTGCAAATTGTGTTACCCCGTAACTTGATCAAGTGTTACGGGCGTAAAGTCTTCATGATAAGCATCCTACGGCGTAGTAGATAAAGTTGCTACGCCGTGGCTTCTTCCTTGGCCTCGTTAGTTCTTTACTGCCTCAAATGAGATCCTACGTCGTAGCTTGGAAAGTTGCCTACTCCGTAGTGTTCTTTAGTGGAATTCTACGCCATAGCCTGTTGTTGGGCTACGCCGTGGTCTTAATAAATTCTTCATTACACCGTAGGTAAGAGAGTTTCTACGGCGTAGGTAGATGAATCTCTATGCCGTAGTTAGTGCAGAATCCATAATTTCCACATATTTGCTATAAAGTACCTTCCATTTTCGTGTAAGTTCGTTCTTTTGCTCATCTTTACCCTGAAACCAAAATAGGAAGAAATAAGAGTATATATTCTTCTTAAAAGTAGAAAAGATGAGTATTTTAAAGGGGAAATTAACACTTAGATTGGGGGTAAATTTGATGTTATCAGGGAGCTCTCATCCCGTCAAAATTTCATAATTGAAACTTGTCGGCATAACCTTTTTGATTCTACAAAAAGGGTGAGAAGTAAATATAAACTCACTAAATTACTTGTCTAAAAACTAATTTTTGATTTAATGAGTTTAAGTTTTGTAATCATCAAAAAGGGGGAGATTGTTAATATAAATAATGCTTAAAAACGTTATTAATATTTTTTAATAACTCTACGTTTTGATAATCATAAAATGTAAACTAAATTAAATCAAAGATTATGATGTAAACAAGCATTTAGTGGTAAATATTTATTTCTACAACTAAATCACTTAAGGTATGTATAAACAAAGTGTCTAATGCATTACATGATCAAAGGAGCATTTTCTTAAACACAAGACATTTTATAAATGGCATAAACATTTTATATCTTTTAGAAAATCATTTTTGGTATTAAATAAAATTGTTTAATTAAACAATGAATATATGATTTTAAATTTCCAACCAAAAAGGGCAAATTTTCTCCAGAAAAACCTTCCCCAGAAAAGGACAAAAATACCCAACGGATATAGTGGGCGGCCCCCTTAATTATTAAGGGGACCGGCCACGCTCCTGCACAGTATTTTTATCCCTATAAATACTGGACTTTCTCTGGAATTTTTCCTACCTTTTGCACTCCAAAGTTTCTGATCTAAATCTCTCTTTCTTTCTTTTCAAACCCTTTGATCATATAATCATAAGTCTTTGTTTCCTAGTGATCCAAAGCTTCATCCACACAAGTGCGAAAGAAGAACACTCCTTCAACATCTATACAAAGTAGTAGTGTTGTGATTAGTTAGTATCATCTTGTAGTAGTGCTAGATTATTTGTAAAGTGTTGTGTGCTTAAGTAGATTGTAGATATTAGTTGTGTTGGAAAGAAGTATTGTAGAAGTTGTGAATAAGTTGTGCAAAGAAGAAGGTGTGAAGAAAACGTGAAGAAGTTGTTAAGCTTTGTGAAGTTGTGAATAAGTCGTGATATTAGTTCTAGTTATTCAACCCCCTTTTAGTTTTCCACAATTTCTTATTCTATTTAATTATGTCTTGATTACTATTTACTCTATCCATCTAATACCACTTTTTAGTATCTATCTTATTTCACGAGAACAATAGCTCTTGGGACGACACTCGGATTTATCTAAGGCATACTACACATGATCGGGTACACTGCCCGTTAGTATGTGTTAATCCTTATAGCTCCAAGTTTATAAATGTAAAACAGGATGAATATAACGCATCAAAAGTACAATGAGTGTTATTAGTAGTCAAAGGGTATTGAGAAAACTAGTTCTTTCTTGTTAATTTTTTACAGTTTGCTCACAATAGAGGGACAACCAATTGGTATCAGAGCGGGTGGGTTTTTCTAATCCAAATATGTTGGAAAGGCTGCATTTTATTTATCAAGTCAAAAATTGTTGTGTGACCACCTCAAAAGCAGTTGCTGCTATTGCACTTTCTGAGGAGGAGATAAACACAAAATATTGACCAAAAAGCCAACCACTTCCCACCACTCTTCAAAATCTTATCACAACAAGAATCACTTCCCATAAAAAGGCAAATACGAACCTAGAAACCACAGATCTCAAACACATACACTCATATCCAGATCCGGTCAAAATACATCATAAAACACATAAACAAAAAAAAATCCTCTCTCATACAACAAGAAAACTGGATCCTCTCTCTGATAAAAAAATCATCACTTAAATACAAAACACGAATCATAGATCAAACCTAAAATCAATCACAAACAACCATCACCATCAAAAACCCATATCCCATCAGAAAACCAAACCCATAATCAAGAGAAATCGACACTTAAAAAAACAAACAAGCCATCACAATCAATAAAAAAAATATATCAAAGATTAAAAAAATTAACACAAAAAAGGGGGATTCTGTCAACGGCGAACTCCGGCGGCGAATCCATAAACCCAGAATAACGCTTGTCAAAATCACGAGCTGAAGGGTTTAATCAAAATATGTGGTTCATAATTGTTAAAAGGACTTATCTAATGACAATAAAATAAAAATAAAAAAACCCTAAGAAAAACTCTCTCTGGCGAATTCTGATACCCTCTATCCCTAAATCGTTTTTTCATTAAAGCGACTATTATTCTTCAAATCTAAATCTTATTGGCTGATCTCTTAGTCTATTCTTCTACCTACTGTTCCATTTATAGTGGGTCAGTGGTGTTTGAATATACTATAATTCTTGGGGTAAGGATTTGCTAAGCTGATTATATTTGCATGCAACCGAATATATTGTTATTTATTCTTAATGTGGGTTGTTGCACTATATCTGATTCCAAGTTCTATTAGTTTCTAATTGATTTAATATATCAAGTGCATGATCATTATGGCTGGTGGTTGATCTGAGGTGTGTTTCGTTTGAAACCCTAACTATTCAAGTTAGGGTTTTACCCTCTTGGTCGTTTTCATTACTTTGCTGCTGTAATAGGGTTTGAGAGAGATGGAAAAAGGGTTCTTTAATAAATGTAGTGATCCTCACGTAGCGAGGGCTGTTGGTGATTCAACAAACTTGGCCGATCCAGTTAGTTTGAAAAAAGATACATCACACTCTAATGTGAATATTGATGAATTGAATGCTACTGTTGATGTTGATGGTTTGGCTGATAACGTGAACGAGGGTAATGATAAGGTTGTTTTAGATGATTCTCATGGTTCAAAACAGCCTAATGTGGAGCAATTAATTGCTAATGCGCATAACAAGTTTGATGAAGCAATAAATAAAATTAACAGTGATATTGCTAATATGGCTTCATCTTCTGAGTTGTACAATTCGAGTGGTCTTGGGCTTCATATGAATCAGAGTGTTACTTCTGATCCTAATGCACCCAAGATTTATACTACTAGTGGTAATGGAGTTAAGTCGGTTTCTTACGTGGGTGTTGCTTCTAATGAATCCCAGAAACACATGTCTAATTTTCGGAGGTTAGAATGCAACAAAAAGAAGGATAATGTTGACCTTTCTGTCCCGTTGAAAGTAGTGGAAGAGGTGAACATGAGGTTTGAGAATACTCTCTACGGATACTTCCTTGATCAACGTCTTGCTTTCCCTGTTGTTGATTATTATGTTCGCAATGTGTGGTCTAAGTATGGTTTACAAAAGGTTATGATGAATGCTAAGGGGTTCTTTTTCTTCAAGTTTAACTCGAAGAAAGGTATCGATGATGTTCTTGATAATGGTCCTTGGTTGATTCGTAATGTTCCTATTATTCTTAAACCATGGACATTGAACACAAACTTGCTTAAAGAGGATTTAACTAACATCCCGGTGTGGGTTAAATTCCATGATGTTCCTTTAGCTATGTTTTCGGATGACGGGCTTAGTCTTCTTGCTACTTTGATTGGGACACCCAAAAGGTTAGATGCTTTTACTAGCCAAATGTGCAAGGAATCGTGGGGCCGTAGTAGCTTTGCTAGATGCATGATTGAAGTTAAGTCGGATGAGGTGCTTAGGGATAGCATTACTGTTGAGATACCTTTACTTGATGGTACGGGTTCGACTATTGAGAAGATTCGGGTTGAATACGAGTGGAAACCACCGCGTTGTGATAAGTGTAAGGTTTTTGGTCATACTCTTATTGATTGTCCGAAAGTTGTTGTTCCTCCTGTTCAACCTACTAAGCCGGTTAATGATGGTTTCACGGCTGTCAATAACAAAAAGAAAGGTAAACAAGGTGGTTCTACAAATCAGGGTAAAGGAGGCTTTACTAAACCTGTTGTGGGTAAGCAATTTCATTACCAACCCAAAAAGAACCCTCCTGAACCAAAGAAGGTGGATGGAACTAAGAATAAGGCTTCTGATGTGGCTAGTACGAGTGGAACCAAGATCACTACTTATAATCAGTTTGACGCTCTTAATATGGATGATACAGATGGTTTTGGTATTCCTAAGGTTGTTACTAACATGGATGTGGATGCTGGCAGTACAATGGAAGTTAATAAGGATGATTCAGTTAAGACTGGTACTACATCACAAGTCCCTCTTGTAAGTGATATGCAACAACCGTTTGTGAGTGATTCTATGGGAACAATGGAAGTTGGTTCTACTCCTATTGTTGAGAAAATTAGTAAGATTGAAAAGCTACTAATCGATGGGAAAGCTACTCTTGTGGATGATGCTGGTCATCCTATTCCGTCTACCTCTATCACTAAGAGGGCTAACCCATTTTCAAAGGTGGGTGAGGTTGTGGTTTCTGATAGTGAGGAGGATGAGGTTCTTAACACGTTCGACGAATCAGCAAATCTTTTTGGTGGTGGTCATGAGCATGAAGATGAGTATGACTATGATGATTATTCGAAGCAAATTTATGATCTTCCAGGGGAATTGGATGCTCTTAATGCCATTTATGGTTTTAATCTCCAAGGTCGTAGGAAGTAGTTTATCTTTTGTCAGAGTCACTACTATCATGTGAGTAATGGTTTGTTTTCTTGTTTTGAAAATAGGAAGTATCTTGTTATATAAGCTTTTTGCCTATGTAACGGGCTGAGATATGGGATTCACCCATATCCGTTGTACTTAAATGTTTTTTGGAGTAATATATTTACCGGGTCGTTGACCTTTTACCCAAAAAAAATTGTTAAAAGGACTTGTGGTTGGGATTATAAGTGAACGGTTCGCAAATTTGAAGTTTTTTTATCAGCTTATGTTTGGATTATAGGTAGCTGATTCGTGTGAAGTGAGTCAACTCAGAAAATTGGTAGTGAAGATTGATTGTTAAGCTAAAAAAGGATGGTAAAGGGTGTCTCATAAAATTTATCAAGGAGTGATAAGAAGTTGGAATGGGGTTGACAAGAAGCTCTGTTGTTAAGATTTGCTTAGTTTCAAAGAAATTAAATTGTTAAAAGTGGTTGTAAAAAAAATCAGGGTTGCACAGCGGAAGCAAGATGGGCCAATAACCCACAAACCCTGAACCCACTCCCAGAAACAATATACTACAGTCTCTAAAATTTTGGTTCTTTGGACTAGAACCTAACAAGCTTTGAAAATGAAAAAATCACACAACCTGACTCATGTGAGTCTAAAAACAAGATATCAGCCAATGAGGTCTAATCAGGAAGTGTTTAAAGTGGTGTTAAAACTGTTTTTTCTAAGTTGTTGTGATTTATTTAGGCAAACATTAATGTCTCTCAATCATTTCTCGTTTGATTTCTAAGTGAAATGAAAAAGGTATAAGTTTTGGTATCAATTTGATTTTGATGTTACATTTATTGTTTAATTTAATATTGGGTCGGGTGTTTATATCACTAACCCCATGTACTAATACCCCCTATTATACACATTAAAGGGATGTTAGACATGCATGTTTTTAAATTATGAAATGGGATCATTCCTATACATTTATTTTTTATTAGAATATTCTAATTATTGCATCAGATACTTATATCATACTTATATCATGTTTTAAATACTTGTATAGTGACTGTGTAATGTGCAAATTACCAACCATAATTAAATGTTTGGTTGTTGGGCTGAGAACTAAAATAATCAATCATTATCAAAAACTCATTCTAAGGAGACTTACTCGGTTTTGTCTTCATTTTCTTATCTTTCATGTACTTAAATTTCATTGTCTCCCTGTCTCCTATATACACCTTCCTTTTTGTCTCTTTCTCTTGTTTTATTTATCAAAATAACTTTTAAATATAAACCTTAGTTAATAAATAATATTTTTATATCAATTGAACACATTCTCTATCATATTCCTTAATCAATTTTTTTTTCATTCTATCTTATCTGGTCTCTCAAACACCATTCACAACCATTAAAAAAAATAAAAAAATAAAATCAACAGATACAACAAAAACTAGTAAACAAACACAGATACTGCCACTACTTTGAGATCTAAATAAAAAGAACCAATCCAGACATCCATAACATTGATATCTAAAGAATACTAGACCCAAAAACCGGAACCAAACAAACACCAAATCCGCCACGCTGCTCAAAACACTGTGACCAAATAAGCAATACGAGAAGAAAAAGACGATGGTGATGGTTTGCAGTGGTGGCGGATTGAATGGTGATGGTTGTGGTTGTGGTTGTGTTAGAGAGAGAAAAGGAGATAGATTAGGTTAGAGAGAAAAAGTGCCTGTGTGTGTGAATGGTGAATGGCACTGCGTGCATTCTCTTAAAGACGTGATGCTTAAAATCAGAGCATCCACTATAAGAGGTTTATAAAAAGGTCTAAAAGCTATGAAAAATGTTTATCTTTTGTTTCAACCATAGTGAGGTTGTGGTTTATATCTATGTGGCATGAAGAGGTCCAAAATCATAGACTTTTTCATAATTTAATGCATGCGTTATGATTGAACATTTGATATAATTATAAAAGGTTTATACATAGTGGTAATAGGTTTATAGTTTATAAATTAATGATTTCACATGTTATAAACCTATTTAAAAGGTCTATCATTGTGGATGCTCTCATAATGCTACGCATTTACTAACAACTAACATTACATTTAATAATTATGGTTATACAATTATGTTACCATAACAACTACTATTTCCTGTTATAGGTAGGTAAAGGAGTTTCCCTATAAACCGGAAACGTTATTTCGATATATCTATACTATTTATAAAGAGTAAATGGTCAAAAAGTCAAGAAGTGAAAAGTGAAAAACTTAAATTAATGTTTTGCCTAAATTACCCTTAATTAATGCATTTAACACTCCTTAATACTTCTCATTTAAAACTTAATCAAAACTTAAATGAAAACATGGAAACTTACATTACACATTAAACTTAATCAAAACTTAAATGAAAACATGGAAACTTACATTACACATTCAATTTTTTTGTCAACTTAAAAACATGGAAAGTTAAATAAATAATTAATAAATGAAAACATAAAAATGCAATGTTTTGAAAACCGGTTCGAAATCGACCCAATTGAGTCACCGGGCAACGGGTCAACCGGTTGGACCGTCGGGTCAACCCGGTTTTCAATTTATTATTATTTTATTTTTTTGACCGGGTCAACCGGTTCAACCACCGGGTCAACCCGGGTTTTTATGAATTTTTTTTGAAAAAATGAAACCCGGCCCGGTTTCGAGAACCGGGTTGACTCGGGTCACTCAAAACCCGACGGGTCACACCGGTTAACCTGGTTTTAAAAAACCGGGTTGTTTTGACCCGTTTTTTCGGCCGGAACCGGTTAACCCGGCCGGGTAGACCCGGGTTTCAAAAAAATGTAAAATTGTTTTGTCAACTTAAGAATGAATACACACGTATATAAAAATAAACTTCAAAATACTAGATGAGTAGCCGTACATAGAAACGAAATTTTATAGCGGCAGATAGTTATAGTGATATTTTGGTTACACAAACCACTTAACCAAAATATCATTATAATTAAATGCCGCTATAAAATCTCGTTGCTATGCACGGGTATTCGTTTAGTATGTATAATGTATTATTCCAATTTTAGCAGCACACAAGTCGTGAATATAATGACAAGTTAAATCACTTTGGTTCATAAACAGATGTTACTTGCGTCCAAACATAAGGTTTTTATTCCAGTTAAAGAACCAACAAATCGGCATATGATTTCCCATATGACATGTGTATACCACCCTTGAATAATAGCTCTCATATCATCTACACAAATTACTCGTAAGCTCTACTACGGACACTTTTGATAGTAGATAGATTTAAGATTTTCAATAAAAAATGATTACTGGTGCACCTTGGTGTCTTGAACTGACTCATCGCTGAACCATTGCCAATAAAATGTTCCATGATCTTCTTGAAGGTGCCTCGTTCCACGATACAAAGTTCCAAAGGCCCGATTGTGTTGGTTTTCCTCGACACAACATAGCCATGGTCCACAAATGCTGCATCAATTTCCTTGCAACATTGGTCTAAAATATGCTCGCTTACCTCACCCTTGATCTCCCAATACACTACGTAGTGACCGGGTCGGTTTGTGATGTTGGCATGGCTCGTGAAATCGACTAGCTCAGCTTGATCCTTAACCAGTGGCTGGGAACCCTTTTGGACGGCTAGTTGAAGGTCTTTTTCGGTATTCTTGTCGATGTTCACAGTTAAAATTAGCTTTCTTCTGCATAAAAAGTTAAGTTTCGGGGTTTCATTATAAAAACCAGTCACCTCAACCACATCCCCGAGTCTACATCTGTAAAGACCTGAAAGTAAGAGATTATATATATATATGTTAAGTTGATGTATCCATGAATTAATGAAGTTTATAATTTGAGGTAACTTATTGGCTATTTATTATAGCATATATCAAGAAAAGTTATTAAATTTGTACACTTAAAAAATAGGTAGAAATGACAACAGGCGGGTTTGGGGTGGGGCAATCATCCCCAAACCCAATTACCTAATCTGGGCACCCGTTCGGGTGCAATGTTCCCTTAAACCCGTCCCGTACTAATCAGGGTGTGTCTTATTTGGATGCGATTCTCAACTAAAGCCGCATCATTTCACATTTATTATTATTAATAAACCGTTATCAATAACATGAAGAATTAAGAATCTATTACTAATCAATGACAAACAAGTCTTATTAATCTTTCAACAGTAATATTAAGCATAAACAATGAAAAATTACACCGTAAAAAATTACAACATTAAAACATGACGTTAAACAAGTTTTTATAATCATAATTTAGCAATCTTACAAGATAAAAAACTAACAATATTAAAGAAATATTTTTTATTACGTAAATACTAACAAAATACTATATAAGTATATATATATCTTAATATGTGTATATATTACTCGGGCAGTGCGAGTCGAGGATGTTATTCTTTGCTCCCTGTCCCAAACCCGATTAAAATCCTCGTTTAAGCATCAACCCATCCCGTAATCCGATAAGCATACCAGCCCTGTCTCAATTAGTTCAGGTATTGAATTTCTCCTATCGGGTTCAGTTTTTTTTGCCATTCTTAAAAATACGGGTATATTTTGACCGGTGCCATGCATGTCAATATCCAAATGACCTAAACATGTGTAGAACTCAGAATTTCATTCTTACACATGAATATTTAGCAATTAAAATTGAATTAAAATGCATACTTTCCACAAAATTTAAATCTTCGTGTATGATTATTGTAATATGTGGCGTTGGGTGGTGATGCGTGTATGATACACATTGAAAGGTACCGAGGGCCTTGTGTGGCCCGGTCAAATATATTGATTCTCTTAACAAGTTTATTTATTTAACATTTCTTCGTTAAGTTTGAACGTATCACACGATTTTTCATAGATAGCATCGAGATTTTTTAGCGGCGGATGATTATAGTGAAATTTTATCACAATATACTAACCTCAAGATTAATATTTTCTTGATCATTCATTTCCATTTTCATCAAATTTATTATAAATTAAGACAAAAAAAAAAAAAAAAAAAAAAAAATTGTATGAGGTTATATGTGAGAGAGTAGCATGATTCTTTGGAAACTATTATTAATTAAGTTTGTGCTAACTTATCATTTATAATAGAGGTATAACAGTGAAAGAATATTATTCAAAAATTAAGAACTTTTAAAAAATTAGGATATGTGATTCATGCTTTATAATTAGTAGTTAATTTTGTATGCATTATAACTTATTAGACGGTTGCTCACACATAACAGCTTAATTTTGTGTGTGTGTAATTATTTTATTTTTTTGTATATATCGTAAGAATAAGAAAAGCTTGTAAACTAAATTGTAATTAAGTATCTAAATAATTAAAGTTTCGTACTGTTTTTTGAAAGTAAAAGTATTTTAGTTAGACATTATTTAGTTTGTATGCTTTTAAGTTTTAAGCAAGATTAATGTTTGATCATGTTTTCTTAATATGTAGTAAATATAAATACATTAAAACAAGTTAAAATAATCTGAAAACTTAATGGATAAGCGCCAGAGTAGTAATAATAAACATTAGAGGATTTTACTAACATTATCTATAATATTTGTATTAACATTTGAGGATTTTAAACCGTTCTGTAAAAGGTGCATTCCTTTTCTTGCTTTCTTGAATTGTTAAAATTTTTAAAACTTAATGACACTTACATACAACATTTTAATACAACTTGAAAACTTCAAATAAACGTAGACGAAATTAGGGCAAATAATAAACAATATTAATAGTTTAATAAAACTTGTTCAGCTATCCATACTACTTATATAAAGTGTATCTCATTTTTTAAATTTGAATCTTGAAACTTAAATTGATATAACTTGCCTAAATTATTCTTAAGTACCACTTAAACTTGGAAAATTTTCAAAAACTTGACAGCTTAAATTAGTATTTTCTTAATCAATTCTAAACTTGACAACTTTTCAAAAACAAACACGATATTAATTTTTAAATACAACGCTTTGTTTTTACTTAAAAAAAATAAAATAAAAAAAAATAAACACATTTTGCATCAAGGGTTGAACCATAATTACGATTTCATAAATATAACTATTTAATGCTATACACTTTCGCTTTGTGCGGGTATAGATCTAGTAATGTTAAAAGGAATCTTTTAAGTAACATGAAAGAGATAGTTTATGTCTTATTAAATCCATCCTTTTTTGTTTGTAGATTTATCATTACCCCAATATGCCATGTGATATTTTGAACTTTAGCTGGTTGTTGTACTGGCAGATGTTGATGGTGGTGCTAATCCTAGTTCGTATCAAAGGTAACTATTTGTTTGCTTATTGCTTCTTTTCTTTTAAAAAAAATAAATAAAAATGAATAGCTTGTTTTTAATCATCATTAAAGTGTTTATTCAAAGAAACTTATGTTACTCAGAGATCATGACAATAACTTTTGGAGTATCTAATTGTTGCTTGGGACGTGTGAGGTTTAGGTGTGTGAATAATTTTTCTTTCAAAATAAAAATTGAAATTGTATAACTAACCATGAACTTACCTGTAAAGGTCGTAAGGACGATCTCGTACTGCTGACCGACCTTCACCTTCGATAATGGAACCGGATCATCTTCTATGTAGTCATCACCAGTACCACCACGAGCAGCAACTGCATGACTAGCTTTATGATCCTGCTTGTGCAATGGTATGAACTCAAAGTAAGAAAATGTGGGAACTACCGTGAAATTCACATCCTCTGGTACAGAAGACGGGTCCATGTTCACTCCAATCCAACTCTCAGTGGACCCGTATTCAGCACTCACCAACGGTAAATGGTCCCCTGAGTAATGCTTAAGTTTCTCCAAGTAGGGTTGCATTGAACCCGTCATTATTGAATACACATATTTTGCATTTGGCCACAACTTTGGGATTATACCATACCATCCCGATTCCTCCAACTCTTTGCATTTTGATCTAACATGCGTTGCTAAATATGTGTCGGGTTTGAGCAAATTGATCACTGAATTTCTGATACTCGGGATCGTGATTTTAGGACTTAAAGTACCGTTTGAAAGATCATCACATAGGTCTTTCCAATACTCTTCAAATAAGCTAAATGCATGAACAATGCAATAAGCGAAAGTGGACGTAATGAATTCAACTTGTGGAGAGTAGAAGAGTCCAAGAAGGAAGTGACAATAGGTCGATTGCTTGTAGTCACCACTGAAGATGACTTCTTGTGGGCTACAAGTGAATAATTTAGTTTGTTGTTGCTTGAGTTTGAACTCTTGGCTTGCAAAGATATGTGTTGTGGCCGTTCCTGCTGATATCCCACCCTTAGTTTTGAATTGTTTGCTTCCATATATAAACTCAAGAATCTTGCCCCCTTCCCTTGTAGGATAAACCCTTCAAATGAATTCATCATGTTTATAAGATAAAATATTGTAAGAAATTTGGTAGGTAAACACACGAAAAAGAGATGAAAAACAATCCCCTAAGACAACAGACGTCAACCTAGATTCACACATGACCGTCTTAATTTTTTTTTTGGACGGCAAAGAAATATGTATTGAAATAGCTATCAAGAAGCTAGCTATTTCATCAAGTCTTACTAATACTAGAATTAGAACTTCTAATGGTACCAAGTTAGATGACACTGCCATCGATGATGTTTTGATGCTATTGTAGATGAGCTTAATAAACATTAGATCAGATTTAAGACGTTTGCATCATAATTTTTTTTTTCAGTAAGTTGCATAAAAGATACGAGTAGTTGAAAAATAAATTTCAACCAAAAAAAAAAAAAAAAAAAAAAACCTATTAAGTACGTTGTTTTAAGATCGAGTTCAGTTGGAGAACTCACTTTAGACTTCTCGACACATTGGGATGACTCTGATTCACAAGCATGAATGGGTATTTTCTTTTTAAAGATTGTCCTTGTTCATACCTTTTGAACTTTTAATTCAAGATGTGTTTCCAAATTCAGCTCATGCAAAATATATTATTTGGGCCGCCAATAATTTCAAGTTACATTTAACATTATAGATAGAGGAGAAGAGAAAGAGACCTTGATCTATAAGCTGCAGCAAGCTTGTAGATTTGGAGAGTTGTCATGGAGCTATGGGATGTGAACGGAACATACTTTGGTCTTCCGTCAGTTGTTCCAGAGCTATATAACCAACAATAAAACAAGTGAAGAAGAAATAGTCACACAAAAGTCACTAAAGTACATTTGTTTTTCTAATCATTTAAGGGAAATGTTAACAATATATAGGTTAATTAGAGTTGACAATTTAATCTTTTTAAAACTACTTATAAAACCTGGATTCTATTTGATTAACCATCTGTGAATCGATGGTTGTTAAACCTTTGTGGCTAAGATTTTTTTGATATATACCTTAATGATAGAGTGGTGATGGGCTGTTTAGTGAGTAAAGGGGAAGTATCCCCATCAGCAATCTTCTGAATATAAGGCTCTAAATCTGCATGAGAAGCCAATGGAACCATTGATACATAGAGCGACCGCAATGCTTCAGCATCCATATTATCGACATCATCGATATCTCCCAACCATTTCTTGAGATACTCCACCCCATGGTTCATTTGAAGAATCTTCTTCAATGTTTCCATCTGAACTTCACCAGCATTCTTTGCCACTTCTTCAAACCATTTCATCACATCATCGCCTGAACTTGAGCTTGTTTCCATTAATGAAACCGCCCTCGCTCTGCAATGCACCAAAAAGAGAGCTGATTGGAGTGACCCACAATGAATAAGAGAGATATCAGAGGTTCCTTTTATAGAACAAAAATCTGGAGGTGGGGCCTAGCTTTTTAAACCTCAAAATGCTTTATACGACCATACAAGTCATTATCGTCTTAGCTGCCTATATCTGCAACCTCAAACATTGAAGGCTGCACAAAATGAATGCTACTTTATTTCATTTTTCATTCAGTATTAAGTGTGACTCTGAATTCTTTGTGGGTCGTTTACTCATTTAATTTTTCATCATTACAGTAACATAGTTTTAATTAGTCACGTGTAACTTGTATACGAGTTTATTTTTTATTATTATTTTTTTTCAGAAAAATATATGTATCTTGAATTAAAAGTGCTACAATGAGTTTTTGCAAGGAGAGACGAACCTGAATTAAAAGTGATCGGTTGCACAATTTATTTAATCGTAGCATAGGGTTTTTTTTTTTTTTTTATTATTATTATTTTTTTTTTAATACGATTTTTGGTTAAAATGATTAAATTGAGAGAAACTAAGTTCACTTTTCAGTTTTCAACTATTGATGAATTAGCTAAATAATAACTAGAAACACAACGCGTCGGGACCGCATGCATTTTAGAAAATTTAGTGTTTTTTCAAAAATTAGCACAACGAACCAAAATTCTATCGGGTTCTCCATAACATCGCAGGACCCCCTAGTTACATCCCTGCTTACAAGCCAAAATTGGATCTCGGATTCAATCGATCCACGTGGGGTTCAACTTTTTAAGCCTAGCTATGAGTGAACCAATAGCGAGAATGAATCTTGATTTTTTCTTAAGAGTGTCTTGCGAGGCGGCTCCACTCGAGTAGGTAACATTCAGATTTGTTATAAGAAGCATATTTAACCGTTACCTTGCAATCTGGAAAAATTTATTTGAATTTTCATGTTCACCCGTAAGGATATATATTATATATATATATATATATATATATATATATATATATATATATATATATATATATATATATATATATATATATATGTGTGTGTGTGTGTGTGTGTGTGGTGTGTGTGTGTGGTTGTAGATTTAGCAAATGCTAGATTCATTTTTAAATGGTCTGAACATGCATGGTAGCAATAAATGCTTGTATCAATGAAAGCAATGGGTCCAGGACCAGGCCATGAATAGCTAGTCGGCTGAAAAATATATCTTCCCTAACCATTCCAGTTTTATAACTCATACCTACCGCCTTCCCCGTTCATACCAGATAATAGAGATGGCCCTTAGATTAATTAATAACGACTAATTGTTGTTCCCTTTAGAGAGATATAAACTTAAGCTAATTAAGTTAAACCACTCTCCATATAAATTTACGTATGTTCAAACAGTTTAGAGAAATACTATGTAAGGCAGTTTAAAAAAATATACAACAAAAACGTTTAAATTCTTATTAGAACTATCGTACACTAAATGAGTTCAAGGACATAGTTCTTAGAAGAGTATATGCTTTCGTAAATGTGTATCACATTAATTATACGAGATAAAATTTGCTACATTACAACATTCTCTATTAAAGTCAATGTTCGAGATGGATGCCCGTGGGTTAACAGAGATGTGCCAAGCATCTAACACTACCATGGACGGAACTTAGAAGGGACCGAAGGGGGCTGCGGCCCCCCTAAAAATTTTAATCCTATGTACATTTTATACTTTTTTATATATGGTTTTAATCATTTTTAAGACAAAAATTTCAGCATAGTGTATATTGGTCCCCTTAAAATAAATACTTTTTAAGTTGCCCCCCCCCCCCCCCCCCCCCCCCCCCACTAAGAGTGTTCAAGTTCCGTCCCTAAACACTACGACCTTACAGCTTTCGTCATATTCTATTCTTGGAATGTGTCCAATCCACTTTTCGGAACAGTGTTGACAACTGTATTCCATTTTCTACCAACTCTTGTACTTCATTAACTTTATTGATAAGTAGCTTTCACTTATCTTTTAAAGAAAGTTCCTGCACATATCTTTCCGGCATTTAGATATTTTTCTTGAATATCTAAGTTCAGAATGTCTTTGTTTGTTGAGGAGATCAAGGGAGTTAGTGAGTTATTATCACCCACTGACTCTATCAGCTTCTTCCAGGTTCAGACTTCACTTGCTGAGTTTCGCCTCAGGAAGTAGTGAGACTTTCTTTAGTCTCTGGAGATCTCTGAAGATGACTCCCCGAAAGTTATCTTTCCGCGACTTCATTTACACTTATGATATTTTATGCTTAAATCATAGTTGAATATCATTGGGCTATGCAATGGACCAACACTATGTTACACCCAAAACCGAGTTTTAAGTATTAAATCATGAAAATGCCTTCGGAATAGTTTGACTAAGACATTTATGAGTTGGGAGACTCGATATAATTGGTTAGTCAACGAAAGTTAAGTTGTAGTCAAACACAATAGTCAAACTAATAGTAAAAGAATGTGTAATATGGTTGTAGAAAGATTGATGTGTTACTTTTATAAAAAAGAAGGATTTAAGGGATTAAAGTTGTCCAATGTTAAACAAGTTATAAAGCTAATGTGGCCAAAGTAGAAAGAAAAAGGACTTGAGGGACACAAGTTGCCAAATGACCAGACTAGTACTAGAACTGTAACACCCCAACCCAACAAGCATCAAAATGCCACATTATGGTGTCAACAGAACAAATGCAAGCGGAAGACTTTTATTAATAATAAGGTTACATAAGTTCAAAATGAAACTAAGAGAAATATAATTCTAAATCATAATGGGTTTCGAAAACTAAAATACAAATCCAAACTAAATCTAACTTAACTGAAGATAAATTCAAAGTATAATCCAGAAGCAAAAGGCATCTATCATCAGGGTAGTCTACTAAGAGCTCTTATGCTCTCTACATTCAATCCCAGCTTCCAATCTAAAACCTGCCACAGGAAAAGAAATGAAACTCGGCTTAAAAAGCCCAGATATAACCAAAAGGAAATAATCGAAGCATATATAAATATAGAGAAATGGAACAACCAGATCCTGGTGAACAAAATATCAAATGTCAAACGAATAAGCACTCAAGGATGAGCTGAACGAATATCTTAAGTCAAATGAGATAATCAGGAGATAATACGAATTTCAGATAATCATAATGAATCAAGGAATCAAAATCGGAATGGCCACGAGCGTGTCTAAATGAGATACTCGAATAGACCAAATAATCACATAATCTCATATATCCATAAAATCATATGTGTACCTGGAGGGGAGACCTCCAGAATACCAAATGGAGTAGCTAGCTCTCAGAAGTGAAGGGGAGCAAGGCACGCACAACCCAATCACTAACAAAATGAAACAAAATTCCTAGGATGTATCCATACGCCCCCTGCAAAACAAATCATATATATACATCTGCTCGTGACAAGTATATACACATATCATAATGGCCAAGTGATCACATACCATATCATATCAAATGGGAATAATGTGGATTAATCATACCGCCACAGATAGTGTCATGCCATTGGTGCCATCAATGACATGGCCATGGTACCTCCATGGCTAGTTAGCTCGGGTAACTGAACATAACAAATCATATCAAAACATATCCATAATCATATCATATCCTAAACAGATCATATCAACAAAATGGAATCATACCAAAGCAAAGGATATCAAACAAATATCATGGCAAATGAATATCAAATCAGATGATTATATCATAGCGAATCGTATCAAACGGAATCATATCAAACGGGTCATATCAAATGCAAATGAATCAAAGTCAAGGATCGAGAAGTCATGAGAAACCTTTACTGATAAAGGTAGAATATCTGTACCTCAAACCGCAAATGAAACCATATCAGAAAACACAAGGATCAAAAGTTACTCCTTCATCAGCGAATCTATACGAATTAATGATCGTCTTATTATTTAAGAACCTTTTCATAAGTTATTACTGATTCAATTCTTATTGTTGTTCAAATTGACATATTATGTTTCCTGCTATTTATAACAACTTTCTATATTTAGTAACCTTCCAAAATTAGTAGCTTTCTACATTTAGTAACTTTCCATAATTAGTAACTTTAGGGTATCATTCCGAATCAATCAATTTTAGGTTTACCAATGATAATAAGTTAAATATAGGATTTAGAATGTATTTAGATGAATTAATGATCAAATTAGGGTTCATATGTCAAAATTAGGTTTAGGACTTATAGTTACTAAATTAGAGTTTATATAACAATTCTAGACCAGTTTCTTACAATTTTTCATGCCTGTCATTTAAGCTCCAAAATTTCTGAAATAATTATATGTGATTTCCATATTAGTCTAGTGTCTCCACGAATTTTTATAGATTTTATTACCAAGCACATATTACTGATTCAAAAATCATCTTTCCAGACCTACCCAGAAAATTAACTGCAAATACACACAGAAAGTGTGCCTTTAATTAACCCATTTTGACACTTCAGAAAAATCTATAAAAATTCCAAGAAGTCGCAAATAACTTAAATATCACCCCGGCCAGTAAAAGGAGTGCTAGCACCTTGTGGTTTGAAAACTAAAAATAAAAAACATCGACTGATTTTCAAACTCAGATTCATAGTTTTGACAACTTATGTTCCAAAAAGCTTATTTACCCACCTCTAATTGCTATGAACCTTATATTTTCAGAAAGTAAACAAGTAGTACTTATGATTAGACTCAAAAATCACTTACAAACACGTTGACATCCTCAGTTTAGACAACAATCTATCCAACCCAAATTCTGCACAGCAAGAAAGTGAGACAGAAAACGACACAACCCTAACCCTTAATGTCAGTTTTAGGGTTTCCTTTTAGTACCACAATTAATGCTACATTAATGGTTATATGTAGGGTTTCAAGGTCAGATTTAGGGTTTGAATAACAAACCGATTCGAATAGGACATAAACCAAACAGAAATCGACATAAATGTTTCACAATTCATGATTTTATGTGCCGTATACTTGGTGATTCATGTTATATATAAATGAGGCAATCACATAGTACATTAAAATGATTATTATGGTTCATATAGCTTATTTTGAACTCTGATTTAGCACGTACATGTGTCGTACAAAAGAGTGAAAACAAAAGAGAGGCCAATAGTACCTATTCAAGCCGAGACAAAGATGGATCAAGATATAAGAACAAGGATTAAATCAAGCAACAACAAACCCCCAAGAAAGCTATGAACCACCAAAGCTTTAACCTCTTCTTCTTTCTTGACAATTGGAGAGAAAACACAAGGGATTATGGGACAATTAGGGTTCGGTATGGGAGGGTAAAAAAATGCCGTATAATGTGTTGAATGAGAGAAGGAAAACGTACTATTTAGAATAGGAAAACCTGTATGACTACTAAGAATAAGGAACCAACATAGCCTTTATTTTGTCAAATTATTTGGTCTTATCACTTATTAAAGTTGACGTGTGAATGGAGCTAGACATAAGGGATTTCGGTTCTATCCATTCTTAAACAAAATGTGTACAATCTTTTAGGAATAAGGTGTAGGTCGATTGTTTTGTTTTTTCTTTTATTAAGAAAAAATAGTAACACTACTAAATAATATAGTACCTCTACTAAATATAATCCTTTTTAGTACTCGGTTCCATCATAACAAGAAATATGTAGGATTTAAAGAAATACAAAGGTTCGTCGCTTGTAGTATTAGGTTAGGATTTAGGATTTATAATGTATACTAACTTTATATCATATAGTTCTTATATTACTTATCAAACATGTATAAACTTTATGCTATACTCAAATGGTTAAATAAAAAAAACGTGAGTCCAAATTTAGGGTTTTACAAGAAATCCTTTTTTTCAATTCCAAGACCAAGTTGTTATAATACTAGAGGGACTATAAGTGTCATTTGGGAAATAACTTTGTTATGAAGTAACTATCACCTAGAAATCTCCAGTTTTTTTTTTTTTTTTTTTTTTTTTTTTTTTTTTTTTTTTTATGATATTTTCATTATTATCTACAATCGTGGGTGGGTGTTGGTTTAGAGAGAAAAGGATGAAAGAACAAGAATTTCCAATGATCAAATTGAGAGAGGATTATTGCTCCAAATCAAGAAAACAAGTTAGTACCAATCACCCACAAGTAAGTAACCTAGTTGTTGAGTTTAATTGGTGATTTAAGAAGTTAGGGTTTATGAACCCTAATTTAAGAACTGGGTAATAGATGGTTTTAAACTAATTAAAAGGGTTATAGAAATGGTTAGAATAAGCTTTATTGAATTAATTAATAATTTTATAGGATAATTATCATATGATCAATATATGATGATATGATAATTAGAAGTGTTAAGAGGTGAGCCAAGGTTGTGGTAGATCATTGTTATAGTTATTTATTTATGTATATTAAGTGTTTATGTTATGATGTTTGGCTTAGGATGTCAAAGAAAAGGTTGATGATGATGATGATGATGCCTTAATTTACTTAGCTTGGAGCTAAGGTAAGTAAAATGATGGTAACATGGTGTTATAGTGATATCTAACATATATTTTTTATGTATGTTTATGTTAAGTGACATGAGAATTATGATATGCCTAGATGTTTGCGATCAATGTGACTTAAGTGATGATTTGATGTTATAGAGTAAGTTGATGTTATATGTTAAAGTATTACTTAGTGTTTTTAAGTCCGTGAAGTAAGTGTTTTGATATATGTGATGCTTATATGTTGATTAAAGTATAATGGCATGTTATAATCGTTTTACTTACTAAGCGCATTCACTTACCGTTATAGTTAACAATGTTTTGTAGGTGTTCATGAGATGATGTTATGGCTTGGATTAAGGATTAAGAATTGGCATGAGCAGATTAGAAGGTTTATATGCATTAGTAGCTTAGTATAAATACCGAGCTCGTGATAAGGTTGTTCCTCGAGAGTCTTAAATGGGTTAAACGTTTGTAATGTCAAGTCTATGTAATTGTTTAAGAGTCATTTATAGTACATAAAGCATGTTAAAGAGTAATGTTTAAGTTGTGCATGCAAACGGGTCAAAATGGGTGTTTGGCACAATACCTGTCACTTTGTAAAGCATGTTTTCGCGGGTCGTTATGACCAAGTCTATGCATATATTTGAGGTCAATAATGTCCTAATGATTTCAGAGAGTTTTGGTCTTATGTCATGTTATAGAAGTCGTTTTCCGGAAAATGGGTTAAAAGTTCACAAAAGGGATGTGCAGAAAAAGAGTCATGTTCGAAAAATCATATCTTTTAAACCGTAAATCGTTAGAAGTTGTGCCACCCATTGTTCGAAGGGAATTGAGTCTAGTTTAATTTAAAAATACTTGCAAAGGTTTTATTAGAGATTTTTATTAGTTTTTTAAAGTGTAACAGAATGTCCATTATAGATGAGTTTTTTCCGCGTAAAAATTCAAATTTTTTGTCAAATTGGGCAAGGGATGTAACACACTAATAATGTTAACTTCATTTATTTGCGTATGTATATATTCTCGGAAAAAAAATTAGTTAAAAATTAAGTTTTCACTCACTTTGGACATAAATGAATATCAATAGTTATAATATTATAATTTAGACTTTGTATGGTTACATAGTTTAGGTTGAGAGCTTCTTAACGATTGTATGTTCAAACTGGAATTAAGGTAAATGAGATATCGATGCTCGAAGTAGGGTGTTTGGAACAACTGTCAAGTAAGTTTTTATTTAATTATTTTTATTTATTTATTTATTTATTTATTTATTGTTGGTAAAGGGTTTATACGTGTATGTAACAATGATACATTGTATTATTTGTGTGTAACAATATATGTTTTTCTCTTTTTAAACTTTTCTTTTATATATTAACATTAAAGAAAGTCACATGTTATAATAAGTTAGTTATCAAGCATCTAGTGAAAGAATAAATATTTCTTTTAATTTTTTTATGTGTTTCTTTACTTTCAATCTACTTTATTAAATATTTGAGTCAGTTATTTATCCTTTTTCATCTATACATGTACTTTATTTGTACTACTGTTGCAGAACGTAATCCCGCTCTTTTTTCCGCTTCATTAGTTCTTGCACATATTCAATATACTAGAAATCACTTATCATGTCTAACTAGGAGAGAGTAAACTGAGTTAGTGAGACCTTGTCAAATCTCACTGACTGGAATGTTGTCTTCAGCTTGAGTACTTTACTTACTAACACCGCATCAGCGAGATAAAATATATATTTGGATGACTTCCGACATCCCTAAAGCTAGTTGACGATAAAGCCTTACACATTAGTAGTTGATTTGACATCAACAAAAAAACAATTAGGCAAGTTGTTAGCCCAAAATTTCTTGCCATATTAGCAAGAAAAATACATTCGCAATCTTATTCTTGTTAAAATTTGAAATATGATCCTTAAGAGATTGCAATTGAATTGCTTGCTCTAGAACATGAGATATTATATTCAATTTCAGCTCAAGCTTTTGCCCGCTTGGAACTAAGCTGCAACTTCTTGTTATCAATATATATGTGGATGAAATCTAACCTCCTTTTTTATGGTTCGATAGTATAATCAAAAACCAATTCACGGGTGTAAAGAGGGAAGACCACGAATGGTCGACAAACACCACGCGTCCACCCTTCAAACACCACGCAACCACTACGCATGGCGGGACGATGTTTAGTGTTTTGATGACTAAATGGTATGTCTAAAACTTGATATATTTGGTGTTCATTACTGCGACTGTTTGATTAAAAGATATAAATAAAGAGTGAGAAGTTGATGTGTCATTGAGATTACAGTGATAAATCAGGTTATTATTACTACGATCTTAATTTTTGCAGCCAAAATATAAAAGATAGTGATAAATTAGCTTATTATTACTACAATCTTAATTTTCACAACCAAAATATAAAAGGAATCATGCAATTGTTAGACTAATGCTAATAAGTGTTGCCCTTCGACCACAACCGATCAAACCAATGCGTTGCTCCCATTAGCTGCATCCCAAACGACGCGTCGCATGGTGACAAAAACAAAGTTTCGGTTGCCTTGCCAACCGAAACAATTGCACCATCGTTAACTTTTTTTCAACCATTGCACCCTTTTTATTTATGTTGTTGGCCTTCATAGATGACTTTTGTTCTTCTAGGTTTGTCTTCAACATTCTTGTGGCCTTTATCCGCTTCCTACCGGACAATCATTCTTCTGTTCCGGTAGACACTCCATGATCAACTACACCACCAGTCCACCACCACTATAGAAAGTTTGATCTGTTTGAATGCAAATATATTTAGTTAAATAGTTGTGTACATGTGTCATGCATGGTTTGGGTCTTGGGTATGCGTATGAGTGGTGTTTGTTGTACGCATCCATGGTTTGAGTCTTGGGTAGATATAGCAAGCTTAGCACAAGAAGTTGTATAACGAGTTGAGAAATCTTGATTGACCTTCATGTTCTGATTTCTAGGATGAACATGTAAGCCTCTTGAAATATATGTCTTTCTAAAGGCATTTTTATTGAGTATGACAATGATAGTGTATGATAACACGTATATACAGGTGAAATCTTGACATGACACGTTAGGGAGTAAATGGGAATTTAAAAAAAAAAAAAAGAAAAGAAAAGAAAAACTGGGGTTGCTTTTATAGTTTTGTTGTCACCACTAGCTAATTGTGGTTGGGATGAAGTTGTGGAGATAAAAAGTTGAAGTGATGCAGGAGTTATTTTTGTGGAAATGGTGTTGGCATTAGCAGTACTCTTATCGCCATTCGTATTAGAGCTGGCATAACAGGTCACACGAACCTGTTAAGACACGAACCTGTTAAGGTTAAACACGAACACGACCTGTTAGCTTATCGTGTCACTTTTCTCAAACACGAACACGACACGAAAATAAACAGGTTAACCTGTTAAGACCTGTTAAGAACCTGTTAACACTTAACAATTCATTATCTATTAGATTCAAGAACTATGTTATGGCTAATCCAGTAATACTATCTTTAACCTTTTTACAGATATTTCGATTGTGACAAAATTAATAATGCACTTCTAGCTGTTCAAGATTTGTTCTTTTTATATTATTTTATTACAACATATCACTTAAGTATTGGATTAGTGGGTCATCTACATGATGGAATATGCTACTCGAGTGCACCTTTTCTAGATTCATTTGGAACATAACATTGTATTTGAAGATATCATTGACCTGTGATGTATTACGAGTAACAATGACAACAAAAACCAAAATAAAAATTACAACAATTTCAATATTACAACAACTTCAAGAACAACAATAAATCCGGTAAAAATTACAACAACCACAACAACCAAAATAAAAACAACCTTTTCTTCTCGAATAACAACCTTTTCTTCTCGAATAACTTCAAGAACAACAACAAATCAAGAACAACAACCTTTTCTTCTCGAATCAGTAATAACGATTACCTTTTCTTCTCGATCTAATACCTTTTCTTCTCGATCTAATGGCGAAATGATGGTGGGGTTCGAAAGAGGAGGTCGCGGTGAGTATTTTGGTGGTGGTGGACTGGTGGTGGCGAGACACAAGTGGTGGTGGCGGCTAGGGTTTAGTGAGAGGATGGAGTATTGGGGAAGAGATAAAATGAAATGAGGATAAGATGTCTAAAGGAGGGACCGAGGGAGTATATTTACTGGGTTGACTAGTGGATCAGGATTAGTGCCTTAGTGTACTTTATATATATATATTATAATGTTAACAGGTTTTAACAGGTCTTAACAGGTCTGACCTGTTAAGACACGAAAATTAACAGGTCTTAACAGGTCTGACCTGTTAAGACACGAAACCTGTTAAGGTCAAACACGAAACCTGTTAAGAACAGGTCGTGTCGTGTCGTGTTAACAGGTTTCGTGTCAAAATTGCCGGCCCTAATTCGTATCCTATCGACAACATATCAACTATCAAGATATTTTGTCTCCAAAGTCAACGTCATTTCGCCTCTCTGGTCAGTGCAGGGAGGGTTTCCGTCTTTTTCTTTCTTTTTTCTTTCAGAATTTATATTATTATGGTATTTATATTTTTGAGTTATATAATTTGTCATGATAGCATTATATTGTAAGGGGAAATGATTTGTACACTCAATTTATTTATTGGGACACTCACAGTACAAGTAAATAAAGCACAGTATAAGTTATATATAAGTAACCGAAGCATAAAAAGGAGTGTCCCAATAAGTATTTGGAGTGTGCAAATCACCTCCCTATTGTAAGTAAGACCCATACCTAGAGCTGGCATAACAGGTCACACGAACCTGTTAAGACACGAACCTGTTAAGACACGAACCTGTTAAGGCCAAACACGAACACGACCTGTTAGCTTATCGTGTCATTTTTCTCAAACACGAACACGACACGAAAATAAACAGGTTAACCTGTTAAGACCTGTTAACACTTGGCATGCATAGAACTATCAGCAGATCCACAGAACAGGAAACATACAATTTCAAAGAGCTGCAGCAGAGGTGCAGTATAACCAAAAGGACAGGAACTTTATCACATCACAACTATTAACTAATACATAATGATAATAATCCTTAACATTATTACAAAAGTTCATAAAACTCTTAATTAATACAAATATATATCAATCAGACAATCAAATATCAATTCCGAGTTTCTGACGCCTTTACTCGTATCTTCCATTTTAAACCTGAAAAGTCAAAAGAGTAAATATTAGAAAACGGGACAGAGAAAAGCAGTTCAAATAAGCCTAAAGCAATGAAATAAGCAAAAGGAAATTAGGCAGCTAGGGACAGACTAACATCAGCAGGTTTGCACTAACAATTTGCAAGGTCAATAAAAATAATCTCAAAAACTAGAAGCTAATACTGATGGTGCAGGGTAAGTCGGTCCAAAGTGGCTACTAGGAGACTAACGTAAGCTAACTAAACAAGCTTTAATAAGCAAATGAAGCACCGATTCTAAAAGCTAGAACTAAGGGCTATCTAAAGGTCCAAAATCAGGCAATAAGCTATATTAGATAAGCAAATAAAAGCTTAAGAAAAGGGCTGAATGGGACAGAAGGCTGATGCAGGGGTATGACAATCAGCCAAATAGGAAATACAAATAAGCCAACCAAATCACCTCAAATTGCAATCTAAGTTCAGAAACTAAAATCTAGTATTACAATCATGCTATAACACCAAAATTCGGTAAACCATGAACTAATTAGGGGCTTATGCAGGGCTGCAAAAGTGGCTAATTACAATGTAGAACAAGGCAATATTTACCTGCAATGCATGTACAAAAGTTCAATGGTTCCACCATTAGCAGTAGGTAGCACGTCGAGAACATCAACAGCTCGGCAGTCACGATGTTGAATGAAACCATATGTTCACAATGTTGAATATATGAATTATAGTGACATGACATTAATAAATAGCAAGCCATTCAGTTTTAACCAACCACTGACCTGCAAAATAGCAAACCAATAGAGGTTAAATGAAATAGCAATCCAACTATACTTTCTACAAAACAGCTCAAGTTTTATGTAACAATAAGATACAATTATCGGTAGACTCTCTTATTTTTGCTTCTACACCTTACATATCTAGACTATCTAGCAAGCCATTCAGTTTCGCAATTCCAAGATTAAGCCATTTATTTCCTACTTTAGGCTCTACACTAATTTCCTACACGCATACATACATTCACACATATGCCCACACTATTACGCTTTAGTATTCTACTTCAAACCGTCAACTTTCCTAAATAATCAACGACCTACTCATCCAACTGGACTCTAACTACAGAACAATTCGAGCAATAATGACTACAAATATACTTATAAAAGTGCATCTACAGAAATTAGAACAGATAAATAGGCATCGATACACCTAAAACTAGCAATTAGTTCATCATATAGATAGATTGTCTCGGTTTGCCTCTACATGTTTTCGCATTTAACAACGCAATAACATAACTACAACATACTTATAAAAGTGCATCTACAGCAATCAAATATATATCGTAATAGACGAATAGAAATATAAACGACTAAAATAAGTTCGTCATACCGCCAAATCGCCAATTCAAGATCAGTTTTCGCCAAAGCTTGCTCTTTCACCAATTTATCTACAAATACACAAAACACATATTAACATCAACAACAAACAATTCATCATAATTAAAACACTAAAGTCAATCGGCATCAATTATAACCTGCAGTAAGCATCAAACTAGCGAAACTTCCAGACGAATTCGCATTCGCCGCAGCCGGTTGCCGTGCAGACGAGAACTGGAACACTTTCGTAAATAGGCATTTGAATCGGATCTTGAAGCCTTTGTCTTGATTTACTTGCGTTTGTGCTTGAGTGATTCGGTTATGATGATGGTGATGAATCTGAGATGAGATGATCCGTGTTTGGAGAGAGTGGGTGAGGGGGCGGATACTTTATTTTAGGGTTTGTTAAAATAAGGGTTTGGAGAGAGTGGGTACTTTATATATATAGTATAATCTTAACAGGTGTTAACAGGTCTTAACAGGTCTGACCTGTTAAGACACGAATATTAACAGGACCTGTTAAGACACGAAACTTGTTAAGGTTAAACACGAAACCTGTTAAGAACAGATCGTGTCGTGTCGTGTTAACATGTTTCGTGTCAAAATTGCCAGCCCTACCCATACCCCTTAAAACAACGCCATTAGTTATAATAAGACACCTAAGCATCGAATCTTGTGACATGTGTATTCTATAAAACAAACTCAAACAATAAAAAGTTATTTTAAACGTACATCCATTCATGTATAGAAAAAATATCTAAATTTTATAAGGCTAAATATTTAGCTTTCAAACTTATTTTTATTTTTATACACATATTACACAATGATTTTTCTATACATGCATAGTGGCAAGCCACATCAATCTCTTTTTCTTTCTACGTTTAGAAACGTAAAGTATGTCAACTCACCATTTGGTGGCTCTTCGGTTTAATAAGAAGGATAACTATATGAAGAATTGGTATTTGTACGCTTGTCACATTTTCTGTGTAATTGAGTAGCTTTTAAAAAGACTCGTCACTGCAGCTCCGTAACTAACTAAAAATCAAGTATGCTGTGTTGTTGGCGATCTTAAATATACTAGACGCGTACCCAAGCCACGCATATCATCAACTGTTAGCAAAGATCATGGTGCTAAATGCTGCTAATGATGATTTTACATTTTAATTTTATCTTTTACTATTACTCTGTAAATGTTTGGCATGCCGTAGCCGATCAGAAAAAAATGAAACATAAATAGTGGCCCCAAACAATTTCGCGAAATGGGCCTATATGATTTTGTAATTGTCGATGGTATCTTTGAGTGGGCAACAGTGGCAATCCACTGTCTCTCGCCGCATTCTCATTATCTATTTATCTTTACAAATGCTCAGTGAGACAGCTCATTTTATTTGGAGGTAATTTTCTGTGTATCCCGATTGCCTAAAGTTTATATTTTTCTTAGAGCCAAAAAAAAAAAAAAAAAAAAAAAAAAAAAAATTGACTTCTCAAAATGCTTTAGAGAATTGAGCGACTTATCCCCACCTCTTTAAATGTTGACAAGTGTATTATGCAAGCTAAAGTCGCCTTGGGACACTTGTCAACATTATTGCACTTGTATGAGACACTTGTAAACATTTAAAAGATGAGGGACAAGTCGCACAAGTCATCTAAGTCTCATGGGCCGTTTTGAGAAGTCATTTTTTGTTGGTCTAAAAAAGGTATAAACTCTTAAAGACTAAAGCACATATAGAATTACCATTTGTATTTCAAAGAATTACATTTCTAATTTTTTTTATGCTAAAGGGTTGTTTTTATTTTATTTTTTTAAAATACCTTTTAGTTGTTTATTTATAACAACCCACTAACTTCCCCACTAATTCCCTTTAGGTTAGCAATACCTCACTAAATTAACTTAGGCCCTCACTAAGCACAATCTAGGTTAGAAATGCCTATAGCTATATTCTGAGAGAAATTTTTGCTTTGCTATACTACTATTGCATAATTAACCTCTAGACAAGCTCACGTATCCACCTATGCCAACCACCACTATGTTTACTTGATGTAAACATCCAGTTATGTCAAGTCAAGGTTACAAACACATTTTCACTAAGTAAACTATCACTCTAATACACAATACTCATCAGAAAACCCTAATTGCACCTATGTGTTCCCGGTTAGCTTTAAAACCCTAATTGCTTATATGAACTAACTTGAAAGTGTTCAAGGCTTAGGTATGGGTTACATTAATAACATTATGATATATTAGACTCCCTAGATCATATTAAAACTCCCTAGAACTTAGGTACAAGTCCCTTAAGCACAAAACCCTAATTAGGTCATAACTTCCCGAAACTAGGTCTAAACTGTCCCAAATCTTTACCATAAGTTACCACCACTTAGTATAAGCCTCCTAGGACATAATATTAGCCACTAAACTCCCTTAGGACCCTAATCTAGGCACTAAACTGTAGGCAATACCCTAAACTCTCACTAGGTAAAACTAGGTTAAAATTTGACCTAACACCTAAACTAAGCTACTTAAGCACCTCAAATGAACTAAGAAAGCACCCTAGCACATCCCTAATACTAAGCTAGCACCCTAGCACCTATAAGCACACAAGCAAGTAGGTGGATCACCTACTTGTCACCACCTTCCCTTATTAACCCTTCCACCACTACAACCGGCCTACCTCAGCCCCCTAGCTACTATGTAGCCTCTCCTTGTCACCCTTAGACCTGCCACAACCCCCTAGCTCAGCTTAGTCACCCCCTCCTCCTTGCCACCTCCTTCTTCTTTTCTTGATCGCTACTCCATACACGACCTATAAATACCCCCTCCCCTCACCACTTCACTTCACACCTCCTCTCCTCTTTACCTTACATTAGTTCTATAGTATAAGACCCTTAGGAAACTTAGAAGTCGAGTAGCAAAGCCCTAGTACTAGTCGAGTTAAGTTTTTAGGCCGAGAAACCCTAATTGCCTCGTTACCCTTCCCACGACCACGGTAAGCCTCACCTTTGATTCTATTAGCCTTAGTACTGACCTAGGACACTTAGAACATGCCTTAGAACCTTTAGAGTAGCCTTGAACCTTTTCTTTTAGAAGTTCTCATTTAGAAACCCTAATTTTAGGTAATTATGTGTTTATGTGCTAAATTGCTTTATTATGTGACTTAGTTAGACATATATTAACTAATCATAAGCTAAGAAACTTAATTATCTCATTAGAATATAGTTTACCTAAAGTTAGGACTAGTTTTGCAAAACTTTACATGCATAGGGGTATATATTGTAAATTTTTGAAAATATAAAGTTTAGGGACTGTTTTTGACAATTCCTCAAATTTATAAGTACAAGGACCCCTTTTGCAAAGTTTTAAAACCTTAAGATAATAAGAAAAATGAAATATAAACATAAAAGGATTGCAAATATTGTTAAGTTAAGGGTAAAAAGGGTAATTATTGAAAGTTTGTGTAGTTTAAGGACTATTTTTGCCATTTTTCTTAAATATATAAGTATAGGGACTAGTTATGTAAAGGATAGAAAGTTATATGCTTAAATGTTATAAGTTTATAAGTTTAGGGTAGAAAGTGTAAATACATAAACTTAAAGGGTTTAAATGGAATATTTTCATATAAAATATAAAAACCTATTTTGAATTAGAAACATAACACAATACTAGGAAGCTTCATGTGAGGAGTACCGTGTGGATATTTCGTTTTGACGAGTTTGCTAGGTTTACGAATTAAAGTGCCCTGGCTCCTCAAACGATTATTGTATGTACTTTTGAATTATGATTGCCCGAACGGTGTTATGCTATAACTAAAACTTAATAACAACGTAACTTAATAGTAGGGAGCTTCATGTGAGGAGTATTAACTTCTGAATTATGATGGCCCGAACGGTATTATGTTGATAACATAATACAATAGTATGGAGCTTCATGTGAGGAGTCATATACTTCTGAATTGTGATGGCCCGAACGGTGTTATGTTATATCTATAAACCTTAAGAGTAATTACTTAAAAACCTAGACTAAGACTTGACATACACACACCCACCTACACTACCCCAGGATACGTGAGTAAGCTGTCTAAACCCTACCCTACTTACCTTAGACCCAGGTGAGTTTTTATAGCCTCACTTTTAAATGCTTTACAACCCTGTGAGGTGGATACATGCTTTAAATCGAATACAAGTCTTTTTATTTGGTTGTTGCATGAGTAAACTATCTACCACCCCTACACAACAAAATTCATGAATATAATCGCTTGTGATATTTTACACAAGTGAACGCGAATATAATTGATAGATATATTGGAGTTTGACAACTCCCATTGGTACTACCTCTTACTGGAGGGTATCAATAAGTATTATATTTGAACCCTCACTGAAGGATTAAATTTGCCAAGTTATCCTTCCCATCCCCTCATGGTTGGGTCTGCAGCCCCCATGACCCGGATTGTTAACGTGTGGTTCATGAGCTTAGTGCAATACACCTGCTATCACTAAACTTTTCCACACATAGGGTTTAAGCTGAACCCGGTGGAGCTTGTATTCACACAACCTAACTATTTAAACCTATGATTCTCACTCAACATTTGTGTTGAATTTTAAGCACGTTATCCTAAGTAAATGAGCTCTTTAGGAACCCTGGCACGGAGAAGTACTGGACATGAGGACGTCCAAAATAGTTATCATTCATCAGTTTTGCCTTAAAACGTATCTTTTGGGACCTCTCTTTTGGTAAAGGAATGTGCTATTTAAACCTACAACACAAGCCTAAAAACATGCCTAATGCATAAATCACTTATACAATTTTATTATGAACTTTCTCTTTCCAAATTTCCACCAATTATTTTTTGAAATCAACCAATCAAATCATTAGGTACATTTATAGGCTTGATTAGTAGGCACAACAATCATTTTTCTTTGGTAAAGGTATATCTTTTACAATAAAAACTCTGATTAATAAATGAATGATAACACATTTTTCTAAAATGTCTCTTTTCGAGTCGTTTTCTATTATCTTGTCTTTGTTTCCATGAGGTAATATCCCAAACACTTAATCCGCTGCGATTAGTAAAAAATGGGGGTGTTATAGATTGGTACTAGAGCCTTGGTTATAGAGAACAAAAGGATTTTTTCTAAACTATAACCACTTTTTCAAAAAGTCCTCCTTGCCACTAGAATCCCCCAACTTGCCTTTAGATTCCCCGAATTGCCTTTAGGTTAAGATTCCTGACTTACCTCTAGGTTAGATTCTTCAAATTGCCTTTAGGTTATATTCCTCACTATTGCCTCTATGATAGACACCTTACTATTACTATTGCCTCTAGGATATAACATAGGTTAGAATTATGCTAAGATACCATTCCCCGGGTATTACAATTAGTTATGTCCTCCTTTAACAATCCTATCATCGTGTTGGATACCGATGATACGGATACCTCATCATTTAGTTATGAATATACCCCGGCTACCCCTACTTACTCATCTTCTGGTTCTAATTCTCCGGAAGAATTAGCCCAGAATGCCTTAGTTAACTTAAGTTTAGAACTTTCCCCGAATGATCCCTATATACAAGCATATAACGGTTATATGCAAGCATAAGGTGGTGATATTCCTACCGTACCTACATAACCCCTACCCCATCTATACCTCACTATACTAGTAATGATCGTTATGTTCCTGAAATTTCTTCCCCTCCCCGTAAGAAAATACGTATTATACCGCCTTCGCCTCCCCTAGGTTTGAAATAGGTAGTAGTTCTTATAAAACGCCTTTAGAAAGGCATGAGGAACTAATAGAGGATATACTTAATCATTAAGATAAGTTGTCCTTAGGATGTATTGAGGAAGTAGTAAATAAGATAAGTGCCCTAGGAAAAGGTAGAATTATAATTCAAAAAGACTATAATAGGTTAGAAAATGAATTAGAGAAAACACGTAGTCAAATCTTTAGGTTACAAAGAAAGTATGAAGGACACTCCGATGAAGTAGTTACAGCACATGTTAGGCTTTCCATTATACAAATGATCATCAAGGATATTAGGAATAGTCATAAGTCTGATATAAGAGATCTATTACCAGTAATCCAGGAACTCAAAAACAATAAAGAATCAAACTAGTAAGGTTATAGATGTAGCTTTATAGGTAGTTTAGCTATAGATAACTTAGTATGTACGGGTACTTGCTAGGAATAAGAAGTCATAGTTTGCTTACACTTAGTTTTCTTATATCAAGTATCCCGTATTAGGATTCTCCTATGCCTTAGGAAAACACTATAGGCCTACCTTAAGTCTAAATAACTCGAAGTCATTAGAAATTTTAAAACAAGTAGACTTACCTAGAAACACTAAAGCTTAGTATTAGGATCCCTTAGATTAGTACCACTATGCCTTTAGATGGGGGGAAGTGAATTTCAGGAATACAGTCAATCTTATTAGGAAATTCTCCCTCTTAGTTTTAGGATTCCCTACCTATCCTTTTCCCCGGTATCAGACAATGTTCTACGAGTTAGAACTTGTACCATCCGTCCATACGCAAGCTTCTATTAGTTAGAACTTGCAAGAATGTCTAAATTGGATATGACATTATCCTTATCCCAACTTATTCCTACGAACGTCTATAGAATGGCATGTACAAGAGCCAATACTCCCGCTACTCCTACTACTCCCGCCATGTCTCAGGAGGACATTTGGCAACTAGTTGCTGACAGTGTAACTGCGGCACTAGAAGCTAGGAATGCTAACATGGCTAGAAACCCAGAAAATCCTGTAGTGAAGAAGAGTAACTACAAGGAATTTATGAGCTGTCAGGCCTTCAATTTCAAGGGGACAGAAGGGGCCATAAGATTGATTCACCGGTTTGGGAGGTGTGAGTAATTATTCTCCCGTAGCAACTGTACTGAGTATTATAGAGTTAAGTTTTCGACTGGTATTCTTACTGAGGAAGCGTTATCTTGGTGGAACTCGTATGCCCAACCCATAGGAATAGAAGAGGCATACAAGTTATCCTGGGTTAAATTTAAGAAACTTATGATTAAAAAATACTGCCCTCGAACGGAAGTCAAGAAAATGGAGGATGAATTTTATAACTTGATTGTGAAGGAGAACGATATTAAAACTTATATTAGGAGATTTCAAGAGTTGGCAACTTTGTGTCCCACAAGGGTGCCGACTATTGAAAAGATAATAGAAGTTTTCATTGGAGGTTTGCCCTGAAGTATCGAAGGGAATGTTACTGCCTCAAGGCCACAAACCTTAAAGGAAGCCATTAACATCACTGTGAGGTTAATGGATCAAGTAACAAAGCACAACTCTGTGCCAGTGCCCAACGATAATAAACGAAAGTTCCACGATGGGAGAGCTTTCGGTAGCAACCGTAACACCTATGGTAATCATCGTACCAACCCCTATCCTCAACCAAGGCAAGAGACTATCAGGGCATATGTAGCCACTCCAAATAAGGGAAGTAGTTATGCTGGAAAAGCCCCTCTGTGTAAGAGGTGCAATTGGCATCACACAGGGCCTTGTTCCATTAAATGTAATACATGTAACAAGGTGGGCCATCAGACAAAGGATTGCAAGCACAAAGGACCAACTACTGGTGGTAATCTGCAACCAGTAACGGTCATTTGTCATGCTTGCGGAGAAAAGGGACACTATGCAAGTAGATATTCAAAGAAAAATACTGATGGTGCCCAGGGAAGAGCTTATATGTTGAGGGATGGGAACGATCTACAGGATCCGAGCGTAGTCACGGCTAAGTTTTTCTTAAACCATTACTTAGTTAGAGTTCTATTTGATTCAGGAGCCGATAGGAGTTTCGTATCTATACCTTTTGCCTCTAGACTTAGGATCAAACCCGTAGCTTTAGATACCTAGTATGACATAGAAATGGCTGACGAAAACTTAGTTAGTACTAACACCGTTATCAAGGGTTGTACCCTAACTTTACTCAACCACCCTTTCAAAATCGATCTCATACCCATTAGACTCGATAGTTTCGACGTTGTTGTGGG
The DNA here is from genome assembly GCA_030686995.1 of Artemisia argyi. Lineage (NCBI taxonomy): Eukaryota > Viridiplantae > Streptophyta > Magnoliopsida > Asterales > Asteraceae > Artemisia > Artemisia argyi. Next base: position 160,932,860 of record CM060696.1, on the reverse strand, counting down.
AATGGATTGGTTGTCCAAGAATCAAGCTAAGATTCTTTGTGACGAGAAAATCATCAATGTACCTATCAACGGTGAGACTTTAACTATCCGAGGAGATCGAAGTAAAACCCGACTTAACCTCATCTCATGTATCAAAACAGAATGATACATAGCACGAGGTTGTCAAGTCTTCTTTATCCAAGTAACGGAGACTAAGCCAGATGAAAAACAACTGGATGAGATCCCTGTAGTTAGGGAATACCCAGAGGTTTTCCTAAGGATTTACCTGTCTTGCCTCCTGTTCGTCAAATAGAATTTCAGATCAATTTAATTCCCGGAGTTGCACCTATAGCCCAAGCACCATATAGGTTAGCCCCTTCAGAGATGAAGGAACTCTCTAAACAACTCCAGGAATTAACCGATCGAGGTTTCATACGCCCAAGTACATCACCCTGTGGAGCCCTTGTCTTATTCGTAAAGAAGAAAGACGGCTCTATGATAACGTGTATCGATTATCGTGGATTGAACAAACTTACTATCAAAAATCGATACCCATTACCCAGGATTGATGACTTATTTGATCAACTTCAATGGTCGAGTGTATATTCGAAGATCGACTTACGATCAGGTTATCATCAACTGAGAGTGAGTGAAGAGGATATTCTTAAGACCACTTTCAAAACAAGATATGTGCACTATGAATTCCACTTATGCCATTTGGTTTGATAAACGCACCAGCGGTTTTCATGGATCTCATGAACCGGGTGTGTAAACCATGCTTGGATAAATTTGTCATAGTGTTCATAGATGATATCCTTATTTATTCTCGTAACGAGGAAGAGCATGCTCAACACTTGAGAATAGTCCTAGAACCACTTAAGATGGAGAAACTTTATGCAAAGTTCTCTAAGTGTGAATTCTGGATTAGTGTTGTGCAATTTCCCGGACACTTAATAGATAAACAAGGACTTCGTGTCGATCCAGCAAAAATCGAAGCAGTTAAGAATTGGCTGTGTCCTACAAATCCTACCGAAATACGACAATTCTTAGGACTCGCATGTTATTATCGAAGGTTTATTGAGGGATTTTCTAAAATAGCAAAACCTTTGACGGAGTTAACCCAGAAAAAATAGGAAGTTTGACTGGGAAAAAGACCAAGAGATAGCTTTCCAACTTTTGAAGAGAAAGTTGTGTGAAGCTCCGATCTTAGCATTACCAGAGGGTAACAACGATTTCGTTGTTTACTGTGATGCTTCGCATTGAGGTCTTGGAGCAGTATTGATGCAAAGAAATAAGGTTATAGCTTATGCATCACAGCAACTTAAACCGCATGAGGAAAACTACACTACACACGATCTAGAATTAGGAGCAGTAGTGTTCGCTCTGAGAATATGGAGACCTTATCTGTATGGCACACAATGTACAATTTTCACCGATCATAGAAGCCTACAAAATATTCTTAATCAAAAAGAGTTGAACATGAGACAACGTCGTTGGATAGAACTGCTCGCTGATTATGATTGTGAGATTCATTACCACCCTGGCAAAGCTAACGTAGTAGTAGATGCTTTAAGTCGAAAGGAACTAATCAAACTGATTAGGGTTAGGTCATTAGTAATCACTCTCCATTCGGATTTACCCTCTCGAATACTCAAGGCCCAAGATGAAGCCCTCAAATAGGAAAATCTTAAAATGGAAAACCTACGAGGGATGAATAAGGATTTTGAGGTACGTTCAGATGGAACTCGTTGCATTAAGAATCGGAGATGGTTACCATATTATGGTAACTTAAGGAACTTAATAACGCACGAGTCCCACAAATCTAAGTACTCCATCCATTCGGGTTCTGATAAGATGTATCAGGATCTGAAGAAACACTATTGGTGGCCCGACATGAAGGCATCCATTGCTAGATATGTGGGCAAGTGTTTAACATGTTCTAGAGTGAAGGCTGAATGTCAAAAGCCATCCGGGCTATTGGTACAGCCTGAAATTCCCATTTGGAAGTGGGAAAGGATTACGATGGATTTTATCACTAAAGTTCCTAGAACATCCAACGGGCATGATACTATTTGGGTAATAGTTGATCGCCTTACGAAATCAGCTCATTTCATTCCTATACGAAAAATGGATGATATGGAAACCCTTGCTAGGTTGTACCTCAAGGAAATAGTTTCCCGACATGGAGTGCCAATATCTATCATATTTGATCGTGACTCTCATTTCACGTCAAGATTTTGGCAATCTATGCAAAAAGCCCTAGGTACTCAAATAGACATGAGTACGGCTTATCATCCGCAGACCGACGGTCAAAGTGAAAGAACTATCCAAACACTCGAGGATATGCTTCGAGTGAGCGTGATAGATTTTGGAAAAGGATGGGAGAAACACTTATCGTTGATCGAATTCTCGTATAATAATAGTTATCACACTAGTATTAAGGCAGCACCGTATGCAGCACTTTATGAACGTAAGTGCAGATCCCCTGTCTGCTGGGCCAAAGTTGGAGAAGCGCAACTTACGAGTCCAGAGATAATCCATGAGACTAATGAGAAAATAGTTCAAAGCCGACAACGCTTACAAGCTGCGAGGGATCGACAAAAGAGTTATGCCGATATAAAACGTAAGTGTTACACCCCGTGCCCGATTTGACCAAAACTAAAACTTTTACGCGGAAACGCTTTGACCCGTTATAGACTCCTGTCACTCATTTATAAACTGACTAAAATTAGTTACAAGACAAACATTGAGACTATTTTTTTAGAATAACTAGACTCCAATACTTTTAAAATGAATGATGGCACCCTAAAGTGCACTATGACCCCTAAAGTGCACTATTTTCTCAAAATGACCAGTAACACTTTTTAACATAAAAGCAACACTTTAGACCTATATTTAAACACATGTAATCCACATTCAACTAAAAATATACATTATACATGGTTTACCGAAATTCTTGACCCGTTAGACCAAAAATGGGTTAAAATGAACCTTGTCCCAAATACCCCTTTTTTGCATGACCCTTTGGTGCACTATTGACCCATTTTCCGAAAAAACAATTTCTATAACATGACATAACACCAAAACTTCAAGAAATCATTAGGACATTATAAACATAAAATATATGCATAAACTTGGTCATAATGACCCGCAGAAATGTGCTTTACAAAGTGACGGGTGGAAACACCCGTTTTGACCCATTTGCATACTACACTTAATCATATTACCTTTAACCATAAAATTAACACTTTGACCATAAATCAAACACTCATTTAACATTAAAACCCATGACAACTTTGATACATGACCATTGACCCATTCAAATCCCAAAATGGGTACAAACATACATTAATCCAAACACCCCTTTAAACATGGTCACAAACATAACACTAAAATCCATTTACTTGACAAACATTAGACATTCTTCACTGTAACCAATAAGGACATAACTTGACACTTGCTTACACGTTACAAACCATAAAGTGACTCATGGGGGTGTCAACATTGACTTGAGCTCAGTATTCTACCTAGCTCTACTAACTTACCCAAACCTTCTAACAGTACATATATCCAAACCTTGATCCTTAATCCATGCCATAGCATCACACATGAGCCTACAAAACATTAAACACTTAAACCGTAAGCACGAATGCTTAGTAAGTAAAACAGATATAACATAACATCATAATTTATTCACACATTAAGCATCATAATACATTTACTTGGGCAACTAGCGTTTTATTGGGCGACTAGTATTGAGCAACTTTTTTTTTTTTTTTTTTTTTTTTTTTTTTTTTTTTTTGTATTTTCACCTATTTTAACAATTATGTGTACAAAGATTAAATAATAATTTAGCTCTAATGATACTTAAAATGTATAACACAAATTAATATACTCCTATATAACTTCAAACCACACTATATTATACCACACAATAATATCTTCTTCAACCTGTCACCACTACCACCCCGTATCTCTGCTTAAATAGTAAATCATCAAACAATTTACACTCCCTATAAATACCCATTAATAGTCCACTCCCTCAAAACCAATTCAAATAACCAATATCCATTATTATTATGTCTACATTCGGTATGAATTCTACAAGTAACATCAATCAGAACAAGTCTGCTGAGGTTATTCTCTTTATATTCACTTCGTTCCTTTATTTTTTTATTATTATTGTTATTTTAATTTAAAGATTGTTGAGGTCATGAGTTAGGCACTTGAAAAGAAGGTCATTGTACCAATCCTAAGCTTGGTACAATGATTCGTCCCCTTCTTGTTTGAAATTATGGATCTCTTAGAGCTGTTGTGCCATCCTTGAAGGAGGGAAATACCTTTGAATGAACTTCTTCTTCAACAACGCCCAAGTATCAATGGTTCCCATAGGCAACCTATCAGTCCATCTTTTAGCAGCACCGGTAAGAGTCACAGGAAAGACTCTAAGGATTATCGCATCATCAGACACTCCAGGAATGTTGAATAGACTGACAATGTAGAGACCATTCTCAATGTGCTCGTGATCATCTTCGGTCTTTGCTCCTGAAAAGGGGTCTTTCCGCAACTCCCTTATGAACCGGTTCTTGATTTCAAACTAACCTTTGCTCCAATAGTTGGCCAAACCAAACCAGCCCTTGTTCATCACGTGTAAGAGCTAGGTATTCTTCGAGAGTGAGAGTGTCGATATCGATGTCACCCATGTTACCTAAAACTAGAAAGAAATCGTGGGTACTGAAAATAAAATTAAAATGCAAAACTTAATAAAATCCTAATAGCTTCTCGGCAGCGGCGCCAAAAACTTGATGCAGGATTTACCGACCAGGTTTTATAATTTATAATAGTCTCGTCTACCTAAGGTCTACCTAATGAACTAACGGGCAGTGTACCGATCGTGTGAGGTATAGCTAGATGGTAAAGCCGAGGTCGTCCCAAGAGCTAATGTGCGGATAATATCTAAGTTTAAATATCACTAAATAAAAGGGGTGTTTTAATGATTTAAAATAATTAAACTAAATAAAATAATAAAGCAACTAACAAGTAAAAGGAAATCAGATAAAGAAAGTAATGTTAACCTAATTACTATTCTTGTTATTAAGATGACAAGTTTTCTATATATGCACCTTATCGTTTTATCTGGGGGTTCAATTCAATAGGCTCAGTTGGTCAAATCGCCAATCCTATTTCCCATAATCCCCTACTCCGATATCTAAGGATTTTGTAATAACCAATAAAATTTCATCAATATCATTTCCACCACAAGGTAATTTTGCATGTAAATATTTGCTTTTCATTACATGCATGACTCTCTAGACCTACTTACGTATCCACCTATGCCCAACACCACTAAGTTTACATCATGTAAACACCCCAGTATGTCAAGTCTAGATTCTAAACATCATTACATGATGAGTGGTTTTGCAACCTTGCAAAAGGTTTTACCTCTCAAGGGATCTTGAGAAGCTTGCAATCCCCACCAGGCAGTGTACCTGACCGATGTAGTATAGTGTAGTGGCAAGTACCGGGGGATTGAACGTTCAACTCAAAGAATTGTGTTCACTAGGGTTAAAACTTAATTAAACTAGGTCCAGAGGTAAGGGATGATTCTTTTTGTATTTTTATATTTTATGGAAAGCAAGTAAAAATCTCGGGATTTGGAAGATTGGGCGGAATTAGTTGCTAGTCAACTAACCCAAATAACTACAAATGCAATAAAAATAAAATAAAATGACACGAAAGTAAATATGGAGAAAAACAATAATAAGATAAACGTGTTTTGATGAGTGTCTAAATACTCATCATTTTATACCAATCTGAGCAGCCAAAACATACAAAAACACTCAAAAATGCATCATAATACTTAAAATATCTTAGAAGTGTGTTTTATATGTTTCAAATACAAAATATGCAAAAACAAATGAAAAACGTATAAAGTTTGTATAATTGGCAGTTTCAGTCCCTCAAGTTTCAAAAATTGTCAAATCTAGTCCCTGGTAAATCAAAACATGAAAAATATCATCAAAGGTCCTTAGGGATTCATAAGTTGTCAAGTTAAGTCCTTGAAAGTAAAAAAATTACAAAATGACAACTTTAGTCCCTCAAGTTTGAAAATTGTCAAAATTAGTCCTTAAGGTTTAAAAATGGAAAATTAATAAAATAAACCTTGTACTATTCTAAAATGACAAAATTGGTCCTTATGATAACATTTTGGGAAATTATATCTTTAATCCCTAAAAAAATCCAAATTTACATAAATGGTCCTTGGAGTTTGAAAAATTACAGAAAAGGTCCCTGGATATTTTTAAATGAAAAAATCATAAATTTGGTCCTTGGTTTATCATATTTGGCAAGTTAAGTCCTTGAAAATATTTTGGGAGAATCACAAATACAGCCCTTTAACTTTGCCAAAATTACAAAATTGGTCCTTGTTAAATACCATAACCAAACCGGACCCTTTAATTATTATAAACCCCACAACCAAATCCAGTCCAAACACCCTCACCCAGCCCATTCCTAAGCTCAGTCCACCCTTAGCCCAACACCCTTTTTTTATTTAAAACGGGGTTTGACCCCAGTCAAACACCCCAATACCGGCAAAACCACCGCCACTGTAGCTCCTTCTCCCCCACCCCTGCTTCACCAAAACCAGGTGGTATTCCACCACCACCTCACCTCCCCAGCTCACCACCTACTCCCCTAACCCTCCTTTCCACCTCACAGACAAACCACACTTCATTTAATGCTATCCACACCAAAATTTCTCTCCAAACCATACTACATCCTCTGTTTTCTTCCATACAATCCCAACTTGCATAAAAGCATTCCCCTTGCCCCCTGACACCTCCACAACAATCCACAATTCTTTAATTGCAGAACATTTGCTCCAAGTTAACTTGGAGACTTTTGGCACCAAAAAGTAGATTTGAAGGTCAGGATCAATTCAGAGGAATAGAGGGCCAAGATTGAAGTGGGAAAGACTCAGAGCACTTCAAGAAACCCTAATGTGGGCTTATAAAAGGAAGAGAAGATCAGAAGAAAGATATATAGTTTATTTTAGCAAAAATAGTCTCGTTTAAATTGTAACTTGTTATCTCAGTTAGTTTTCAAGCTTTTAAGCTCTGTGTTAGTCAATTAAGGTGTAATCTAAGCTTTTGTGATAAACAAATTTAAGTTTCAAGTTATATTTCAGTTGGTGCAATTTTCACTTTCATTTCAAGATTCTAAATAAACTTTGTTGTTATTACTGAATGATTACATGGATTGAATAAGCTCATATAAGCTCCCATAAGCTCAATAAAGCTTTTAGTAACCTACTAATCAGTTTAAGATAAAAAAGTTCATAAAAATAAACTTGGTCAAAGAAAGTCAACTGTGGCACTTGATTTTGATTTCTGGGTTTCAGAAGAGATTTGGAAGCAATAAGGAAGCTGTGGAGTTTGGTTTAGATCCTCAGGGAGGAAATAGGTTGTTCTTGGTTCATGTCTCAAGCAGGAAAGCATTTTGAAAGTTCTTAAAAATCTCATAACTGTCTTTATATTGTAGTTTTGTTCATTAGTTGTTTTTCTTAGTTGTTAAATGCTATTTCAGTCTTATATAGTGATAATATAATCTTAGATTAGTACCTTGTTTGGTGGAATTCATATTTACTAAAAAATAAAAAATCAAACAGTCAATATAGCTTATCTTGTAATCTTGTGTATCTGAGGTTAATTTATGTTTCTAAGCACTTATTTAGATCTTATATAACATAAAAAGTCATGTTGGATCAGTAGGGTAAGCTCTTATAGCCATTAGCTATTTAAATCTCAAATCATTCTAGTATAAGGTGTGTTTGGATAAGCTGTGTTTACTGAGTTACCAGGGTTGCTTGTTGTTACTTCTGGTTCAAATAGTTTACTTAGGTTCCAAATAGAATAGTTCAACTCAGTAGTTAAGTTGCATAACACTAGAAAGTCAAAATCACCTTCAAACACTATTAGCAGTTAACTGTGTGGACTTGACATCCCCATATCAGTCATACTTACTCACAACTTGTTGTAATTGCATAATTTAGTCTTAATACATCATATTACATCATTCTCAGTAGTTAAATTAGATTCAAAGTTCATAATAGTCAAAATAGCCAAGTTTCATAAAAAGTCAATTTGCATCATCTCAGATTTTCTCAAATCTTCAAGGATTTGTTTAGAATTTAGGAATAGGATCTAGGACTTGAAATTTGTTTTAGTAATAGACTACCACCTCATCTTTGAGTTCCCATACAGCTTATATTTTTAGGATTTTTACCCTGGGCCCCACTCACCCTCAAACTCACTTGCAGGGCAAGGGTGTACCCTGCACCAGCAGATTCAGTCTATCACCACCACTTTGGTGGTGATTTGTGACCACCTCAGTGGGCCCCATTAGTCATACTTTGGTTTTTACAACCCCCCCCCCCACCTCCTACCCAGGTTCAATACTTGACTCTTAGTTTGACCACTAGATCAGTGGACCCCACCTGAACTTGTCCCCAAACTCTGTCCCATTTCTGAGTCAGAAACCAAATAAGCAATTGCTTATTTGAGCTTTCCAACTTATCCTAGGAGCTTATCTCACCACATCTAGCTTAAATAGGTATAAGTAACTTAGGTAAACCAGATTTCATTATAGTGGACCCCACATAACCTCAACTTAGCTTATTTCTTAGTTTGGTCAACCTTAGTCAACTGTATAAGCAAATAAGCACTTACAGTGCTTATTCTTGATTTCCAAAGTAGTTGTCTTTGTAAAAGTTTCATTATTTAAGTATTTAAATAGTTTTATAAAAGAAAAACCAGAAAAAGCAAACATAAAAATAGTGATAGCTTCTATTTAATAGAAATTATCTATTTAATTTTCATCTCAGCTTATTAATAAGCACTTTTCCAATTTTATAATTTTATAAATTACCTAGTACCTTTAAGTAGTTAAAATAATTTTCTTAGATTTTTCCTAAGCAGTTTACTATTTATTAGATTTAAAACTAGTTTAAATAATTAAAAAGGTAATAATAGTAATTAAATAGATTTCTTTAATTTTAATTAACAAAAGTAGAATTTTATATTTTTCCTACTTTTTATAAAGTAGTTAAGACTTTTAGAAAATAGTTTCATAATTTCCACTGTCCATTTTCTAATTTTCGTATTTAAATTAATTAAATTAGTTTTAAGTTAATTAATAAGTAATTAATTAGTCAATTAGCTTAAATATAATTTTTAGCAACTTTTTATAATTTTTTAGGATTCCTGTAATGGTTAATTAGTTTTATAAATTTTTACATAATTTTATAAGTCATTTAAGTATTAATAGTAATTTAAAATAGTTAAAATAGTTTAAATAAATTAAATAGTTTTTAATTAATAAAATACTCATAAAAAGACAAAAATATTTGTTTTCATTTTTTATACTTTCTTCAAGTTCTTATTAAGTTTTAGAAATTATTTGTGTAAGTTTTTAGGTTAATTTGTAATACTTGTCATTTTTAGTTAAATTAAATTAAGTTTTAAATTAGATTTTAAATAGTTTTATTAATTAAATAATAGTTAAATATTATAATAATTACTTTTATAATTTCAATTTCATTTTCCATTTTCTTTAATTTTAAGTTTTCAAAAGTTTCACTTTTTACCCCTGTAGTTTGTAACTTGTTAAATACCACTTGTCTCTGTCTGTTATCTGATTTTCTTATTTGTGCTTTTACGTATATCTTTGTTATTGTTTATATTATCCAAATACCAAGCAATCAGTAGTATAATCAATCCTCAAATCATCTTTGTTACTGTCCTCAGTACCACTCACTCTCCTAATCGTTTACAAATACAATTTCAATCTCGTTGGGACTTAACGACCCGGGGATTTCCCTATATTTCCACGGTCAATATTAACTTGCACTTTCTCCTAGGTGGGCCTAACAGCTGCACACGGCTGACTGGTTGGTTTGGGAGGAGTCATGTTTACTTAGACTTCACTACTCCCTAGCTATCTTTTACTAGTTGATTAGTTTGTTACAATTGCATGGATGACGGGTTATATTCCTTAATACCATTCGTTGGGCCGTGTACGATCTTCCCTAACTCTATAAGCTCCTACCTCTTCCTATGTCGAGCCGAAAACTAGCTCCTAACATGGCTTCCTTAGTAGTTACTTATGCATTAAATATAACCAATTAATCGTAGTACACATCCGATTCATGTTTCTTAAGACGTTCAAGCATGTTACCAAATGAAAGTCTGCCAGTTTTCTTAAGCCTAACATCGATATCCTCCATCCACCACAATTATAAACAAACAACCAACCAATAATCAATAACTAGCTTTCATTACATCTAAGCAAACACAAAGTAAACCTAGCTTAGCATGTTAAAGTAAAAACAAGCATAAGATAGAATCAAACAACACATAATATTGAATGATTATTGGAAAACTTATCTTCAATCAAACATGGATGAAACAAGGGTTTGGAACTCTTAAAAGTAAGGTAAAATTCGTGCTAGGGTTTCTCCAAAACTATCCCAAAGTTCTCCTCTTTTACAAATAAAAAATAGAAAACTATGTATAGATTTTTGGATCTGACGGCGTCACGTGTTAATCCTGACGCCATCAACTCTCGTATTGCTTAGATCTAGATTTAACGCCGTCATGTATTATTCTTCTCATGGCTGTCAAGAGTAAATTACACGTGACGACCTTGGTGACGCCGTCACGTATTAAAGTTCCAAAAACATTCTGGCGCGTCTCGTTATATATTTTTATCCACCTCTTTTCCATAACGTGATGTCGTCACCTCCAAAGAGTGACGCCGTCAAGCACTGTTTCCAGCTTGATTTGGAGACTTTGCCGTTTTCTTCATTTTTTCGCTCCAAAAACGTCCAAAATGCTTCCTTTTCCAAATTTCTTCTCCAAAGTACCTAAAATGACAAAATGAACGATTTAGGGCAATATTTGACAAATAATCTCAACTTTGGGCTTAAATGACGCCCTAAAAGTGGTACACTTTTTGTCTCATCAAATACCCTTACACTTGAGATTTGCTTGTCCTCAAGCAAATGCGCTTTTATTCTAATCAAAATACATGTTAGGGGTCATTTTACGCTAATATAAAAGAAATTACAACAATTAATCGTTCCAGTTCAACCAAAACAAGCACGGAAATTATACACTAGCGCCTCACAAATAGTGTTTAGATACTCACATCTCTCAGGTGTAATAAAAGTATATATCACAATATGAAAATGGAAAATTTCTCTCACTACCTGTCATATCACATAGATTACCATAGGCTTGGGAAAGGATCAAACCTCCACAACTTGGCGTAAGCACATACGATAAACTATCAAAGAGGTATTTAAAAAGGTTATAACGTGAGGTGTAGGGATATGATAAATACGGTTTTGTTGGATAAAGGAAATCTTTACTGGTGGTGAGTTAATCATCTTGGTCAATTATATGTACAATGTGGCGTTGCTAAGCCAAGACTCGACTCGACTTAAGATAATCAGAAACTAACAAAACATAAAATAAACATAAAAGGAAACGGGATGGTAGTCCGTATGTTTTTTTTCTCTTTCTTTTTCTATATTTTTTCTTTTTCTTGATTTTTCTATTTTTTTTTTTTGTTTGCATACACTTTTGCCCTACCATCCAAAATAATACATCGTAGGAAATTTGCATTCCCCTTACACTTGAACTTTTACATACTTTACAATCAACTATTCTAATGACTCGAATCAAGATAATCAAAACACTTGGAGTACTTTTTAAAGATTAACGCACATATGGGGGTAATAAATGATGTTCTTCCCCAATACTCTATAACAATAGTACTTTACCCATGACTCCCATTCGTCCCAAAACAATATGTACAAGATATGACTCGACTTAGCAACCATGTAATCAATTAGACAATTAACTAAGGGTTTAAACATGTAACAATAATGCACTAAAGATGAGTGCATACAAGGAAGGCTAAGGCGATTTGGTTGCACATTTGGGGTGGATTGTAAACAAATTCTTCCTTTAAGTAAAATGCTCAAAGTTAGAAATGAAAAAAAGATAGGCTCGGAGGGGTGTACTATGGGTATCGTGTACTAAAAATGAGTACAACGCAAAGGTGTGGGAAAAATTAATTGACTTTATTAGTCAAGTAATTATGTCTTCATTGGTCAAGTAATTATGATACGGGTTTAAAACAAGGGTGATCCTAATGCCTCTTATCATGTAGTAAATCCTACTACACGAGTGTAGTCTCACTAGCGGTCTCGGGATGCATCACTCACGCAAGTTCTAGAATCTAAGTACTACCGGTACACTCATAAGCATCTTTTCCTAACAAATCTAGGGGCGAACCTCACATATTAGGGGTGGAAAATTTTGAGTGGTACGGTTTTTTGTGCTAGTCATACAACTCCTATCCATGAGATGCTCATTAAGACTAAAGCTTAACTCCTAAATGTTGTAAAAAAAATTTAAATTTGGCGCTAAAATTGCCCTAACAAGTGTTTCTCTTAGTTTTATTACACACATACTATTGAACAAACAAACTCAAGTGCAATTGCATTATCTAAGGTATCATCATTTACCCTCCCCTTACACTTAGGCTGAACATTGTCCCCAATGTTCAATAAAAAGAATGTAAAAGTAATGATGATAAAAGAATGAAGCAAATACTCCCCTGATTCGTTCGGTGTGGATAATGTGGTAACAAGGTTAGATCCTCCTCCAAGAAAATGAACGTTGAAAGCTTCCCTCTAGAAATATAAATCATCTTCTTTTCCAATATAACCTGTTAAACCTGAGAAAACAATCATAGCAAACCTCGCGTAAAATCGGCGGCAACCTATATATATATAAAGATATAATGCTTGTGGAATGAATGTTTGCAGATTTCCTAGAGTTTATAAAACTAAAGAATTAACAAAAACTTTAAGATTCCGGTAGAAAAACAAAACTTGCAAAATTTTTCATATTTTTACACCTGACGCCATCAGAGTGTTATGACAGAAATCTTATGTTAAGTTTCCGGAAAATTACTGGAAAAACTCACGCCTTAATTTCTGGAAATCCTGCAAAACATCATTATGACTCGATACAAGCATTTGACTCAAACAAATACTAATATGCTTCTTCATTTAATATTGTTGTGGTCCATATCCAATTCCGTTCTAAGAAAGAAATTTAGATTTCCCTTACACTTATCTTTTGCGAAATACCTTTATATGAAGTTAAGACGAAGTTAAAGACAAAATAAAGCATTTTCACAATTTACTTTGAAACATGAGCCACAAACAATAAAAATAAAACATGCATGCGGAAACAAATAAAATCAAACAAACAAATAAATAAACAAATAAAGCTTGGGTTGCCTCCCAATAAACGCTTGTTTATGTTCGAGTCACGAGCCTGACTCTACCCTTATTTAACGGAAATAGGGGAGGTTTTCCCTACACTCAGGATTAAGTGCGGGTGGAAGTAGCGATACACACCATCTCGGTGGAAGTATGCCTCGTGAGGAAAGAGTGGTGTATGAATTATATGCTCAAAGGGGTGTGCTCCTTTTATCATAACCTTACCTAGTTCACTTTGGTCAATGGGTGAGTTAAAGTTTTCTCCTAAAAAGGGATCATCTTCTATCAACTTTGAGAGACTCCTAGTTGGGAATCCATCTTGACCTAATAAACCCGGTTTAAACCCATAATGTTTCTTGTGATCAATCATGAATGGGTGATGTAAGCATGTAAGGTTATGTTCCACTCCTATATTGGCTTCCTCTCTACATGGCTTAAAGTCTACCACCTTTATCCTAAGACTACCCGGACTACATGGCTTGATGCGTGGGTCGGCTCCTCTTTTGTCTCCTAGATGTATATCTAAAGATGGAAAGTTATGTGAAGATTGAGGTTCCGGTTCATCAACTCTAGGAAATTCCCTAGAACTAAAAGTAAGGTTATCACTACAAGTATTCAAACCTATATCCTCTACTGGTGTTTGGTACAAGGGTTCTACCTCCATTGGGATTCCTAAAGTTTCTTCTACTTCTTCCGAGTAAGTCAAGGGTTGTGTGTGTGCCTCAACTGGTGGTGGGACTTGTGGAGTACTTAGTGGACTTGGATTTTTCACCTTATCCTCCATCATATCTAGATCACCTATGTGCTTATTATGTATTTTTCTGAAGTCAATCCCCAACATGCACCTAGGTACCTCAAATCCTTTTCAATTCATCTCAAATTCTTGGTCCGATTCATAAGAATCATTCTCAATAACATGATCACTATGTTCTTTTTGCCTAAAGGATTCCTCATGTTCATCATATGTCTTTCTGAAATCTAATCCAAGCATGCACCTAGGTGGTTTGACATCTATCCTAGGTAAAGGCTTATATGGTGCATAGGTTTCACTAAATGAGGTATTTTGAGGGTTTGATGGAGCTCCTAAGGTGATTTTTTGAAAAGTTTTATGCGCTTGGTCTCTTTTCTCAAGGTACTCACTAAAATCAATGTGAGATACTGTCCTCCTTATTTCAATCCATCTTGATATATCCAAATTAGTATAATTATATTTCTTCATGTAAAACTCTTGTATCGGGTTTGGTGGATTCACGTTCTCCATAATGGCAAACAAAACAGTCAATGAACGTAATTTACTAACAAAGGCACAAAGAAAAAGATAGACTACAAGAAAACCTATAAAAATAAAAATAAAAATCTCACTAGAAAGGAATCCAATGAGTAGACCTAATCAAAATAAATTTCAACCTAAAAAATAACTATTCCTCGGGCTGCGGCACCAAAAACTTGATGCATGGTTTTGCAACCTTGCAAAAGGTTTTACCTCTCAAGGGATCTTGAGAAGCTTGCAATCCCCACCAGGCAGTGTACCTGACCGATGTAGTATAGTGTAGTGGCAAGTACCGGGGGATTGATCGTTCAACTCAAAGAATATTGTGCGCTAGGGTTAAAACATAATTAAACTAGGTCTAGAGGTGAGGGATGATTATCTTTGTATTTTTATATTTTATGAAAATCAAGTAAAAATCTCGGGTTTGGGAAGAATGGGCGAAATTAGTTGCTAGTCGACTAACCCAAATAACTACAAATGCAATAAAAATAAAATAAAATGACACGAAAGTAAATATGGAGAAAAACAATAATAAGATAAACGTGTTTACTTAGACTTCACTACTCCCTAGCTATCTTTTACTAGTTGATTAGTTTGTTACAATTGCATGGATGACGGGTTATATTCCTTAATACCATTCGTAGGGCCGTGTACAATCTTCCATAACTCTATAAGCTCCTACCTCTTCCTATGTCGAGCCGCCAACTAGCTCCTAACATGGCCTCCTTAGTAGTTACTTATGCATTAAATATAACCTATTAATCGTAGTACACATCCGATTCATGTTTCTTAAGACGTTCAAGCATGTTACCAAATGAAAGTCTGCTAGTTTTCTTAAGCCTAACATCGATATCATCCATCCACAACAATTATAAACAAACAACCAACCAATAATCAATAACTAGGTTTTATTACATCTAAGCAAACACAAAGAAAACCTAGCTTAGCATGTTAAAGTAAAGACAAGCATAAGATAGAATCAAACAACACATAGACATATTGAATGATTATTGGAAAACTTATCTTCAATCAAACATGGATGAAACAAGGGTTTGGAACCCTTAAAAGTAAGGTAAAATTCATGTTAGGGTTTCTCCAAAACTATCCCAAAGTTCTCCTCTTTTTACAAATAAAAAATAGAAAACTATATATAGATTTTTGGATCTGACGGCGTCACGTGTAAATCCTAACGCCGTCAACTCGCCGCCAAAGAAACTCTCGTATTGCCTAGATCTAGATTTGACGCCTTCATGTATTATTCTTCTCATGGCCGTCAAGAGTAAATTACACGTGACGGCCTTTGTGACACCGTCACGTGTTAAAGTTTCAAAAACATTCTGGCGCGTCTCGTTATATCTTTTTATCCACCTCTTTGCCATAACGTGACGTCGTCACCTCCAAAGAGTGACGCCGTCAAGCACTGTTTCCAACTTTTTGGAGACTTTGCCGTTTTCTTCACTTTTTCGCTCCAAAAACGTCCAAAATGCTTCCTTTTCCAGATTACTTCTCTAAATACCTAAAATGACAAAAGGAACGATTTAGGGCAATATTTGATCAAATAATCTTAACTTTGGGCTTAAATGACCCCCTAAAAGCGGTACACTTTTTGCCTCATCATTACACTAATTAATCTATCACTCTAGTATACTATATCTATCAGAAACCCTATTCAAACCTTAATTGCACCCTATGTGTTTATGGTTATCTTTAAAACCCTAATTGCTTAGCTAAACTAGTTTGAAAGTGTTCAAGGCTTATGTATGAGTTACCTAATAAATATTAGGATATCTTAGCACCCCTAAATCTTAGTACAACCCTCTAGAAGTTTAGGTACAAGTCTCTTAAGCACAAAACCCTAACTAGGCCTTACAAGTCCTAAAACTAGGATAAACCTTCCCAAATCTTTACCATAGGGTACCACCACTTAGTATAAGCCTCCTGAGACTTAATCTTAGTCACTAAACACTCATAGGACCCTAATCTAGTCACTAAACCCTAACCTAGACCCTAATCTCTCACTAAGCAAAATTAGGTTATTTAGGTCCCGAAACTAGGTCAAAACCTTCCCAAACCTTTAGTATAAGCTACCACCACCTAGGGAATGATCCCTAAACCTTAATCCTAGTTACTAATCACTCTTAGGACCCTAATCTAAGCACTAAACTCTAGGATAAACCCTAATCTCTTACTAAACAAAACTAGGTCTAAACTTAACTAAGCTAGTACAAAACTAAACCTAAGCACCTCAAGCACCTATCCTAGCATCTTACCTACACCAAGCACATACCCTAGCTCCTCCCTAAGTAGCTTACAAGTAGGTGCATCACCTACTTGTGGACTTTTTAGGCCGCGACACCATAACAACCAAACACCTCCGTCTAGCGCCCCCTAGCTACTCCATAGCCATCCTTAGTCATTCTTCTAGCTTGTGAGAGTCAAGTATAGCTGGTATTAGTCACCTCCCCCCCCCCTCGTGACACCTAGCCTCCCTTTTCTTGCTCATTACTCCAATTGACCCCTATAAATACCTCACCACCCATTTCACTTCAAATCACACCTCCACTCCCTTCCACCTTAAAATTTTTGTAGCTAGTAGTAGTACTAAGTCCCTAGTAGCCTTAGAAGTTGAGAAAATTAGGCCTAGAACCCTTGTCGAAGTAGTAACTAGTCGAGAAACCCTAAACACCCCTAGCGCCCTACTTTTGACCAAGTAAGCCATTACACTCAGTCTAATGACTTAGGTACTGACCTAGGATAGTTATAAGATGCCTTAGAATTCCTTAGAACCCTTGCCTAAGCCTTGATCATTTTCTTTTAAACCTTTTCATTTTAAAACCCTAATTTTTGACTAGTTGCTATTTGCATGCTATAAACCCTTTTCATAAGCCATAAGCTGATCTAGGTTACTTTAATAAGCTTATATTAGTTAGTCATAAGCTAGGAAAACTTTTTGTTTCATAAGAATATAGTTTACATGATTTTAGGACTAGTTTTGCAATAGTTTTCATGCATAGGGGTATATATGGTAACTTTCTGAAAATACTAAGTCTAGGGACTATTTTTGACATTTCTTATAAGTACTAAGTATAAGGACCCTTTTTGCAAAGTCCTATAACCTTAGGATAAAGATAATATAGTTATAAACTTAATCAGGACTAGTTTTGAAAAAGTTATAAAGTTAAGGGTATAAATGGTAATTTTTGAAAACTTATAAGTCTAAGGGTCATTCCTATCATTTTCCAAAAATTTATAAGTATAGGGACTAAATTTGAATAATCTAGGAAGTTAAAACTTAGTACTTAAGGGTATAAAATGAAGTATTTGCCTAATAAATAAAAGTACTATCTTTCTATGTAATGTATCACAATAATATGGAGCTTCATGTGAGGGGTTTCATTTGTGTATTCGTTTTGACGAGTTTGCTGGGTTTAAGACTTAAAGTGCCTTGGCTCCTCAAATGTTTACTACAATATGACCTTTGAATTATGATGGCCCGAACGGTGTTACATTATATTTAAATCTAGTACTTAATAACTTAACACAATAGTAGGGAGCTTTGTGTGAGGGGTTATATACTTATGAATTAAAATGGCCCGAACGGTCTTATGTTGGCAGCTTAATACAATAGTAGGGAGCTTCATGTGAGGAGTTATACTTCTGTATTACAATGGCCCGAACGGTGTTATGTTATAACTAAAACTAGAAACCCTAAGTGTGATTACTTGAAGAACCTAAAAACAATAACTAGGACTTGACATATATATACACACACACCCGCTATACTACCCCAGGATACGTGAGTCAACAGTCTAATCCTTGAGTCACTTTTCACATCAATCACATCATCCTTAAGCCCAGGTGAGTTCATAGCCTCACACCTTTTTCAATTTCGTGAGTTCAAAGCCTCACATCTTTTTTAATTCCGTGAGTTCATAGCCTCACACCTTTTTAAATTCCATGAGTTCATAGCCTCACTCTTTTAAATGCTTTACAAACCCTGAGAGGTGGATACATGCTACTTGCTTTTCTTTAAAACCGAATACAAGTCTTTTTCTTTGGTTATTGCACGAGTGATACTATCTACCACCATTACATAACTAAAATTCATGAGCCATAATCACTTGCGAGTGAACGCTGGTATAGTTGATAGATCTATTCGAGTTTGACAACTCCCGTTGGTTTGCTTCAGCTGGGCCACCAATAAGTACTATACTTGAAACCTCTAAGAAATAACTTTGACAAGTTATCCTTCTCGTCCCCTCTTGGTTTAGTCAGCAGACCCCATGACCCGGACTGTTAACATGCGGTTTCAAGAGCTTAGTGCAATAACACTTCTTCCTCGGTATTGTATTGATCAAACAATACTAAAACCAACTTTACATGGGTGTATAACAACGTAACCCATGCTTCACTAAACTCGTAATCAACCAAAACCTATGAATATCATTCAACCTTTGGGTTGACTCTTTAAGCATGTATCCTAGGTAAGAGAAAAACTTATGGCATGGAGTGGCACTGGACTTGGAGGACTTTCGAATCTGTTATCATTCAAACACAACATTTCACACTAGATTCCGGGACCTCATCTTAATAAAACTCTGCTATTATAATGAATAATAACTCATTTTATAAAAACGTCTCTTTTCGATTCGTTTTCAATTATTGTGACTATGATTCCATGAGGTAATACCCCATACCTAACATCCGTTGCGGTCTGTGAAAATGGGGGTTGGTGAGTGCTTATTCACTCACCATTTTATGGCCAAATACCGACCCAAAACGACTATTTGAGCTAACAAATGCCAAGAAAACACGTGTTTCTATTTTGTGAACATGCAGGTACGGATTAACTCAAAAAGATGTAAAATCACACGAAAACCGGAAAAACGGGCACGAGAGTGGAAGACTGTCAAAAAGTCAATGCTGGGATCTAAAAGACAACTACAGTCCTTCATTTATTCAGATTTGGCAGAAATAGTCCTTGGATTACAGTTTTGAAAAAATGACAAAACCAGCCCTTGGAATTTCAAATGTTACAACATTGGTCCTTGTATGATTTTTAAGTATCAAAATCTGAAAATTCAATAGTCCGAAATTGTTATCATTAATCCTATAGCCCAATCCTATAAATTGAATATCAAAGCCCAATCCCATTTTTTATCCACAACCCAAGCCCATATACCCCTCGGTCAAAACTCACACCTATCTGGTCAAAGCTTCAAAATTAATAAAACGTATACGTTTCCCCCATTTTCCCTTTTTCCCAAAACTTCTCACCCCCAAACATGAACCCTAAATTCATAAGAACCAAATTGGCTCGAACCACCTAACACCACACCAATTAACTAATAATTGCCAATCATTGGAGCTTCTAGAAGCCCTTCACGTGCACAGTACGTGTCAGAGAGAGTATATTGAGTCACATTTACACTTGGCAGAGTAGGATTGGTGGGAACACATCATATTTTGTGCCTTGGATACTCTTTCTAGAAGGCTTTGAGCACATGTCAGAGTGTAAGCACATTTGGGACAAGTGGCTGCATCTTATTGGTATGGACACCTCACGAATTCTGATCCAAGGGCTTATATTTGATGAAAGAAACACAGAATTAATCTGATGGTTGAGAAAGGATTGAAGAAAGCACAGATAGTTGCACGGATTGCCAACCTGGCACCACAACCCCTCACTCTCACTTTTCCTACAAATAGAGATAGTTTTTGCTCATTGTAAGTGTAATTTTAGTGTAGAGTTATGTTGCTCATTTTATTTTAGATTGTATTTAGTTTAGACATTGTAATTTTCATAAAAGTTTTAATAAAATTTCTAGTTTTCTTCAATATATTTCAGCTTATATTGTGTTATTATCTCAGCTTATTCCTGTTTTATTCAGCTTATTTTCTGTTTGTTACTTTTATATAGTTTAACATTCATTTACATAAAAATGAAATTAAATAAAAAAAATCAAAAAAATTAAAAAATATTATAATAGATATTAGAATAGCTCATCATAGAGTTTATTTTTCTTTTTATAAATTTCACTTTAGCTTTTTAGCTACTAGTGAAGTTTTTTGAGTCTGTGTTAAGAGATAATCAAAGATCAGAAGTTGATTGAGGCAGTTGAATTGGAGATTTTGGATAAGTTGATACAGAAGCAATGAAATCAGCCTATCTTAAAGATAGGCTTGCTTAGTGAGCCCCTCAGTTCCTGCTGAGGCGGAATTACTTGGTATACTCTTGATTTCAATATTCCTTTGGTATTTCTGTTTGAATTGAGTAACTGTGTTAGCATATATTAGTGTAGATTAGCTTTTATTTGAGTTCTGTTTCATTGATAAATAGTGTAGATTAGTTGTTATTTTAAGTATGGTGGTTGTTTGTTGATAGATATTTGTAGTATAATTGAAGATCTTAGTCTGATTAGGATTAGTTTTACTGTTTGATCTGAATTCTGAGTTTGCATAGTGTATTTGAATATCTGTGTTGGTGGAACTGAGATTTATTTTGGATTATGATTAAGTCACTGTTCCATAGAGAATTATTTCTGCGTTCTTGCAACTATTGAGTTCTGTGCATTACTTAATCTCAGGTCTGTGTACTGAGTTGCTTCATCTAGTTATTGATTGCAAGTCTGTTATATTTGTGGATCTGAGTTTTGAATTTAAGTTGGATCTGGTTGTTACTGGTTGTGGAATTTGATTCTGTAGTGGTTTTGTTAGCTAACTAGATCTGTGGTTAAGAGATTTTTAAGTGTTAATAATAGTTTCATAGTAGTTGTAGAATTATAGTTGCTTAAAAAGAGTGTTTGGATCAGATAGGTTTGCTGATATTAGCTGAGTTTCAAAAGTTGATATCAATTTAGACTGCTCACTTAGGGAATTATTTAGTGTAATCTAACATAAAAATAGTGGTTTATTTCATTAATAGTCAAAGTAGTTATCATAATAGTTAAATGTTAGAGAATAGATCAATCAGCTAATATAGTTGATTAAGTAGATGTATTATAGAACATAAAAGCTTAATTCAGAGTAATACTAGTTTAATAACACTAATAGAGTTAGATTTATTCAGCTGAAATTGGTTAAAGTCAAATAGTGTAGGACTTTTAAAAGTCAACTGTTGCATAAAATTTGGTTTATAGTTTGCTGAACTGAGCTTGTTTATAGTTACTTAAAATCAGTTTTTGGTAACAACTTGGTTTGAAACTGAATTTCTGTTTGTTAAACTTGAAATTGCTTCATAAATTTTAGAATAAGAGCTTATTTTGGCTGCTTTTTGAGCCATTGAAGTTGCTTGACTGAGCAATTAACTGAAATTGAGATTTATGACTACATAACTGTATAAGTGATTGAATTTGTGGATTTAGTTTGATTCTGAGTTGTATCTGAGTAGGGTGAGAGTTTTGTATCTCAACTTTGCATGTGGATCAGTATTTGCTAATTCTGCTTATTTAGTTGCTTGTCATTTTGAGCTTATTGCTTATTTAATGAACTTCTGTTGATTTCTGTGGAGTAATTTGAGCATCTTAAGCATTTCTGAGTTTATTGTTACATCATTAGCCTGTGTTTTCAGTTTTATAGCATTTTGTTCACAAGTGCTTATTAGTTCCACAGCTCATTTTCACTTCAAAATTTTTATACAAGTTCTTTTTCATATTTTAGATTTTCTGGAATTTTTCCAGATTTTTCCAAGTCTTTTTACTATATTTCTCAATTTTTTTTGATTTTATTCAATTTTAAATAGTTTTTTAAATACCAAAAATCAATAAAAATTAGAAAAAGCTGTGAAAAATACAAAAATATTTTTAGAAATTCTTTTATAATATTTTAAAATTTTTAGAATTTAATTTTCATTTTTCCAAGTTATTTTTCTATTTTTCCTTATTTTTAATTCAATTTTAATTCCAAAAAATCAATTTTAAATTCTAAAAAATAAATAAAAAGTCAAAAAAAATATTTTTCTTTTTCTTAAAATTCTTTTTATTAGTTTAAGATTTTTAGAAAATATTTTCAAGTTCGTAGGATCATTTTTCGATATACATTACGTTTTAAAATTTTGCGGTTGCGTTACCGTTTTTACGTTTTTCACTTTGGTGCATAATTAGCTTGTACTTTCTGCATATTTCATACTTGTTTGTGTATACGTGAACTATTTGATTGCTATTTTCATTTTCTCACTTTTCAATTTACGATTTCACGAATCGATATTCTCGATTCCATTCGCCTTCGTTGGGAAAACGACTCGGGTGATCCGTATTTTACGCGGATCACTTCGATACTATACTATATTATATATAATTGGTTTTCACACGAATCAATTTTTGGCGCCGCTGCCGGGGAAGGCCGAAGTGAATTTTTGAATATCTTTTTGAAAAATCGTGTTTTGTTAAGCCTTCCTCTACTTTGTATATATATCTCTAAAAAAATGGAAAAATCAAAAAACACTTTTCCTAAAGTGTTTACAAAATACCAAAAAAATAATAAAAGTTACAGCCTTGACTCGATCGAAAGAATGGGCGTTGTAAACCAAAAAAGTCTCGCAATATATCGAAAACGTAATTTAGTTGTTTATCGGATTATTTCAATTACTACAACCGAATAAGCGAGAAATACGGATAGCTAAGACATTAAATTGCTAGCTGAAGAGAGATCCATTCTTCTCTCCCATCCCGTCGCGAGTGGTTTTGAAAGAAACGGTTTTCGATTAACATTACGTTTTAAGAAAAGAAAAACAAAAGAAATAAAAAGTTTTTGTGAAAAATATAAAAAAACAAAAAGATTTTATTTACTTTTTTCTTTTTCATTTTCTTTTTGATTTTGCTCGTGGTGTATGCACACTCGTTCTTCTTTTGAGAGTCTTACATCTCCGTTCTCTAACCCCGAGCGGGTTTTACGACATACGAGTCGGGTTCATTTCCTTGACGACGAGGAGATGAACCAAAACGAACACAACGGACCCCCGCCGATGGGTGGTCCGCAGCACAATGTTATCCCGCCGATGGGACAACAACCGGCATTTGAACCATGTCTGATGGAAGAACAACTCCAATCACCGTTCAATGGTGTGAGGAGAGCTATTGTGATTCCGGACATCAATGCCAATTCACGGATTACTCAATTTGATCACGGGTATATCCTTTCACGGGTTCAATCACGAAGACCCTTATGCTCACATTTGAAATTTCACCGACATCGCTGAGACGATTAGAATGAACCAAGTTCCTCACGATGTGGTGAAATTGAAGTTATTTCCTTTCTCCTTAAAAGGAGCAGCCCGGACTTGGCTGGAAAAGGAACCGCCTAACTCGATTCACATTTGGAATGATCTCGCTTCCAAGTTTGTGAATTACTTATATCCTCCATCTAAAACTTCTAACCTACGTTCTCAAATCTTTCGGTTCCAACAAGCTTTTGATGAAACGTTTAGTGAAGCTTGGGACCGATTCAAAGATTTGAAGGAGAAATGTCCGACCCACGGGTTTACCGACCTTCAGCAGATTGATACGTTTTATAATGGGTTATGTCATGCTGATCAAGATTCGCTTAACTCTGCTGCGGGTGGTAACTTGTTGGCTAGGAACACGCATGATGCTTTCACGATAAACGAAAATAAGGCTCGTGTTAGAATGTCAAGAAATAAACCACAAGTGTCTAACAATGGTAAAAATAACGATGAATTGGTAAATATGATTGTGGCTTTAACGAAAAAAATTGATGCAATGTCTATGGAAAAATCAAGTCAACAAGTCAATGTCGTTAATCAAGGTTGCATTACTTGTGGTGGTCCACACCCGTATTATGAATGTCCGACGACCGGCTCTTTTGCTCAAGAGAACGTGTATGCTGCAAACATGGGTGGCAACGGTTACCCACCTCTTCAAGGAGACCGTAATCTCCTCAGCTACCGTTCGAGCCATTTTCAAGGACCACCCGGGTTTAATCAACCTAATCAAGTGAATCAAAATAACAATGTGCAAAACCGTAATCATCAATTCAATAACAATCAGAATCACAACCGTGGAAATAATGGTTTTCAAGGACAAAATCAGAATTTTCAACAAAATCAAAACCGGGGAAATTATCACCAAGGCCCGCCTCAAGGGAATAATTTTTAAAACAACAGGAATTTTCAGAATAATAATCATGGAAATCAGAACAATGGCACTTTTCAAAACCGTGGGCAAAGTTTTAATAATCAAAATCAAGCTGTTATTCCAAATCCGTCGCCCACAGAAGAGTTGATTAAATAATTGATTCAGAGTTAACAAGCTTTAATTGCTAAACAAGATGAAACAACGAGATTGTTTGCGACCCAAATCAACGATATTAACAAGCGTTTAAATGATCGACCCTTGGGCTTTGGAACTTTGCCAAGCAACATGATCGCTAACCCGAGGGGCGATGCTAAAGCGATCATAACAAGGAGTGGTGTTACTTATGATGGACCGACGGCTCCGACTACCTCTTCTTCTCTACCTCCCAAGGTAGTCGCCCGTGAACCCGAGGTGACAACGGATACGGAAATTCCTATTAATAATGGAAGGACCGAAGACATCCAACCTTCGGTGGTCCCGACGTCTAAAGGAAAAGAAAAGGTTGTTAATGATAATGAAAATGAAACACCCGTTAAAACAAAGTTGCCATATCCATCACGCTTAAATGAACAAAAGCACCGCGAGAAGGATAAAAACCAAATGGAGAAATTTTATCAGATTTTTCAAGAGTTACACTTTGATATAAGTCTCGCGGATGCTATACTTTTGATGCCCAAATTTGCTTCGATGCTAAAAGGTCTTTTAAATAACAAAGAAAAGCTTTTTGAAATATCAAGGACTCAAATGAACAAAAATTGCTCAGCGGTTCTTCTTAAAAAGCTACCCGAAAAGCTTGAAGACCCTGGCAAGTTTCTTATACCGTGCAATTTTCCGGGTATGGTTCAATGCTTCGCCTTGGCCCATCTTGGTGCTAGCATTAACCTTATGCCATTGTCGATATGGAAAAAGTTGTCTCTTCCTAACTTGACACCGACGCTTATGACCCTCAAGCTTGCCGACCGATCTACGTCTCGTCCAATTGGCATAGCTGAGGATATTTTTGCCAATGTTGGGAAATTTCATTTCCCTGCGGATTTTGTGGTTGTTGATTTCGATGCCGATCCACGGGTTCCTCTCATTCTCGGGAGAGGTTTCCTAAGGACCAGTCGTGCTTTAATTGATGTTTATGATGAGGAGATTACTTTACGTGTTGGAAACGAAGCCGTCACTTTTAACCTTGATCAAACCGCGAGATACTCCTCCGATTACGATGTTTCTTCCGTCAACCGTATTGATGTTATTGATGAACTTATGGAGGAGTATGCTCAAGAATTTCTTGGTTTTACCGATAATGCTTCGAGTGGCAATCCCACTCCTTCTTTTGAACCAATCGTCTCCGATTCTTCCCCTTCCCTCACTCCGTTTGAGGGAAGTGATCTCGCTTGGGAAGAAATCAATGCTTGTCTTGTAAATGAATCATTTTCACCGGAAATTGATAATAACAACTTTGATCCGGAGGGGGACATTTTATTAATTGAAAAATTGTTAAATGAAAAACCGATTGTTTCTTCCCCTCCGGTTGACTTAAAAATGGCAGACGTAAAAGAAGTAAAGCCGTCTATTGAGAATCCTCCGGAGCTCGAGCTCAAGGATTTGCCTCCTCATCTCGAATACGCATACTTGGAAAAAAATGATAAATTACCGGTTATAATTTCAAAAGGCCTTAAAGATGAGGAGAAGACACGACTCTTAGATGTGCTTCGGAAGCATAAAAGCGCGATTGCTAGGCAAATATCTGACATTAAGGGAATCGACCCTCGATTTTGTACTCATAAGATTCTTCTTGAGGATAATCACAAAGCTTCCGTCCAACAACAACGACGGGTTAATCCACAAATCCACGAAGTGATCAAAAAGGAGGTTATTAAACTCCTTGACGCTGGAATGATTTATCCAATCTCGGATAGTTCATGGGTTAGCCCGGTTCATTGTGTCCCAAAGAAGGGCGGAATCACTGTTGTGAAGAATGACGATAATGAGCTTATACCGACTCGACTTGTGACCGGATGGAGAGTTTGTATCGACTACCGCAAGTTGAATGATGCGACACGTAAAGACCATTTCCCGCTCCCTTTTATGGACCAAATGCTTGAACGTTTAGCAGGAAATGAGTTCTATTGTTTTCTGGATGGCTTTTCTGGGTACTTTCAAATTCCCATTGATCCCCAGGATCAAGAAAAGACCACTTTTACTTACCCGTATGGAACGTTTGCCTATCGTAGAATGCCCTTTGGCTTATGTAACGCTCCAGGCACGTTTCAACGGTGTATGATGGCCATTTTCTCCGATATGATTGAAAAAACCATGGAAGTGTTCATAGACGACTTCTCCGTCTATGGAGATTCTTTCGACTCTTGCCTTTCCCATTTGGAAAATATGATAATTCGGTGTGAAAACACTAATTTAGTTCTAAATTGGGAAAAGTGCCACTTCATGGTTAAAGAGGGAATAGTCCTCGGCCATAAGATATCCAAATCTGGAATTGAGGTGGATCGGGCAAAAGTCGATGTTATTGCTAAATTACCACACCCGACTACCGTCAAAGGAATTAGAAGTTTCCTTGGTCATGCCGGCTTTTACCGACGTTTTATTCAAGACTTCTCCAAAATAGCCCGGCCTCTGACCCACCTTTTAGAAAAAGACGCTCCGTTTAACTTCACGAATGAATACGTCGATGCATTTAATGTTTTAAAGAAGAAGTTAACAGAGGCACCAATCTTAGTTGCCCTCGATTGGAACTTACCATTTGAGCTAATGTGTGATGCAAGCGATTATGCCATTGGTGTAGTTCTGGGGCAATGTAAGAACAAGTATTTTCAGCCAATACACTATGCAAGCAAGACCATGAATGACGCCCAACATCATTATACAACTACCGAAAAGGAAATGTTAGTGGTTGTCTATGCTTTTGAGAAATTTAGGTCTTATTTGCTTCTTAAAAAGTGCATAGTGTATACGGACCATTCAGCAATAAAGTACTTAATGGCTAAACAAGATGCGAAGCCACGTTTAATGCGGTGGGTTCTTTTGCTCCAAGAATTTAATGTCGAAATACGAGACAAGAAAGGAGCTGAGAATCTTGCTGCCGATCACCTTTCACGACTTGAGAACCCCCATCAAAGTGTTCTCGAGAAAAAGGAAATTAACGATGCTTTTCCTCTCGAGACACTTGGGAGTGTGACCAAAACTGACCAAAGTACCCCATGGTTCGCCGATTTTGCGAATTACTATGCGGGGAAATTCATTAGGAAAGGGATGTCGTCCCAGCAAAAGAAGAAATTCTTTAAAGATGTCCAACATTATTTTTGGGACGACCCCTACTTGTTCAAAGTCTGTGCGGATCAAGTGATCCGGCGGTGTGTTCACGGTACGGATGCCGTTGAAATTCTAAAGGCATGTCATAGTGGACCCACGGGGGGACATCATGGTGCCAATTTCACCGCTAAGAAGGTTTTTGATTCCGGCTTTTATTGGCCGACGATATATCGGGATGCCCATGAATTGGTGAAAACATGTGATTCTTGCCAACGTCAAGGGAAAATTTCTCAAAAAGATGAAATGCCGCAAAATGCGATTCAAGTTTGTGAGATTTTTGACGTTTGGGGCATCAATTTCATGAGGCCATTCCTGTCGTCTAGGGGATACAAATATATTCTCGTGGCCGTCGATTACTTATCAAAATGGGTTGAAGCGAAGGCGCTCCCCACCAATGACGCCTGAGTGGTTGTTAAGTTTTTAAAGAGTCTCTTTGCCCGATTTGGCGCACCTCGAGCCATCATAAGCGATCGTGGGACCCATTTTTGCAATGATCAATTTGCGAAAGTTATGCTTAAATATGGTGTCGCACATCATCTTTCCACGGCTTGTCATCCACAAACGAGTGGTCAAGTTGAGGTCTCCAATCGTGGTTTAAAACGTATACTTGAAAGGACAGTAGGAGAGCACCGTGCCTCTTGGGCCGACAAATTAGAAGATGCATTATGGGCTTTCCGGACCGCTTACAAAACTCCCATTGGGTGTACACCATATAAGCTGGTTTACGGGAAAGCTTGTCATTTGCCCATTGAACTAGAGCACAAGGCCTACTGGGCCTTAAAACATGCCAATTTTGACTTGAAAACCGCGGGTGATCACAGAAAAATTCAATTGAATGAGTTAGTCGAACTCCGTGATCAAGCTTACGAGAATTCTTTGATATATAAAGAGAAAACAAAAAGAATCCATGATGCCAAGATCAAAGACCGCGTTTTTAACGTTGGTGATCAAGTGCTACTTTTTAACTCTCGTTTAAAGATATTCTCAGGTAAGCTTAAAACCCGTTGGTCTGGACCATTCACAATAACCCAAGTTTTCCCTTACGGTACCATTGAGTTAGCTCAACAAGATGGTCCCAATTTTAAGGTGAATGGTCACCATTTGAAACACTATTTTGGAGGGGATGTACTGACTATGGTAGTCCCGGATCTCCAAACTTTCCCCAAGGACAATTGAATTCGGGGATCGAGTCAAGCTCATGTGACTCGGTGAACAAAAACAAGCGCTTCGTGGTTAGCAACCCATGCTTATCCAATTTCATCTTCTTATTTTTCTATTTTCTAACAAATAACGTGAGGAGGGGGTGCCTCTTTTACTCTTGTGTTCCGTGGTTGTTTGTGATTTTTGTTAGGATTGTCCGCGATTTATGATGACTCTCGTGCTCGTTATCTTCTCTTCGCTCGAGTTTCATTCATCGGTGCTACTTGGAAATCCTATATCCGTCAAATCTTATCAACTAACGTTTTCTTTGGCATAATTAATAAACGGCCTAGAATTTTGTTAGGATTACCTTAACCCATTAAACATTGAGGACAATGTTTCATTCTAGTCTGGGGGAGGGTGAATCTTTGATTCGATTTTGACCTTGCATTTTTCACATGTCGTGCACTCTTGCAACTCCGTTTTTCCACCAAAAATAAAAAAATGAAAAAATGAGAAAATTTCAAAAATTTTGATGAAAATGTCATGAAAAAGTATAAAAAATGAGAAAAAGTTGAAAAAGTTGTGCAAAAATATAATAAAGTTTGAATAAGTGTTTTGACACCTTGTTGACTTTCTTGCTGGCGAGAGTAGGAATAAATATTTTGACTTGACCGGGCGTGTTGAGCCCTAGCTTGTTCCCTTAACCAATGATGATCACATAAGCTTGTGCTAGTTTTGTACACAAGGAGCTATAAAATGCGAATTCTTTCTTAAGAATCTGCAAGTTCCCGTACTTGACTTTATACATGCGCAACTTAAAAGCTTTCGCTAGTCTTTTACATAAGGAGCTAGAAAACGCGAATTCTTTTTCTAGAATTTGCAAGTTTCTGTAACTGACTTTATATATGCGTGGCTGATTATCGGCTAAGTATTCGCTGGTTTCATTATTTGGAATTTTAAATTGCGAAGAGCGAGAAATGATAGAGTTTATTTAGAAGCTAGATGCTAAATATGGAGTAGTGGTTCTCTTTAGAGCTCATGAGAGGTACTTGTGGCTTTTTACTCCCATCAGATACGTCACTTATATATCAAAGCCCAATCCCATTTTTTATCCACAACCCAAGCCCATATACCCCTCGGTCAAAACTCACACCTATTTAGTCAAAGCTTCAAAATTAATAAAACGTATACGTTTCCCCTATTTTCCCTTTTTCCCAGAACTTCTCACCCCCAAACATGAACCCTAAATTCATAAGAACCAAATTGGCTCGAACCACCTAACACCACACCAATTAACTAATAATTGCCAATCATTGGAGCTTCTAGAAGCCCTTCACGTGCATATTACGTATCAGAGAGAGTATATTGAGTCACATTTACATTTGGCAGAGTAGAATTGGTGGGAACACATCATATTTTGTGCCTTGGATACTCTTTCTAGAAGGCTTTGAGCACATGTCAGAGTGTAAGCACATTTGGGACAAGTGGCTGCATCTTATTGGTATGGACACCTCACGAATTCTGATCTAAGGGCTTGTATTTGATGAAAGAAACACAAAATTAATCTGATGGTTGAGAAAGGATTGAAGAAAGCACAGATAGTTGCACGGATTGCCAACCTGGCACCACAACCCCTCACTCTCACTTTTCCTACAAATAGAGATAGTTTTTGCTCATTGTAAGTGTAATTTTAGTGTAGAGTTATGCTGCTCATTTTATTTTAGATTGTATTTAGTTTAGACATTGTAATTTTCATAAAAGTTTTAATAAAATTTCTAGTTTTCTTCAATATATTTCAGCTTATATTGTGTTATTATCTCAGCTTATTCCTGTTTTATTCAGCGTATTTTCTGTTTGTTACTTTTATATAGTTTAACATTCATTTACATAAAAATAAAATTAAATAAAAAAAATCAAAAAAATAAAAAAATTAAAAAATTAAAAAATATTATAATAGATATTAGAATAGCTCATCATAGAGTTTATTTTTCTTTTTATAAATTTCACTTTAGCTTTTTAGCTACTAGTAAAGTTTTTTGAGTCTGTGTTAAGAGATAATCAAAGATCAGAAGTTGATTGAGGCAGTTGAATTGGAGATTTTGGATAAGTTGATACAGAAGCAATGAAATCAGCCTATCTTAAAGATAGGCTTGCTTAGTGAGCCCCCTCTGTTCCTGCTGAGGGGGAATTACTTGGTATACTCTTGATTTCAATATTCCTTTGGTATTTCTGTTTGAATTGAGTAACTGTGTTAGCATATATTAGTGTAGATTAGCTTTTATTTGAGTTCTGTTTCATTGATAAATAGTGTAGATTAGTTGTTATTTTAAGTATGGTGGTTGTTTGTTGATAGATATTTGTAGTATAATTGAAGATCTTAGTCTGATTAGGATTAGTTTTACTGTTTGATCTGAATTCTGAGTTTGCATAGTGTATTTGAATATCTGTGTTGGTGGAACTGAGATTTATTTTGGATTATGATTAAGTCACTGTTCCATTGAGAATTATTTCTGCATTGTTGCATCTATTGAGTTCTGTGCATTACTTAATCTCAGGTCTGTGTACTGAGTTGCTTCATCTAGTTATTGATTGCAAGTCTGTTATATTTGTAGATCTGAGTTTTGAATTTAAGTTGGATCTGGTTGTTACTGGTTGTGGAATTTGATTCTGTAGTGGTTTTGTTAGCTAACTAGATCTGTGGTTAAGAGATTTTTAAGTGTTAATAATAGTTTCATAGTAGTTGTAGAATTATAGTTGCTTAAAAAGAGTGTTTGGATCAGATAGGTTTGCTGATATTAGTTGAGTTTCAAAAGTTGATATCAATTTAGACTGCTCACTTAGGGAAGTATTTAGTATAATCTAACATAAAAATAGTGGTTTATTTCATTAATAGTCAAAGTAGTTATCATAATAGTTAACTGTTAGAGAATAGATAAATCGGCTAATATAGTTGATTAAGTAGATGTATTATAGAACATAGAAGCTTAATTCAGAGTAATACTAGTTTAATAACACTAATAGAGTTAGATTTATTCAGCTGAAATTGGTTAAAGTCAAATAGTGTAGGACTTTTAAAAGTCAACCGTTGCATAAAATTTGGTTTATAGTTTGCTGAACTGAGCTTGTTTATAGTTACTTAAAATCAGTTTTTGGTAACAACTTGGTTTGAAACTGAATTTCTGTTTGTTAAACTTGAAATTGCTTCATAAATTTTAGAATAAGAGCTTATTTTGGCTGCTTTTTGAGCCATTGAAGTTGCTTGACTGAGCAATTAACTGAAATTGAGATTTAGGCCTGCATAACTGTATAAGTGATTGAATTTGTGGATTTAGTTTGATTCTGAGTTGTATGTGAGTAGGGTGAGAGTTTTGTATCTCAACTTTGCTTGCGGATCAGTATTTGCTAATTCTGCTTATTTAGTTGCTTGTCATTTTGAGCTTATTGCTTATTTAATGAACTTCTGTTGATTTCTGTGGAGTAATTTGAGCATCTTAAGCATTTATGAGTTTATTGTTACATCATTAGCCTGTGTTTTCAGTTTTATAGCATTTTGTTCACAAGTGCTTAATAATAAGCACTTGTGAATAAGCAGTTCACCTTAATAAGCAGTTCCACTGCTCATTTTCACTTCAAAATTTTTATACAAGTTCTTATTCATATTTTAGATTTTCTGGAATTTTTCCATATTTTTCCAAGTCTTTTTACTATATTTCTCAATTTCTTTTTGATTTTATTCAATTTTAAATAGTTTTTTAAATACCAAAAATCAATAAAAATCAGAAAAAGTTGTGAAAAATACAAAAATATTTTTAGAAATTCTTTTATAATATTTTAGAATTTTTAGAATTTAATTTTCATTTTTCCAAGTTATTTTTCTATTTTTCCTTATTTTTAATTCAATTTTAATTCCAAAAAATCAATTTTAAATTCTAGAAAATAAATAAAAAGTCAAAAAAAATATTTTTCTTTTTCTTAAAATTCTTTTTATTAGTTTAAGATTTTTAGAAAATATTTTCAAGTTCGTAGGATCATTTTTCGATATACATTACGTTTTAAAATTTTGCGGTTGCGTTACCGTTTTTACGTTTTTCACTTGGGTGCATAATTAGCTTGTACTTTCTGCATATTTTATACTTGTTTGTGTATATGTGAACTATTTGATTGCTATTTTCATTTTCTCACTTTTCAATTCACGATTTCACGAATCGATATTCTCGATTCCATTCGCCTTCGTTGGGAAAACGACTCGGGTGATCCGTATTTTACACGGATCACTTCGATACTATACTATATTATATATAATTGGTTTTCACACGAATCAGGGGTGTTACAGATTTTAACCTTAGTGATGAACAGAGGTCGCCGGTTGACTATGTTGAGTCATTAAGTGCCTCTACTAACTTAGACTGGCCTAATGGGAAGTGTTGTCACTTACACCTCCCCTCTAACTTCTTAAGTAAATCTATTAGGTAGGTGATCCTTTGGTCAATTCGCACGTGTATGGTGATGGAAGCGTCTACAGTTCGTCTTAACCATCACCAAGTCACAACCTTCTAATGAAATG
Organism: Artemisia argyi; assembly: GCA_030686995.1. Taxonomy (NCBI): domain Eukaryota; kingdom Viridiplantae; phylum Streptophyta; class Magnoliopsida; order Asterales; family Asteraceae; genus Artemisia; species Artemisia argyi. Next base: position 160,899,138 of record CM060696.1, on the reverse strand, counting down.
CGGGCACGGTCACATCGTACATTCCCCTCGAAGGACTACCTAATATCAAAACCCTTAAAGCTAAAGTGTCCAAAGACGAGCTAAGAAAGTATACAAATAAAACGACTAAAGATACGGGAAAACTAAATCATGTCAATAACAATTTCATAATCAGGCTAACATCAAGAGGTGTTTAACCATTCATGTTCAATAATGCAGAAAAACAAGTGTTTAACATAACAAATGTAAACATTGAATTAATACAAATCAAATGAATGAATAAACTTATGGTTATGGCGTGAATTCTCCTTTGGAATGCACTTGTATGCTTGATAGAACTTCACCCTCTTGCTCCCTGAATTCCTTTTGACTTCTGTGTGGTGGAAAGTGGATGATAAAACTCAGAATTAGGGCTGGTATCTATAGGCCCGACATTGCTACGGCGTAGCCCTATGGTCAGCTACGTCGTAGCTTGATCAAGAACTATGATCGTAGTTCCTCATTTGGCACATCTACGGCGTAGTTATGATGGGACTACATCGTAGTTTCTTCTTTATCCTCGAAAGTTCTCTTCTTCTTGATTTTAAGGTCTACGCCGTAGGTGGAGAGAAGCTACTCCGTAGAGCCCTTTGATGTGTTACTACGCCGTAGTTAAGGTAGAGGCTACACCGTAGTCTTCATAAATAAGTGCTACGGTGTAGGTAGATGGAACATCTACACCGTAGTAGTTCAGAATCCGCATACTTCAATGATTTTCGTCTAAAACCTTTCAAATCCACGTCTTCTCATTCCTTTGTTCATCTTTGCCCTAAAAACAGAATATAAACAAATAAGAGTATATATCCTAACATATTAACATAAAAGATGAACAATCTAGGGGAAAATTAACACTAAAAACTGGGTACTATTTGATGTTATCACCTACTTAACAAACAAATAACGCAAATAATTAATAATAACATTTTCACATTTATCCCACCAAGATCGTCCACAAAAAAGGGATTACACATCCCACATAAAAAAACCAAAATACATAAAAATTAATGTGCCGTTAACAAACATCCTAGAACCACTTATAAACTACATAAATCATAAAAAAAAAAGCAAAGAGGGGGTAAATCCTCAGCTGCAATACCAGTTCTTGTTACTCCCTATACATCTGAGCATACTCCTCGATGTCTTCTTCCAGCGCATTCCTAGCCCTAAGAAGGCTAGGAATGATCTCAATAGCTCTTTGGCACATCGGGGGATCTATCCACCCGAATGTCCCATAGTGAGAACCCTAAATCATCTAGACAACAATTCCATGAGTCACATTTAATGTAAATAACTCACTCTAATTCAGTATAATGAGTCTTACCACGTTGGGGCAGCAGAAGAACCTTCTTCCTGGATTTCTATCCATTCAGGAAGTTTTGATGATCGCAACGTTACCACAACCGCATAGCACCATTATTATGTTCTTAAGTGTGTGAGTGTGTGAGTAGATTGTAGTGGGTATGCAATTTATGGTCTGCTAATCGTGTTATATAAGAATGAAAGAAGTAAAATGTGGTTGCAAAATGTACATTGTAGAAACTAGAAAGGGGGGTTGAATAGTTTCACCATTATTAATCACGTTTTTATAAAATTGGCTTTACAAATTGTGTTTGACAAAAGGATTCGATTTGAAGCATACGTGAAATAAACACAACAATAGATATAAGCAATGATAAATAAACAAGTAAAGATAAAGAAAGGAAAGATCGAACCGACACACGAAGATTTATAATGGTTCGGCCACGAAGCTCACTCCTTCGTCCCTACTACACTCCCCGAGTCTCACACTTGAGAGTTTCACAAACACTATATTAACACTCTCCCTTATGGCGGTACAAACCTTACACAAGCTTACGCCAAGTTTAACGACACTAAGCGGAATGTCGAGTCCTAATCCTAGCTAGAACCAATCTATCAAAGCCCACGTGGCTTCACACCTCGTACCAACATGATGGCACGATACAACACAATACACAATATAATACTTGCACTCAAGTCCTATTACATACACGAAACAATGAATGAAAGAGATGATAGATCCGCAACAATAAGATGAGATGAGCAAAACTCTTCTTCAACACTTCGTTTCTTTATAACAACGATTGTTCTTCTCTTGCACTTAGAGGAAAGATGAGTGTGATCACTAGTAAACAACTAGAACTTGATAATGTGATTTAAGAGTATGTTTAAGAAAGAATTTCAGAATACAGAAGGTTTTGGTGCATAAGAGGCGAAGATTTCTGGAGGAAAACAGTTCTATATTTTTAGGCGTCAGGAAAGAGGCGACGGTCCTTTAAATGTTGGACGGCCAATTATCGATAAGGGACCGCCGTCCTATTTAAGGGACCGTCCAGACAAACGCACCTCGTTTTGTCCTGACGTGGTGAAAAACTATCTGGTGAAGTTTTGTTGTCGGTTTTGAGCGGGAAATATGGCTGTTATGGTTTTGAATGTTGAAAACATTTTTTTAATAAAACATTTCTTTAAATTTTACAAAAATACACTTGTAAAAATGTTTTGTGACATGAAAATGTAAAGTTTTAAATCCTTTGATCACATACACAAGTTGGTAGAAGTTTGTACATACCTTAAGTGATGTTGATGACGATAACGAGTTTCCCCGATTAAAAACTTATTAGTCGTAGTTTTATGTAACGTGTGTTTGTATTTTGCGATTATCAAAACTAGTAGAGACCGATTAATGCAAATGACGTTTTTGACATTATTTGTATTAACATACACATTCATGGGTATTTATACAAGAGTAAAGTACATTCGCTAACAAATATTACATACCAATGCAGTCATCAGGTAGTATGACAATACCATAGTTACCCATTTTGACAGCATGAGTATTACAACAAACAGGGCATTTAATTCAGTCATCAGGTCGTATGAAAATACCATAGTTACCCATTTTGATAGCATGAGTATTACAACAAACAGGGCATTCAAAACACCAAAGCCAAACCTAAATCACGATAATTGAATCTTTAACAGATGATTACAGATTCATTCACCAAATCACCTAAAGTGTTATTGCTTCTACTCCACCTATTATTACCAAACACAATAGACCATGACCAACCTAATTCATGATAACTGAATCATCAACCCACGACTAACCAAAGGTTTATGTTTGACTTTTAAAGCGCATTTATGGACTTGCATAATGACATGAATAACATAAATCATAATCCTACTTAACACAAATCAAATTAGATTATTAAAGATACTTGAACCGTTGTTGTGATAGCATACTATACATTAACTACATAACCAACCATCAACAAAGATACATTATTCATATACACCTAATATGAACATCATCAACTACCAGAAACCAAAAAAATCAACCCACATTGACCAAAACCAAACAGTCAACTTTGCAAGTAAATATAAGAAGTAAAGAAAAACCAACTAATGATAAGGTATTTCCTCAACTTGTTAGCCCGCTGCTCCTCCATTTTTGCCTGAAGCTCTGCCTGGTTTTCCCAGGTCTCCTCCTTGTTTTCCCTGTGCTCCTCCCAGTCAGCCCTCTCTTGCTCTAACCCCAACTCATCTTTCAAAGCATCCCTGGTCCTAAGTAGACCAGGGATGATGTCTAAAGATCAGTCGCACATCGATGGATCCACCCAACCGATGAAGGGACAACTCGAGTTTTGTAAAATGAAAGAAACATAACTAAAAAGAAGAAAACAGAGTCAACTTGTAAAATGTAACATTATTATTGTTTTGATCAAGAGTCAAACTTATGTATGTCGAGCATGAGTAGAAGCGCCTACTAGGATTCTCGTTAGTCCAGGAAGTTCTAACGACACATTGAAGACCACAGGCGCAAAGAACCATTTTTTCAAGTGAACAAGATGATGAGCAGTAATAGTAGATTTAAGGGTGTGTAACAGTGACTGCTTAATCGTGTTATATAAGAATGAGAGAAGTAAAACATTGTTGCAAAAAATGTCCATCAACAAAAAGGTAGGTGTGCTAGTTAGCCTGTCAGGTAGATTTGATGGCGGAAATAGTGAAATAACGAAAATACACTCACGCGCAATGCACGTGGTGGCTAACCTAACGAGATTTCCTAACGAGTGTTAGTCCAAAAACTAAATCTGCAACTAAAGTAACGCGGGAAGGACATAACTCGCAGATAATTGAAAGCTTAGGGACGATATTTGCAGCTTTTTTTGGACATCTTTCATAATTTTGGCAAAGTTCATGGACATTTTTTGCAATTTACTTTTGTTTTAATGAAACCATAACAAGGACCTTTTCTAAGCAGGTCCACATAACCGGCCTAATCATAGGTCTTGCAACAAGAATTTGGAGTTATACAAGATATTAAATTGAATCGTACGTTCGATACTATTTTTAATCATTTACACTTAACTGAGACATGGTTATTGAGCAAGAAAAAGACTTTAATTCCTCGCTAGTAAACAAAAGCTCGGTGCTAATTATAGGCACACGAGTATATAAAAAGCAAAAATAAGTAGTACACAAAGATTACATTTTTGTGCCTGTTTACAATGCCATGTGGAGTGATTCTAACCGATCTCTAGAATGTTAAATGAAGGGCCAGGAAGAAGATGCTGTAAATATGTTACAACTGTCCAACTAAGAATCCGACATCGTTACAGAATACAGAGTGGGAGTTCAAGGGCGTTGGGTTTATAATAATTTTCAAACGAATATTTTTACTCCCATGATGCTGTGTTTGTTGTCTTTATTAACTCGACAACAAAGATATGCATTTGAAGATTTTGAACCCTGAAAATCGTTGGCTAATGCTGCATCTACTTGTCTCACGAAAGAATGCTAGCAAGTGAGCAAACCCTCCTTTAGCGAGTTTATGGTAACCAAGCTCTCCATGAAGTGGGAATATACTGAAAACGGTTTGAAGCTAGCACAACTTGACAAAATGATCATGCCACAATTTAAAAGTAAATTAGACGCATCAAGAAATAATACAGAGTAAGCAAACAGCAAGGTTGGACCATGCATATGAGTCTATGACACATAAACAGTAAATTGGACCATTAGCAATAATTCAAACAATCTTCATCAGTTAGACGGCACCATGTTGACAGCCATAGGCCACCGTTATGGGCGAAAAATTATGCCCATGGTGCCACTATGTGCACCATTGGTGCACCGCTAAGCCCATGGCACGCTTCGTAATTTTTCTTTTGCCGACAAAAGCGAAGTGTGTGTTTTTGCTTACAATAGAAACTCTATAAATTAATACTCGCTCGGACACTTAAATTTATTAATTAAAAAGTTATTAATTTATTTATATCAATTTATGTATAAAATAGTTAAGCGGGACATGTAAACAAATATAATTTAAATTTATTAATTAATCAAAAATCATTAATCGATTTTTTAATATATATGTTATAGGAAGGTTATGACTTATGAGTGAGGTTGTTTATTGATTATATGTTATGGAAATGTTATAAGTCAAAAGCTCACGTGACACGATGTATAATGGTCTAAATTTTGTAAAATAATATTAATAATAAGAGAAAAAAATCTCAAAATAACCCAAAGGTAAAGCTGTGGCCACTTTCTAGTAAAGAAAGTCAATTCCTAAAATATATCTGTGCCATTGACCGATTGTGCGACTTTTATTGATAAAGTACAAGTGGTTGGTGAGTTATGTAAGCAACCCTTAAATTAATTTGACTTTATAATTTTTGTGTGACTGACGACTACTGTATTTTTATACGACCAAAATTTATCTTTTTCCAAGAAGGAAAAAAAATTAAAAAAGAAAAAGAAAAAAAAAGTCTTTTGTTTTTTAAAAGAAAGACAAAATTTAATCACACAAAAATACAATAACCATTAGCCGCACAAAAAAACATCCCACCAACAACTAATATTTTTCAGTTTCAAAAAAGGATACTTGTCAAAATATTATTAGTCGCATTGGTTAGTCGCATTTGTTATTTTAAATTTTTGCCTTTTTATTTACTACAGTACAAAGTAGAATATATTTATCTTTTTGCTATTTTGAGAATTTTCTTTAATAATAAGTTAGCTATCAAAAATAGCAACAGTAAATGGGCCAACGATGTCCAATAAATTGTCCACCTGTGCCGGCTGTATGCCTGTGGTTGGATTATAAAGATATCGTAAATCTCATGTCATTGATACCAACAAAAATGTTTTCAATGAGCAAATGAGAGTAAGAAAATGACGTAAAACAAGTGATTCATGCTAATTATTACTTACTGTAGAAGGCACATGTAGTGGTTTGCCTATGAACACGATACAAAATCCATATCTGAGGAACGAATACACTGATCTCAGGTCCCTATCCACACTGTTCAAATGTTCGAACGTATTGGACAAGTGCATATGAAATAGGCCGATGAACATCATTGCAAGCAAGATTATTGATAAGACTTGTTCATAAAAATGTCAAACATGTGGTACAACTTAATTACAATGACCTACGAGTTTGGCACTTTATTCATTAATTCAAACAAACACACTACAAAAATGCACTTGCAATTGTAGTGAGAGCTAGAAACAATTCATACTATTTACAACGATATGTCAATTAATAAGTAGGGTTTTGCTAATGACAGTCTTAAGAGCTTTGGTTAACCATATATATTTTATTACATGGTCATTAATGAATGATTATGCTGATTGGTTGACAATTTCGAAAATGAAGTGATCAATCTCGAAAAACATGAAATCACAACAAACAATTGATTGTGATTGTTTGATTCAAGTCATTACAATGAATTGTAATACAAATAAACTTGTTAACCACAGCCTTTAGGATTTTCGTTAGCAAAACTCTAGTATTATCCTCATTTGTATAATGGTCAAAATTGTCATATCTATTTCACTAGTTGTTTATTGAGCATTTGTTGAGATAACTAATTAAAATGCCCAAAAAATTGGAATGCCGAGTTTTATATCTAAACAAATATGGCAACATTATATTAATGATGAGTGGCTCACTTTTTTTATAAACCAATAAATCAGTGTCCATACATTTAGGCATAAAATTAGTCACATATGTAGGCCTATCAATCATATTTCTAGTTGATTTTGGAGGAAATTTCCTCTTTGTTTTAGTTTTTTAGTTATAGTATACATAAATGGATTAGGGTTGAAATGTATTTTTATTAGTATAATTTTTATTAAGAATTATATAACACAAATAAAAATAATTAAAGTCAAAGTTTGAACAAAATACTTCAAGAAGCCAAACAAGACATGTATTTTGGGACGGAGGAGGGAGTAATAATGTTGCTCGCTAATGTAGCCACATACGGTAGTCGCTAGCCTTTTTGAACTAACAACGTAACTCATGTGATTTGATTGTTTTTCTTGTGTTATTTAATCCCATGTTGCTGTGTTTGTTGTCTTTATTAGCTCGACAACAAAGATACGCATATGAAGATTTAGAAACCTGAAAATCGTTGGCTAATGCCGCATCTAATCTCTCGAAAGAATGCTAACAAGTGAGCAAACACTCCTTTAGCGTGTTTATGGTAACCATGCTGTCCATGAAGTGGGAGTATCTGAAAACGGTTTGAAGCTAGGCAGCTAGCTCAACTTGACAAAATGATAATGCCACAAGTAAAAGTAAAATAGACGTATATGGGCGGTTTTGGGCCGGCGCAGCATCAGCAACCGAGCCGGGCCCAACTCACTAAGGGCACTAAATTTTTTTATACTCATTATATGTATTAGGCCCAACCCATTATAGAGGTACTTTTTATACCAACTATATGTACTAGGCCCAACGCTTTATACCCATTATAGGGGCACTTTTTTTTCCTTTTCGTGCCGGGCCTAATTTTTTTTTGACGTTCTCAGCACCGCCACGTATCAAGAAACAATACCTAGTACGTAAGCAACAGCAAGATTGGAACATGCATATGACACATAAACAGTAAATTGGACCATTAGTTAGAGGGCATCGTGTCGACAGGCACCGTGTCGACATGCACCTTGTCGACAGCCATAGACGACTGTTGTGGGTGAAAAACGATGCCCATGGTGCCGCTATATGCACCACTCTTGATTTTGGATGAAATTACTACGTTTTAGTGTTTTACTATCGTTGTAAATGTTACATAGTAGAACTTTTGGGAACCACTTTATGAGAATAGACACAAAAGTTGTCATAACATTGTTGATTTGTTGTTTACACATAATTAAAAGACAAAGGGCAGAGCCAAATTTTTCTGTAAGTTGACTAACTTTCGCTACCAGATTGTAGAAATGGGTAAAAAAAAATTAAACTATAAATAACTGGTATAAACTATAAAATACCAAGATAACTTTTAGTTGAAATACGCACTAAACACCAATGGATAATGCTCTCGTTGGGAATTACAGAATTAAGTTGCTAAATTACATGTATGTAACTTAATCACGTTGTCAGAGTCATGTTGTTCACTCCACTAAGTTACCATTTTCAAGATTGAAGTACCAAACTACAGTTGATATGTAGTTGCTGCAATATTGTTGTTGCTAAAAATACAAAATTAAATTACCATTCGCAAAACTATATCCGCATGGAACATCATGGGTGCTGGATCAAATACCGTCTCATAATTAATACCCTTAAAACTAGCTCTATCAGACCGCGAAGCCAATCAATCTTTACAAGATCACGTACTACACATTAAAAATAATAATAATAAAAATAAAAATAAATAAAAAAATAAAAATAAGTACGTTACTGATGAATAAAAGTCTTAAAAAAAAAAAAAAAAAAAAAAAAAAAAAAAAAAAGCCTTAATTTTCAGATGGGTAGCGTAATCTGATGATCATAAACATGATTTGGTCCATGAAGATTAGACTAACTCTTAAAGCCCAAGTCCAAAATAAGAAATATCTAGAAGGTTATGTACAATTATGAAGATAGAAATATCTAGTTTTATTAGAAAAGGAATTGATTTACATATTTTTATTTTTGATTGAGACATTTCCGTTATTGCATCACATATTTGTACCATATTTATATCCTGATTTAAATACTTGTATAGTCTGTAAGTAAAAAAATTTTGCAAATCACCTCCCTATTAGTAATATCCATGAAAAATATCTTGTATGTAAAATGATCTATGGAGTAATATACATAGATGAAGCATTTGTAATCAAACAAATCACAAGCAATCTAACACATTGTAAACTTTTTTTTTTAACTATTCCCCTCTTTCTAAATTTCCCTTATAACATCTTTATCAAAATAAGCTTAAAAAGCCCTCACGTTTTGAACACAACCACTTCAAAGTTATTTACACTTAATAAAAAATTAGTTTGAGACGTTAGATATTTAAATCTCACAATTCTTTTGACCAATGACCACAGCCAGTCATTTATTTAATGAAAAACAAAGCAAAATCTAAAGACTCGTAATCTATACTACTTATAAAGCATATAACACCTTCTCTTTCCTATTTAATTTTTAAGATTTCCCTATTTAATTTTTAAGATTTCCTTATATAGATTTTAAGTAAATATAAATCATAAAACACAAAACACAAGTATGTAAAACACAAACCAAACTAAAACTTTAAAATAATAATAATAATAAAAAAAAAAAAAAAATCTAAAAGGCACGCCAAGGCGCGAGGTGTGGCTCGCCACTACGACATGGACCATGGCGGCTGCTCTACGTGTGGCGTGGAAAAAGGCGAGAAAAGGCGCGCCTTTTAGTAAGGTGTGGCGAGCCTTTTTGAATCATTTTTTTTGGAAAAATTGTCCAGAAATGCATCAAACTTGCCACATTTTGCTTTTGTATACCATGAACTTTTTTTTCCTATTGTAACTATAAACTTTCTTAATCTTGCTTTTGTATCCTAAAATGGCCAATTAGCTGACGTGGCATGGATTAGTGATCCTAATGACCCTCACTTAATCACATTTCACGTTTTTTATACTTTGGGTGTGTTTTGAACATATACAAAACTTTGTGGGGTGTATAACAAACATTTTCATAACTTGTAATCTAACACCATCACTTAATCTCCTTTTCCCTCTTCCCCCCAATCCTAAACGGTCCCAAATTTTTTTTCAAGAACCCTAAAAAAATGAGTACTTCTAGTTCTGCCCAATCGCGCTTAATTGGAGGCAACCTTGAATTCTTTTGCCACTGCAATCGTCAATTACGGGTTCAAACATCAACCTCACGTGCAAATCCAGGTAACAGGTATGTGAAATGTGATATTTGTCGAGTCTATGAGTTTCTAGATGATGACCTTTCTAGCCAATACTACAAAGACCTGGTATTTGGGTTTTTTCAAAGGCAAAGAGGAAGGGATAATAGACCAATGATCGAGGCAATTGCTTTGGAGAAGTCTAGGTTGGAGGAAGAGTTGAAGGCTACAAAGTCAACCTTGGAGCATGAGTTGATGACTGGGAAGGCAAAGTTAGAATTGTATGATAGGTTGTTTATGGTAATGTAGGATGTTTGTGCATAATCTGTGTTGGGATAGGTTTGTCACTATCCAAGTAGTGTAAGCAAGGACAGGTGTGGTCATGGTATGTTGATTATGGGAATGTTAGCTGTACTAGGTAGATGATAAGGAAGCCATGATCCCTTTAATGTAGTGTTTTGTAACTTTGAATGCTAACTTAGTTTGAAATGAAATCCTTAATCTGTCTTGCTTCCTATATGAATTCTGTTAATAAGATTTTGAAAAACAGTTCATTGATTCAAAGTAGGGGCTACAAGTGTTTTATTTTAGGGCATGGTTTAAGTTATACACCTAAACCATGGTTAATACATACAAATCTTCTAACCAAATAGCATAGCTTCATGAGATTCTTCAATTTAACCCATCTTTTTCTTCCCCTTCCCTTTTGGATCATTGGGAAGTTTTGGTTCCCATAGTTTGATACCAAAGTCTTCCCATTTTGTTGGAGCTGCCAGACCCAATACCTGCTCCCTAGCATCAAAAGCCATTTTTTCTTCATATTTTTTTGTCAAGTTGGAACTGCTATCAGCCCTCTTTGAAGACACTTTCATTGGTTTTGGACTTTCAATTTTTGGAAAGTAATTCGTCCATCCAGAACTGTCACTAGATGTTTCAATGGCATATGAAGGTGGAGTACATGAGATGGCCTGAGAACTGTCACTTGAAATGCAAATTATTTCTACAAAAAAAGTGTTAAGAAAACAACAACTAATCAAAACAATAATCAAAACAGACATATATACATGTTAAAACAGTTAGTAATACCTTTCTTTTTGTTGGGATCCATTTGGATATGAGTTGGTCAGTTGGTGATGTATGCACAAAAATATAGACTTTGGTTGATTATATAGTGCAAGTACTTGCTGAGGATCATAGGTTTATATAGAGTCACAAATTTAATAGTGAAGATTCTTGCTATAATAGAGGTGCTTTTGCAGTTGCAGAGTTGAAAAGAATAGTGCATTCAATGCACATAGTGAATATGAAATTGCATATTTCAGTTTCCTAAAATATTTGACCCATTCAATGGACATAGTGAATATGAAACTGCATATTTCATTTTCCTAAAATATGTGACCCATTCAATGCACAAAGTGATTATGAAACTGCATATTTCATTCCATAAACTTGTTTAAGAATGACCATCAAAAGTGCCCTGTATGATTTACAAAATGGGCTATTGTGTAATGGTCATCTCATAAACAATCATACTTGTTGTTGTTAATCATTAGTGCTTCTAGTTATGGGTTATAGTTACATTACAGACCTAAGCAACATTAGTTATTAGACTTTACATGATTGCCCTCAAAAGATATACAAAATGGGTACACAAAATAATGTTGCTTCAAGCAACATCTACATCCAGTGCAGATTCAGGAGTGCTGCCCTGGCCATGGATGTTTTTTGCCAATTTGTTCTTGATGATCCTTTCACTAGGCCTCCTAACTCTTACTTGTACCACTGGTTCTTGTCTTTGAACTTCATGTTGAACATCTTGTACCACTGGCTCTATCTGATCTTCATTATGAACATCTTGAGTTTGAGTTTCTTCAACTTGTGTACCTGTCAACTTAATTTCTATCTCATCTTCATTATGAACCAGTTCATGTTCATCTTCTACCTGCACTTCATCTTCAATAGTTACACCAGCATCCACTACATGTGTTTGTTGGTCCATAGCATCTTCTGGCTCACCAAACCATCTTGCAAAAGCTGATGTACATGATCTTTTTAAGCTATTCCTATTTAACCCACTTGATCCATCTTTTTTCTGTTTTGACCCACTATTGGAAGCTTTCTTTGTTGGCCCAGACTTGGCAACTGTCTTCTTTCTTGGCCCAACAACCTTTTCTGCCCTAACTTCTTCCATTACATTTGTACCCCCTACCTCACTAACATCTTGAACTACAGGTGTTGGCCTTACCTCCCTAACTTCTTCCACAAGAATGTCATCCTTAGTTACCTTTTTCTTTCTAGGCCTACCTCTTGGTTTTTTTCCTTAGGTTGTTGTGCAACTGGTTCATTTTTGCAACTTTTTTTGTTATGCCCAGGTTGATGGCAGATGCTACAATTCATTTCTACACCCACTTTTGATACTCTTTTTTAGCTACCCCCTCACCCTTTGACCTAATTCTTTTCTTCCTAGGCCTACCAGGCATTTTTTTTTTTGGTTTGGGAGGTAAAACTAGTGAGTACATACTCTGATCTGGCCAGAAGTCTATCCCATCAACTGGTTTCATAAAGTTACTATAAGTCTGATGATACATGTCTTTTTTAAACCAATCTGGAACATAGCTCTCAGGGGTCTTGTTTATATACAATATAACCTTTGTTGCATGTACACAAGGAATACCTGATAACTGCCACATTCTACATGTGCAAGTGGTTTTTGGTTCATCAATTGTGAATGATTGACTCCCTGATCTCACCTCAAGTACATTCCCACCATCAGGGATAACATGCCAGAACCTACAAGACATTTGTTAGTATTAATGCAAACTGAAAAATTCAATTCAATAACATTAAATTGTACAAGACACATACCTTTGTTGGTCTTTTAACCACTCCAATCTCTTTTGGATGTTGGGACATATTCCAGAGTTCCATTTCTTGCTGATTTCCCTCATTCTGTGCATCCTTTCCAGCACTATGACTCTCATAGATTCTAGCATAGTTAGTAATGGCTTGTCCCTTACATTTAAAATGACACTGTTAAAGCACTCACTGAAACCATTCTCAACTGCTTCACATCCTCTACCCACTTCAAAATAAGCTCTTGACCAAGTTTTTGGATCCTTATCCATAAGATACTTATGAGCCTTTGGATTAGCCTTTTTAATCTTGTCCATTATTTTGTTGAAGAGTGGTGGATAAGAGGCTTTAGATGCTGCCCAAAACAATTCCCTAAACTCCAACCCAGTGAACTGTTTCCTAAATCCTTCATAAATATGTCTTGCACATTGCCTGTGCTTGGCATATGGCATAACATTCTTCACAGCTTCAATAAGACCCTTCATAAATACGTAAACACAATGTTATAATATACACAACAATAAGAAACCAAAAAGAATTTATGAATTAAAGCATACCTTATGTTGGTCTGACATAAGAGTTAGCCCCTTCCCTTTTGTGCAATCTAAGTCTCCTTCAAGCATCTCCAAAAACCAGCTCCAGTTATCTTTGTTTTCAACATTGACCACTGCCCAAGCCACTGGGTAAATGTGGTTATTTCCATCTCTCCCAATAGCGGTCAGAATTTCACCTTGGTTAGGCCTTTTTAAAAAACATCCATCTAAGGCAATTACTTTCTTACACCCACTTTTCCAACCTTCTGCTAGACCAGCAAAACATACGTAAAACCTATCAAAGTATGTTTTCCCATCAGGATTGTTAGTGACCCCTAATTTCACAATGGACCCAGGATTAGAATCTACGATTGCTCTTCCATAAGACCTAAGCAAGGCATAATGTTCATCAACTGATTTTTCATACTCTGTCAATGCAAACCTCTTGGCATTGGTACACTGATGTGCTGTTACCTTACACTTGTCATTTTTTCATCACTAGGTCAGCTATGGCAAACAACTTAATCTCAGGGTGAGCCCTAATCTTATCACCAAAGACTGTTCCTATCCACTTAAAGTTCACTAAAGACCCAAATTCAAAATTCCTAACACATGTATGTTCAGCATTTAGTGTCTGGATTTGAAAAGTTTTCTCTTGAGTCATCCACCTAGCATAACATCTCCAAGGACATGAAGGTAACTTAGATTCATTAACACAAGGATACCTTTTATTCTTTCTCTGTTTACCTTTGTCGGGATCAGTCAGCCTTGGTTTCCTCTGACCATATTTTGTAGTAACATACTTGCTTCCACTCCTCTCATACCAAATTGAAAATCCATTTGATAGTGCATAGTATGTTAGACCCTCTTTAAACTTTTCAATAGTTGGATACTTTTCACCAACCTACATTTCAAACATAGCATATTGAGTTTATAAACAACATTTGTATACTTTATCACAATATCAAATAAATGGAAACATACCTTTGGATGCCTCAGTCTCCAATGAGTACTTTCATCATACACTGGATACCTGTCAGCATGTTTTTCCACACATACAAATGGATCATCATGAATTCCATTCTCATCTGATGAGTGAAGAGTTTTCATCAAATTAGTCATGTACACATCATGCTCTCTGAAAGTCTCACTTCTATGATTACCAATGTTTTCAGTGGGTACATTATCATTTACTTCCATCATATCCGGCAGAGACTCATGTTCCTTCTCTCTTCTAGCTTTAATCCTCTTCCTAAGTTCTATCAACTCCTCTTCACCAGGGCTGAGATAGTCAATTGATTTATCTGAATCATATTTGTGGAAAACTAGAAGGGGGGTTTAAATAGGTTTACGTCCTTTTAAAATTTATGAAAACGAGTTTGTTTTAAAAACTTCGATTCTAGTTTATGTGATCTCAATTCTTGCACTATATGAACAATTATATAGTAACTAACTAACTAAGCTAATATAGTATAGGTAAATAAGTAAGTAATGAAAAGAGTTGGAGAGATCAAACCACAACACAAGGATTTATAGTGGTTCGGCTACAAGGTCACCTTCCTCGTTCCTACTCCACTCCCCGAGTCACCTACTCGAGAGTTTTCTTCACTATGTCAACAAACTCCGTTATGGCGGAGAAAACCTTACACACCACAACTTCGTCACAACTTGATCACAACTACTACACAACTTATTCACACCTATCTTCTTCACACCTATCTTCTTCACAACTACACTACTTCACTACTAATCAACTACTTCTCCCTACACAACTTCTATTTCTACTAAACTACTAATTACAAGCACAACACAACTTCACAAATAATATACACACTATGCACAACTACTCTTCAATACTTCTTGAACTTAGTTGTAGAAGGATTGTTCTTCTTTTGCACTTTGAATGTATAACACCCCCAAAATCGATCAATACAGTGGAAGACTTAAAGTGTTAGCGGAAGACTTTTGGGGTATTATATCGTGGATATTTGTCACAATTATAGAAAACGATTCAAGTGGTCATTTTAAGTTTTATTTAAAATACCAAGTATTCAAAATTCCAAGAGAATTCATTATTCAACGACAAGTTTTTATTCAAAGAGAAATAAACGTTTCTTTATTTGCCCACTTCGTGCCTTTGCCATCCATTCCATTTAGTTACCTGAGATAAACATGCTAAAAGTCAACAAAAAGTTGAGTGAAATTCATAGGTTTATAATTAAGAGTTTGAACACAATAGATAGGTGCTTATTGTATATAAATACAAATAAACAAGTTAGAAAAATTGCATTCATTATTGCCTTAAGCTCATGACACTCAACGATTTAACAGACATAAATATTTTCTGTAATAATGATGTAAAATATATAGCCCCCAAGATAAGTATTTGCCAGTAACCTATGATATTCAAATAAAGTGCATTTGGTGACTTTCCTCTAGCAACAAAATGGGGATTGTCAATCCCTAATATATCTATTCACAATTATTTACGTTCACCCTTCAAGTGATTAAGGTTCATGATCGAGGGATTTTTGGCAATAGCTACTTAAGCAATAATAATATCAGGAAAAGACTTGTGTTCGGTTTTTGAGCATGAATCCACCCCACAAAAATAAGTTAAATGTGGGCTATGAACTCACCTTAGTATGATAGTAGAACAAATGTGATCTCAACGATGCAAGGCAACGGCTTCACACACAACCTATAAGATATGGCACGTTTTAGTTCTTAAATCTCGTTGTATTGCGAACGTTTATTATTTATTACGAATAATCCATAAAGTGCATAGGCGATGTGTTACGTCGTATATATAAATAGATAATGGTTACGTATTGTTTTGTTCGTCTAAATCTAGTTATCGTTATATAAATTTTATACGTGTATATATATATATATATATATATATATATATATATATATATATATATATATATATCTAAAGTTACGTTTATTATTTTTATCATTTCAATTTATATACATATATATATAATCATATATAAAATTTATTATTTAAAATAAAATCAATATTATTATTTAATCTTTTAAGTTTCTCCAATTTACACATTTTACCCTTAACGGAAAACATTTACGTCGTTAGTCTAAAATTATATATATTTACGTTTTAAGTCCAAACATATCAATATTTACGTTTTTCAATCCTAAGTTTCAATATTAACTATTTATACCCTTAGAAAAACTGTTTTAACACTTTTTACTTGAAGTTTACAAACTTGACACTTTTAGTCCCTATCTCTCGAATATTTGCAAACTTAGTCCAAACATTACCAAATTTAAAACTTATCATTTTTATTAATTCAATAAGCTCAGGAAGTGTACACTAGCTTATTCCAACAGCTTATTAGCTTATTTTTCTTCTTTTTCACAAAATGGGCCTAACGAGCCAAAACTTAAGGCCCGTTAATGATTTTCGATCCAAAGGGTTTGGGGGAACATTTGGTTTGTCGAAATCCATCATTTTAAGTTACAAAACCATTTCAAAAGAGCTTATACGCTTAGCTTATCGTAATAAACTAAAATTAGCTTTTTGGGCTTATCGGCCCACTTATAGTTTTTAGTTTTCTGAAATCTGTTTCATTAGTGATAAGCTTTAGGTCTAGTTAGGTGATCAAACGAAGTCATTAGTTCCAAAAATTTATCATTCCCAATTCTTTATAAGCTAAACTAATAGTTTATGTTAAAATATGAGGTGGTCGTGTGTTTATATTTCAAAATATAAGATCAAAGTAAACGATATAAAATAGTTTCTATCGTTAGTATATTAGTATCCAAATTTGTCTAAGTCTTTTAGAGTAAAACATATAAGTCCATACGACTTAGGAACGTGTGATTTTTAGTATGTATGCGTAAATATAAGCTTGAAATACTTATAGAGTCTCGTTTGTGACTTAGTAAACATGTAATATGATAGTTAATATATATATATGTCGCGTTCAAGTTTTTGGTTTTATCTAGGTGAAGTGTTCGTGCATAAATAAATAGTACGTGTGTATATATATATATATATATATATATATATATATATATATATATATATATATATATATATATATATAAGAAAATAGCGATTTGAAGTCTCACCTCACCTCAAAAGGTGGAGTAAAACAAAGCGTATGGTTCGTGGAATAGTTCAAGCGCTTCGTGGTTCACTTCAAGTCCTTCCAAAGGTTCAATAGGCACCTTGCTAGTCGTTCTTGGTTCTCTTGAGCAATCCGTATGTCCTCCAAACTAGTTCCTTCTTTGCGTTTGTTGAGTTTGTGGTACGTATAAGTGTAGGTTTTGGTTTGTGCTTGCATGTGAACGTTATATAGGGAGTTTAAGATATGTAAAGATACGCTAGATCACAAGAACGATTGTATTTCATGTTGAGCAAATAGTAGCGCCTCTCCTCATGTCCAATTGTGTGAGCACATGCCAAGATTTCATGAGATATATTCCTGACATATTTCCTGTTCATTCACTCGTCATAGGGGAAGAGGGGAGGCATGGAAGAGAGTTTATGACACGTGTTGGTCTTATCTCCATGGAAGTGTTCAAGCTTTGCTTTGGACGTTTTTAGGGTAGTGAACGAGGGTGAGTATGTAATGTTTTGGTCTCGTGTGTTTCTTGGGTACTAGGTAAATCAGGATGTGCAATAATATTGAGTCGTTATGTGTAAAAATCGTTTAGTAATAGGGTGCGTTTGGGAGTGTCGCGACTAGTGCAAAAGAAAAGAAAAGAAAAAAGAAATATAGGGGTGCGTTTGGGCTTGTGGCCTGTGGGCTGCTGGTTGTGTCGGCCCAAAGGAAAAGAAAGAATAAAAAGGAGTCCGTTTGGTTTGTATTGTGTAACCGTGGCCCATTGAGTGTTGGGGGCCCACATGGTGTCTCTCGATTATCGTGTCAAAGTTCAAAAATATTAGTGAGCGTTCTCGGGAAGTTTCGTAGGTTCGGGTAATATAAAAATAATATACGATATTTAGACAAAACGTATTGTTATAAATATAAACGTTTTATATATATTTATCGTTCGCAATAATCATAGGTTATCTAGGTCGTGTGTAAGCATCGTTCCTGGATAAACGGTCAATCACAGTTATCGTAGTGGTTCAAAATCAAGCCATATCATAAAAAAAAAAAAATTGTTACCCGTAAAATGGTGTTAATTTATCGTAACATCGTTTTATTTATTCGTATGCATTTACTAATCGTAAGGGAAATTTACGAGAGGTTACATTAACTACCTCTTACAGGGAATTCCGTCCTGGAATTCTAGTCTAAGATAGTTGTCAAGGGTGTCTTAGGTGAAGAGATGTGGGTACCTGGAGCGAATCTGATCCTCGTGCTCCCAAGTATATTATGGTCCTCGCTTGGAGTCGCAACGAACTTTGACAATAGGGATACGGTTTTGTTTGAGTTGTTTAACTTCTCTATCCATGATTTCAATGGGTTCCTCTGTAAAGACAAGGTTGTCATCTAGTCGAATTTCTTTCAATGGAATCATGAGAGATTCATTGGATAAACACTTCTTAAGGTTTGACACATGAAAGGTGTCGTGAATTCGACTAAGTTCTTCGGGTAGTTCTAGTTTATAAGCCACGGGTCCTATCCTTTCCAGGATTTTGAATGGACCGATGTATCTGGGGTTCAACTTTCCATGTTTTCCAAATCGTACCATTCCCTTCCAGGGAGATACTTTCAATAAGACTCTGTCTCATATTTGAAATTCCATGGGTTTCCTTTTTAGGTCTGCGTAGCTTTTCTGTCGGTCTCGGGCTGCTTGTAAGCGTTGCTTAATCTTAACGATTTTCTCGGTTGTTTCCCGAACAAGGTCAGGTCCTATAAGTTGTCTTTCTCCGACTTCTGCCCAACAAACGGGTGATCTGCACTTTCTACCATACAGTGCTTCGAATGGTGCTGCTTTTATGCTGGCGTGGTAACTATTGTTGTATGAAAATTCTGCTAATGGTAATTGCTTATCCTACCCTTTTCCAAAATCAATAACGCATGCTCGGAGCATATCTTCCAAGGTTTGGATAGTTCTTTCACTTTGACCATCAGTTTGAGGGTGGTATGCGGTGCTCATATCTAGTTTAGTTCCTAAGGCTTTCTGTAATGATTTCCAAAAGTGAGAGGTGAAACGACTATCTCGATCCGAGATAATTGAAATTGGTACTCCATGTCGAGTGACAATTTCTTTCACATACAGCTGAGCTAGTGTATTAATTTCATCGGTTTCTTTGATGGGTAGAAAATGAGCGGATTTTGTGAGACGATCCACAATAACCCATATTGTGTCGTATCCAGATGAGGTTCTTGGGAGTTTGGTGATGAAGTCCATAGTGATTCATTCCCATTTCCACATAGGAAGTTCTGGTTGTACAAGTAAACCTGAAGGTTTCTGATGTTCTGCCTTTACTCTTGAACATGTCAAACATTTACCGACATATTCTGCGATGTCAGCCTTCATGTTTGGCCACCAATATAGTTTCTTTAAATCCTGATACATCTTGTCGGAACTTGGGTGAATGGAGTATTTTGATTTGTGGGACTCATACATGATGAGCTCACGAATACCTCCAACCATAGGGATCCAACTTCTATCCTTGAAAGACTGTGTTCCATCGGATTTCTTCACGAAACCATTCTTATTCTCGGGCATACCGTAAATCTTTTCCTTGGGTTGGTTTTCTTCTTTAAGCGCTTCGTTCTGTGCGGTAAGTATTTGGGATGGAAGGGGTGAGTGGATAGTCATCCCTAGTGATCTAACTCGAAGGCGTTTCAATCGTTCTTTTCGGCTTAACGCATCTGCTACTACATTAGCCTTTCCTGGGTGGTAACGGATCTCACAATCATAATCGCTGAGCAGCTCTAGCCAGCGACGTTTCCTCATATTCAAATCCTTTTGATCCAAAATATGTTGAAGACTCTTGTGGTCTGTGTACACGGTACATTTGGTGCCATATAAGTAGTGCCTCCATAACTTGAGCGCAAACACTACAGCTCCTAACTCCAAGTCATGAGTCGTGTAGTTTTCCTCATGTTTCTTCAGTTGTCGGGATGCATAAGCTATTACTTTGCTTCTTTGCATCAAAATTGCTCCTAGTCCATGATAAGATGCGTCACAATATACTATAAAGTCCTCATTTCCTTCTGGGAGGGCTAATATTGGAGCTTCACAAAGCTTTCGTTTTAATAACTGGAAGGCTGCTTCTTCCTTTTCTTCCTAGATGTACTTCTCATTCTTTTGGGTTAGCTTAGTCAGAGGTTTTGCAATCTTGGAGAATCCTTCTATAAATCTTCGGTAGTAACTTGCGAGGCCTAAAAATTGACGTATCTCCGTGGGGGTTTGTAGGAGATGACCAACCTTTTACAGCCTTAATCTTTGCAGGGTCTACGTGAATGCCTTGACTATCGATGATGTGTCCTAAAAATTATACGATGCGAATCCAAAAGTCGCATTTGGAGAACTTAGCGTACAGTTCTTCTTTCTTGAGCAGTTCTAGAATGATTCGGAAATGTTCTGCGTGTTCTTCTTTGTTGCGAGAGTAGATAAAAATATCGTCGATGAATACTATTACAAACTTATCCAAGTAAGGTTTGCATACTCGATTCATTAAATCCATAAAAACTGCTGGTGCATTGGTCAGACCGAACGGCATTACTTGAAATTTGTAGTGACCATAGCGCGTTCTGAATGCAGTTTTCGGGATATCCTCTTCTCGAACTCTTGGCTGATGATATCCTGATCTCAGATCAATTTTTGAGTACACACTCGATCCTTGCAATTGATCAAACAGATCATCAATTCGAGGCAATGGGTATTGATTCTTTACCGTAAGTTTATTCAACTCCCGGTAATCGATGCACATTCGAAAGGATCCATCCTTCTTCTTAACAAATAAAATTGGATCTCCCCAAGGTGATGAGCTTGGTCGAATAAATCCTTTGTCCGACAATTCCTTTAGTTGTTCTGACTTCTGACAACTCTTCCATTTCAGATGGCGCTAGCCTATAAGGTGCTTTAGCCACTGGTGCCGCTCCAGGCACTAGTTCAATCCGAAATTCTACTTGACGTGCGGGTGGAATACCAGGTAATTCTTCAGGGAATACTTCAGGAAAATCCCTAACGATAGGAACGTCATCAAGCTGCTTCTCGGATGACTTACTTTCCGTAACCTGAGCCATGAATACTTGACATCCTTCCTTCATGTATTTTATCACTCACATACATGAGATAATTCCATATCGAGGTTTGCTCTTGTCGCCCTGGACAATGAGTGTTTCATCCTTGAGTGGTATATGGACGGCCTTTTCGTCACAGTGAATCCTAGCACGATGGTGGGATAGCCAATCCATGCCGACGATAGCGTCAAAACTACCAAGTTGAACCGGCATAAGATCAATGGCAAAAGGTTTTTCGGATAAGGTTAGGGTGCAATCTTTCATGATAGTATTGGTATCTATTAAATTTCCGTCAGCCATTTCGACTTCGTAGGCAGTGTTTAGCTTAGAGGGGGTAACATTAGGTAAAGGGGCAAACGTATCTGATATAAAACTCTTATCGGTGCCCGAATCAAACAATACTCTAGCATTATGATGGTTTAGTAGAAACGTACCGGTGACTACATCGGGCCCGTTTCCATCTCCGAGTAGGTATACCCTAGCTTGGGCGTTGATTGGTTCATTTCCTTTTGGGCAGTTCCTCCAGATGTGTCCTACTTCTCCGCATCTGTAACAAGTGGGTGATATAACCTGTGTGTCGCTTCCTGTAGCCGGAATCCTACAGTTTCTGGTTTGATGACCGATCTTACGGCATTTGTCACATCGGACGGTACAACGACCCTCGTGATGAAGTTTTCATCACTGGCATTGGGGTTTCTGTCTGTTGTACCCTACACCTTCCGTAGCGGCGTAGACTCGGGGTTTTTCTTGTCTTTGATTCTGCTGTTGAGTGCTTCGAGTGTTGTGATATTGTTGGTGGTTCCGATTATTTTTGCGTTGGTTGTTGTTGCGGTGATGACTGTTGTAGCTTTGTTGGTTGTTGTTGTGATGGTGGGTGGTTCTTTTATCGTCCAATTTCCTTTTAAGTTCATTGCATTTCACTTCTCGGTCTAGAAGTTTCTGAGCAAGTTCCATTACTGCTTCCAAGGTTGGCGAGTTTGCTGAGGTGACATTTCCTTCAATACTCCTAGGGAGTCCTTCGACATATTTCTCTAATGTCTTCTCATGATCGGGTACCATGGTAGGGCATAGTATTCTGAGTTCTTGGAATCTCCGGTTGTAACTTCTCAAATCAACTCCTTTCACTATTAAGGCATGGAATTCATCCTCGAGTTTTCGTAGTTTGGAACGGGGACAATACTTCTTTAGTATTTTAGCCTTGAATTCAATCCAAGTAAGCTGATGTGCTGCCTCTGCTCCTAGTGTTTGAACGGTAGAGTTCCACCAGGATAGAGCGTCTTGCATCAGTGTTCCCGTTGCGAAGCTTACCTTGTTGTTTTCCGAGCATCCACTTCTTTGGAAAACAGTTTCACTTCTCTCAAACCATTGAGCTAATTCTGACACTCCTTCAGTTCCTTTGAAATACATTGGTTGACATGCTATGAAGTCCTTGTATGTGCAGTAGCGGGGTGCCGGTACATTTCCATCTCTATTACGGGCTTGTCCAGCTAAAACGGCATTAACGCCATCAGCAATTGCTTGCTGGATTGCTGCCGGGGTCATAACTTCAGGGTTTGCTGGTGTGGCGGTCGTGGTTGTTCTCCTAGTTCTAGCCATGTTGCTATAAAAGAAGGTATATTATTAGAACATTTATAATAATCCTATTACGTCGAAAATACATATCGAATAATAATTAGTTAAATAAGTCGTAGTTACAATGATTCGATCATTGAAAAGGTTTAAATCATAACTATCGTATGTTGGAATAACACACATAGGAATTACGAACAAGTTTGACCTGCATGAACTAATATATTATGATATAATGTATAAAGTTTGCAACGTAAATAAAGATAAAATAAACTTCCATAAATCAATGTCAAGGTGTTACAACACTTATTAATACTTGTGCAAATGTTTACAAAACATGACAAGATACTCTTATTTGTAGGACATTGATTTTTCTTAACAAGGTGATGGTCTCATGGTTTTCCTAAGGCTTTGTCTAGGCGGTTTTGGAGTTCTTGAATGGCAATGGACATGGTTTCCATGGTTTGATCTCGAGTCCTTTCCCTTTCTCGAGATTCTAGCAGGGCTTGCCTAAGGCGTAGGTTTTCAGTGTTGATCCTCTCAATTTCTCGGTCTAAAGTTCCCAAGGTTATTTCTGTTGAAGTGTTAGCCCCACATAGTGCTCAAATGAATTCTATTGATTCCCAAAATAGAGAATCCAACTTTTCAACCTTATCTTCTATTGCAAGATGACCAATTATGAGACTGTTCATATCATCTTCAAAGGTTTCTAGAAGTTCATGTGGAATCTTGTTGAGTATACTAGCAATGGAATCAAGTCGATCTTCGTGGCGAACCATTCATGCAGCTAACAATGGTATGGTGTTATGTATGGGTTCCCCAGTGACTGGCAGAATTCGGGAGGTAGAGTAAGAACTTTCCCCAAGTTCCCTTGTTGTTGGTGTTCCTTCTTGAGATCTCCAATATCGCATAATGGGCAACAAGAAAGACCATTTACGAGCATCTACTCGCTTGTGGGTCCTTCGGCGTCTGCATTGAACACAAGATTCTGAGGTGGTTGGGCGGATCGGGTAAGTCCTTTGGTGAGGTGATATTGGGACACTTCGGTAAGGTGCAGGTGGTGATGCTAGTGGAGGTGGTGCTATGGGTGATGGTGTTAGTGGCACAGTAGTAGTTTGGCTGTAGAAGATAGTTGGTAGTGGTGGTATCACTGGTGGTGCAGGTGGTGATGGCACAACTGATTCAGGTGGTATGACAAGAGCTGGTGTTGGTACAGCAGTACTTGCTTCATACGGCTGAAGTTGTCTAATTTGCCTAGATTGGCGAATCGGACCAGATGTTGCCAGAGGAGAAGCCTCTGTGTCAGATGCTGGCAGAAATTGCTGGCTTTGCATGTATCTGTCGGTAGCAGGAGACATAGGCATAGGTGAGGTAGCATAGGCTGAAGTAAAATCTTCAGTTCCTGAGTTTGAGGACAAGCTGATAGGGTGGGTGTTCGAAGACATGACACTGTAATAAATTTCCCGATTAGTAAATGTAAGCATAATTATAATCAATTTAAAATGCTATAAAGTAAATAATACTTTTTACCAATTATTGGAATGCGTAGGCATGAAGGGCGTAGGATGGTATTTTATGAAAATTTTGTCCCGTTTAAAGTGTAGTTTTAGTCCAATGTTCCAAAAACACTTGGTTCACTATAACTGTAGCTCTGATGCCAATCTATAACACCCCCAAAATCGATCAATACAGCGGAAGACTTAAAATGTCAGCGGAAGACTTTTGGGGTATTATATCGTGGATCTTTGTCACAATTATAGAAAACGATTCAAGTGGTCGTTTTAAGTTTTATTTAAAATACCAAGTATTCATTATTCCAATAGAATTCATTATTCAACGACAAGTTTTTATTCAAAGAGAAATAAACGTTTCTTTATTTGCCCACTTCGTGCCTTTGCCATCTATTCCATTTAGTTACCTGAGATAAACATGCTAAAAGTCAACAAAAAGTTGAGTGAAATTCATAGGTTCATAATTAAGAGTTTGAACACAATAGATAGGTGCTTATTGTATATAAATACAAATAAACAAGTTAGAAAAATCGCATTCATTATTGCCTTAAGCTCATGACACTCAACGATTTAACAGACATCAATATTTTCTGTAATAATGATGTAAAATATATAGCCCCCAATATAGGTATTTGCCAGTAACCTATGATATTCAAATAAAGTGCATTTGGTGACTTTCCTCTAGCAACCAAATGCGGATTATCAATCCCTAATAGATCTATTCACAATTATTTACGTTCACCCTTCAAGTGATTAAGGTTCATGATCGAGGGACTTTTGGCAATAGCTACTTAAGCAATAATAATATCAGGAAAAGACTTGTGTTCGGTTTTGAGCATGAATCCCCCCCACAAAAATAAGTTAAATGTGGGCTATGAACTCACCTTAGTAGGATAGTAGAACAAATGTGATCTCAACGATGCAAGGCAACGGCTTCACACACAACCTATAAGATATGACACGTTTTAGTTCTTAAGTCTCGTTGTATTGCGAACGTTTATTATTTATTACGAATAATCCATAAAGTGCATAGGCGATGTGTTATGTCGTATATATAAATAGATAATGGTTACGTATTGTTTTATTCGTCTAAATCTAGTTATCGTTATATAAATTTTATACGTATATATATATATATATATATATATATATATATATATATATATATATATATATATCTAAAGTTACATTTATTATTTTTATCATTTCAATTTATATACATATATATATAATCATATATAAAATTTATTATTTAAAATAAAATCAATATTTTTATTTAATCATTTAAGTTTCTCTAATTTACACATTTTACCCTTAGCGGAAAACATTTACGTCGTTAGTCCAAAATTATATATATTTACGTTTTAAGTCCAAGCATATCAATATTTACGTTTTTCAATCCTAAGTTTCAATATTAACTATTTATACCCTTAGAAAAACTGTTTTAACACTTTTTACTTGAAGTTTGCAAACTTGACACTTTTAGTCCCTATCTCCTGAATATTTGCAAACTTAGTCCAAACATTACCAAATTTAAAACTTATCATTTTTATTAATTCAATAAGCTCAGGAAGTGTACACTAGCTTATTCCAATAGCTTATTAGCTTATTTTTCTTCTTTTTCACAAAATGGGCCTAACGAGCCAAAACTTAAGGCCCGTTAATGATTTTCGATCCAAAGGGTTTGGGGGAACATTTGGTTTGTCGAAATCCATCATTTTAAGTTACAAAACCATTTCAAAAGAGCTTATATGCTTAGCTTATCGTAATAAGCTAAAATTAGCTTTTTGGGCTTATCGGCCCACTTATAGTTTTTAGTTTTCTGAAATCTGTTTCATTAGCGATAAGCTTTAGGTCTAGTTAGGTGATCAAACGAATTCATTAGTTCCAAAAATTTATCGTTCCCGATTCTTTATAAGCTAAACTAATAGTTTATGTAAAAATATGAGGTGGTCGTGTGTTTATATTTCAAAATATAAGATCAAAGTAAACGATATAAAATAGTTTCTATCGTTAGTATATTAGTATCCAAATTTGTCTAAGTCTTTTAGAGTAAAACGTATAAGTCCATACGACTTAGGAACGTGTGATGTTTAGTATGTATGCGTAAATATAAGCTTGAAATACTTATAGAGTCTCGTTTGTGACTTAGTAAACATGTAATACGATAGTTAATATATATATGTCGCGTTCAAGTTTTAGGTTTTATCTAGGTGAAGTGTTTGTGCATAAATAAATAGTACGTGTATATATATATATATATATATATATAAGAAAATAGCGATTTGAAGTCTCACCTCACCTCAAAAGGTGGAGTAAAACAAAGCGTATCATTCGTGGAATGGTTCAAGCGCTTCGTGGTTCACTTCAAGTCCTTCCAAATGTTCAATAGGCACCTTGCTAGTCGTTCTTGGTTCTCTTGAGTTGTGGTTCTCTTTAGCAATCCGTATGTCCTCCAAACTAGTTCCTTCTTTGCGTTTGTTGAGTTTGTGGTACGTATAAGTGTAGGTTTTGGTTTGTTCTTGCATGTGAACGTTATATAGGGAGTTTAAGATATGTAAAGATACGCTAGATCACAAGAACGATTGTATTTCATGTTGAGCAAATAGTAGCGCCTCTCCTCATGTCCAATTGTGTGAGCACATGCCAAGATTTCATGAGATATATTCCTGACATATTTCCTGTTCATTCACTCGTCATAGGGGAAGAGGGGAGGCATGGAAGAGGGTTTATGACACGTTTTGGTCTTATCTCCATGGAAGTGTTCAAGCTTTGCTTTGGACGTTTTTAGGGTAGTGAACGAGGGTGAGTATGTAATGTTTTGGTCTCGTGTGTTTCTTGGGTACTAGGTAAATCAGGATGTGCAATAATATTGAGTCGTTATGTGTAAAAATTGTTTAGTAATAGGGTGCGTTTCGGAGTGTTGCGACTAGTGCAAAAGAAAAGAAAACAAAAAAGAAATATAGGGGTGCGTTTGGGCTTGTGGCCTGTGGGCTGCTGGTTGTGTCGGCCCAAAGGAAAAGAAAGAATAAAAAGGAGTCCGTTTGGTTTGTATTGTGTAACCGTGGCCCATTGAGTGTTGGGGGCCCACATGTTGTGTCTCGATTATCGTGTCGAAGTTCAAAAATATTAGTGAGCGTTCTCGGGAAGTTTCGTAGGTTCGGGGAATATAAAAATAATATACGATATTTAGACGAAACGTATTGTTATAAATATAAACGTTTTATATATATTTATCGTTCGCAATAATCATAGGATATCTAGGTCGTGTGTAAGCATCGTTCCTGGATAAACGGTCAATCACAGTTATCGTAGTGGTTCAAAATCAAGCCATATCATAAAAAAAAAAATTTGTTACCCGTAAAATGGTGTTAATTTATCGTAACATCGTTTTATTTATTCGTATGCATTTACTAATCGTAAAGGAAATTTACGAGAGGTTACAGAATGGGGATGGATGAGAAGGGATTGAATCACTTGAAACAAGGATTAATATACTAATGATCAAAGGGTTTTGGAAGATGTTTAGAGAGTTTGAGATCTGAATTTTTCGTGCAAAAGGTAGAGCAAAATTCCAGAATTAAGGTGGTATTTATAGCAGAAAAATTCTGACAGTTTCTGACACAAGAGCCTGGCCGGTCCCCTTAAATCATGGCCGGTCCCCTTAAAATTAAGGGGACCGCCCCTTATAATTAAGGGGGCCGCCCAGTTGTAACGGCCAGAAAACTTGTCTTTTAGTGGGGAAAGTTTATTTGGTGAAAAACTAACTGATTTTGGTTAAAAATTTGAATTCATATATTTAGTATGATTAAAACATTTTTCTTTATTACCATAAGTGTTTTTCAAAAATATAATATGTTTATATAATTAAATAAACTTTGTATTAATTAATTAAATACCCCTTTGATCATGAGATGTATTAAGCACTTGTTTATCCATACCTTAAGTGATTAGGTTGGATATAATGATATAAACTAGCTTAATACTTGTTTACGTAGTAATCTTATGTTTGATGATTTTACATTTTGTGATCGTCAAAACATAGAGATATCGAAAAATATAAATAACGTTTTTATGCATTATTTATGTCAACAATATTCACTATCCACCTCTGAATCATAATCAGTCTCCTCTTCATCCTACGTGACCTTTTCTTTTCCCTTATCAACATTGTTGTCCCTAATATGCTCCCCATCAACACTAGTACTACCAGCCTCACCATCTGGTACACTACTCCTACCCACATCACCAGCTGCACTACTCCCACCCACATCAACATCTAGGTTTCTAGGTTGGTGAGAAGATGAACCCTCATACTCAACCTCCATCTCAGCCCAATCAACCAACTCCTGTACTGAAAAATCATTGCAATACCTATGTTTGGGGGGGGGGGGGGGAGTTTTGCTTTATAAACATATTCATCCATCACAGAGGTTTCTGCTTTTTCTAAATACTCTGACAGATTCATGTCATAGTGATCAAGATAAAGTGCTAGCCTACCATACAACTCAGCAACATCAAACATGTAAGCTATTTCCTTATCATTACTTACTCTAACTAAACCTTTCTCCAATTCAACATTAGGAACTCTGTAGTACAAACCTTGAAAGTAATTACCAGCTTGTTTTTCCAAAATTTATGCAAACTTTTCATAAGGCATTCTCTCAGCAGCCACATTAAGAATAACACCATGTTTATACCTTAAAGGTAAATGTGCAAAGTGCCCATCATTCCAAACATCAAATTGATGCAAATTCGTACCAGGTATCATCCTGTTTCAAAAAGGACAACAATAACGAGTTAGGGTAAAAAGAGAACAATAACGATTTAGGGTTTGTGAACAAATTAATAATAACACAAAATATTGTGACTAATACATACCTGAAATATGACAACACACATCAATTGTACAATCTGATTAAATATTGGATGAGGTGAATTTAGGGTTTATGTGTGAAAATATCGCGATGGTGGATTTGGGGAAAAATTATGTGGGGGTAAAACGTTTATAAGTAAAAGGTAAACCCCCCAAAGTTTGGTATATGTTCAAAACACACCCAAAGTATAAAAAACATGAAATGTGATTAAGTGAGGGTCATTAGGATCACTAATCCATGCCACGTCATCTAATTGGCCATTTTAGGATACAAAAACAATATTAAGAAAGTTTATAGTTACAATAGGAAAAAAAAGTTCATGGTATACAAAAGCAAAATGTGGCAAGTTTGATGCATTTCTGGACAATTTTCCCTTTTTTTTCAAATAACTATTTTGAACCATTATTTGGAATTTGTGCTATTTTGTATTTGTGCCTGGTAAATATATAATAAGTATTAATCTAAATGTCTAATATAGTAGTATAAATGTATATGAAATATGATACTATAACATAAATGATAAATCTATAAATATTTTTTTGCCACCTTAGTCACGCCTTAAAAAATGCCATAGCTTCGCCATGGCTCGTAAGGCATGACTATGCCGCCACGCCACGCCTCACGCCATTTATAACCTTGAAAAAATACTATATTTTATATACAATTAATACATAATTTAAAACACCCAATCACCAATATATACAACTACCTAAGCACAATGTACAAATACAATTAATACTTTTCTTTCCACAGCCCAAATCATGATCTTGGAAACCAAGAAAAGAAAAACAAAGATTCGAGCAACATCATACTTTCGAGACCTTTGAACAAGATCTTAGCCAAATATCACCACCAGAATAAACATTATAAGCGATCGGAACCTGTCGGTAATCGAATTTATCAGTGGATTGACAGACCACTGAGTTTATCGTCACCTTGCTTAAACCTACTTTAAAAAAACATTTGTACAAAACAAAACATAAACAACTAAATAAACGACCCTTCAAAAGAACAAATGAAAACCACCTGGTTCGATAAAAAAGTTGTTTCCTATCAAAAGGAATGAATCGTAAATCAGTTCATGTTTGTCGAGCATTTCCAGATAGTAAAGTGATGTTAGAAAATGAGATTCTGACCATATGATTAATCCGTAGACAGGAAATCACATTATTGAGAGAGAGTAGGTAGGATAAATAATGTTGATGCAGATAAAAAAATGAGTGTAGGAGCAACTAACAAATAAACCCTATGTTGAGCAATGGGCTTTTGTAGAATTTTACGGAGAAATGGCCTTATATAGTTTTTTTAATTGGTTCAACAGAATGTACTTCTTAAGTTCAAAAATAAATAAATAAATAAATAAGGAATGTACTTCTCTTTCCATTAAATTGTATAATATGATGTAACTATGTATGTCATAAAATGTAACAAGTAGGGTGTGCACACTACGTTGCAGCGGATTTTTTTTTCTTTTTTTTTAAATTGTTTCATCACAATTTTATTTTGTATGTTGTGTGTGTGTGTGTATATATATATATATATATATATATATATATATATATATATATATATATATGTATATTCTCATTTTTGTGTATGTTTTTTTGGCATTGGGTGGTTAATTTTTCAAGCAATTGTTTATATAGCACAGTTTTGTTCCTCTAGTCTAATCAACTCAAATACATTATGCCAAGTTTAAAGTCATAGCCACAAAAACATTGGGCCAAAAAACAGGAAAAGGCAGCCTAATAACGGGAATAACATTTTTTAGGGGCACAGTGCTCAACTACGTGTGCTATAATATATACGAGAATGGCGCCGGTCCGCCGCGTTGCGGGCGGACCGATTTCTTTTGCGGATTTTTTTAAGTAGAAAGTGGGCCGAACAATGGTTGAGAAACATCTCAAAATATAAGCTCAAAAAATAAATCAATATACCAGTTGTTGTAAGTAAAAGGGAGTCAACATCGAACACTAAATACATCTATGTAATAAACCGAAATCCTTAACATATTGACCCTAATGGTGACAACTCTTACTTTTGACCCATGCCCTTTCTTCTTCGCCTCCTTTACTTCATCGACATCATGAGCCACCACTTTCTACAATAACAATTAAAAAAAGTCACCAATTGAAAAGTTACGTGGTAAAGTTTTAACTACAAATGCAAATATAGAAGATACATTACTGACCTCATCCATCTTCGCGAGTAAAAACTCAAGAGTAAAGTAGAGTCTGAGATAGAGGGTCATCTAGTTTGCAGAACCGAGCATCGTTTAGAATATGTACTTCCTTTGCCACATTCTCTTCTACTTTAAACTATGCACATGAACAGAACCAACAAACACCATTTGTAAGGTGAATCACTATGAAGTCACATTTGGAATATTTTATAAATCAGAGAGTTACATGTATGTATATAACTATCAGGGAGTCATTTGTCTATCAAGTAAAAGAAAAATGAATGAACCTTGTCTGCGACGCCTATGTTGACTTGATTGGAGTGCATGCCGAAGGTTACTCGAAAAATAAGGGAGAAAAATAAAATGCAAGTCTCATGGTGTTCTGTGTATGTGGGGATAAAATAATTAAGGCATTAAGCTCCCGAGAACAGGCTCATATCTTTCGTCTAACTACTGGATCAAGTTCACACTTAGCCGGAGTGTTTGGAGTAGCTTATCTCGGGAGCTTAATGCCTTAATTCACTTTGAGGTAGTGTTTGTTCTGGCTTATATAAGCTTTTCTTTTTTCTTGGTAAGGAAGATTCAAGATAAGCCAAAAAAAGTGAGCTTATGAAACATAAGCCGAAATCCAAATAAGTCATAATCCCCGTATATAACCTGAAACAAAGTCCCCCTCAATACACAATAAGCTCAAAAAATGGGGCTTATTTGAAAGCTTATTGGCAGAAGTATGTAAATTCTATCAAGGCTTTTCCAAAACGCTTAAGCTCTTCTAAATACGCTAATCCCTTGATTTGCAACACGTTTAACTTTATACTTGTTTTACAACACTAAACTAGTAGTATATCTGATTACTGATTCAAACATAATGAATTTATATTTAGTTATATATAATAGTTGCGGACTATAGGAAAACGCATACCTTTACTGTTGTGTTTTTTGTAAAGCTCATTATAAGAACAACTTTGCCTTTGCAAACACTTAGGTCCACATCCTTAGCTTTGCTATCCTGCACCAAAATAGTTAAAAAAAACATTATAACATGAAATAAGTTTGTGTATGTAGGGATGAAATAATTGATTGATACCTTGATAGTGAATTATTTCAGTACCCAGGCGCACCCATCACAGCCCCCATTTCAGGACCCAATCCAACAGCCACCTCAATCCCTAAAGTGACCGATAGTATATGTATTCAACATAGTAGTTTTTATGGTTTCTAACATCCTATTTGTTATATAGTAGATACCTTAGCATTATTCCAACTTGATGTAGGTCTATAATAAATGTGGAATGTTCAGCAGTCATAAGCTTGCTTCCTGTAGCGTGGCATGCGAGTAATAAGCATTTCAAGATCCTTATGAATGATGAGAATAAGGATTATAAACATCAAACCTGGTAGTTAAAACCACTCGCGCGGCATCTGCTAGTATAAATCTGCCAACGTGGGTAACAAAAACTATCAATGCTACCCTCATCATATTTCAATTTGATAAAAGCAACTATGATAACCTATTAAAATAATATAGTATCATATACACATTTGATAAAAGCAATTGCCGGTTCGGGTTGAACCACAG
This sequence comes from Artemisia argyi, assembly GCA_030686995.1. Lineage (NCBI taxonomy): Eukaryota > Viridiplantae > Streptophyta > Magnoliopsida > Asterales > Asteraceae > Artemisia > Artemisia argyi. The sequence goes on along the minus strand of CM060696.1, from coordinate 160,865,700 downwards.
TAAGTAAAGCATGTGCATAAAACACGTATTCATTTTAAAACAAAAAAGCATAAGGATATAGAATATGTCAATTATCAGCACCTTGCAGCTGCTTGTCGGAACTGTTGTTAGGGTTGCCGTTGGCGCTGTTCCAGTTCTGTTGGTGGAATGTGTTGTTGGCCGTCTCTTTCATTAGACCAACTAATGATCAAGGTCTACCAAATCACCACCATATAATTAGCTTCTAAGATCAAAGCTATTAATGCATACTTGCCCATCCAGTGCCAAATGGTCGTCTAACCTAAATCATTTCTCAAAAGGTTGGATCCTGCAAGTGAGCAGAAATCATATTATACCCATGATATCTGTTACAAAACGGAAACTAATGGAAGATTTAAAGTCAGAAGTTCGAGGGAAAATAAAGAAAAAACCTGTTAACTACAAATTTGGTGTATTCCAAAAAAAAAAATTCCTGATGTAGAGGCTCGGGATTCCAGTCACTCACATTCACCTGTAGACTATTTGTTAGAGTCATTCACATTATATGACTGGAATTTTTTCTATCATTCACGTTGTTTGGTTTTTTTCTATAGATTCACCTTCTTCCAATCATTCACATTCACTTGTACACGATCTGTGTCAATGTATTCCAAGCGTTTTTTGGCTGATGTGGTTCCACTACCTGGTACCAATAGCTGCAAATAAGCCAGTCTATCAGAAGCATATAGTTATTTAGCTACCTGGTAATATCAATCAACACATATAGTTTACTAAAAGAGCGAATTTAAAAAAAACAATTGAACGCTAGAAACTATAGTTTACTAACCGTCTTGCTAGTATGAGGGTTTATTTATTTGCTTGACCTCCCATATGCATATTTCTACTGCACCAATATACAAAAACCTCCCGTCAATACTTTAGATACAAACATGAGTACAAAAAAAGAACAGCTGAAGATTATAGACATTATAGACTAACCTATTGTCAATAGCTTCCAGTATATTCTTACCATTGAAACTTGATATGTCGCCTTGAATCAAAGTCCCCAGGAAGCCCACTAACCTGCAAAACAAATTTCTAATTAAACATGTATAGTTTTGATAAAGTTCACATTACAAAATCTGTATACCAAGTAATTACGTCACGTGGCATTTAATTTACACGAACGATTAACCTATTAAGAGGCATTTACATTTTTTGTTGTTACAAAAACTTTGATGGTGTTGGAAAATACGGAGTAGTGCATGAAGAGGACTTTCGTCAAAAGGATTTGCATGGTTTGTGCTATTGATCATGAGTGGTCAATTTGCCTTTTTTTGCAACTACCATCTGGTGGATTAAGGTTCGGTGTCTTCGTGAAGGCCATTTTGGAATGTCTGAAATTTGATCACAAAAAGCATAACAAATAGCTGCAACTACACGGGTATAATTCGTTGACATCCTTGTGTCTTAAGTATTAGCTATATTTTTACATAACATGCAATAAATATACCGCTATTGATAAGGCAAAGGTCCATTGCATTATATGAAATCATGGTAAACGAAGGCCTAGGAAGATTGACAAACCTGTGTAAGTTGACCAAAACCCACATATTTAAGCAGTCAAACCAAAACATTTCTGCACCCAAAGCAACACATTTCAGCACCGAAACCCGCTTCAGCGACCAAACCTACCCATTTCAGCCATTTGAGCCCCAATTTCAGCAACCAAATATAACCACTTCCGGACCCAAACCCATCTTTTCAGCCGCCATTCAACACAGGAAACCACCCATTGCGGCCCCTATTTCAGCAACCAAGCACAACTATTCAATTTCAGCGACTAAACATGTACATTTCAGTTCCCATTTAATTTCAGCATCAACACGACCTGTCAAATTTCCTAGCCTGTCTAAGCCAACGAACCTGTGAAGCCATCAAAACATGAATTATACTCTATAAGAATCACTCAGGTATCATGAATAAACAATAAGCAAAGTGAAATAAGCTCATAAGGTGATCCTGATTCAAAGAATAATAACTTCGAATTAAACAATAGACGGATAACCAATAACAGAGGTATTGAATGTATTATTAACGTGTTTGGCACGCGGCTCGCTTTTTGAAGGCTTACACATACCTTCAACAACAACATGCCCATAAAATTGCAACATAATCTAATAACAAAATTTAAATCATGGAGTTTGTACATATACGTACCACCATTTTTTGACAAATCAGGGACGCAAAATGTTTTGAGGTCACTGATTGTTTGCTGGTGTCCCGATCGTTGCGCCATTTTTTATATAGGCTGTCATAGCGTAAGCCCAATAAGCTTATTTATCCCCCGTTATCAACGTACCAGAATCATGTACTCTATCTTGTGATATCTTAACAGAAACAATTGAAAGATCATATATATTTTGATACAACAATGGTTTTTGCAGAAATCTTAATGAACAAACACGCAATAACAAATATGAACCTTTTATAAAAGCCAAGTTACCAATCTTCCTTACACGTCACACGTTACACGGATATGAGTAGTTACCCCTGATCACATAAGCTGAGCATTAGTCTAGCAAGTACATGACTGAAAGTCCAACACAACAACCCCACGCAACAGGACATCTAATCGAAGGACCATCACACCCAAGTAAAACGCATCATATAGGAACCTTAACAAAAGGATGCGAACAAAAAGTCACCAACCCAAGATACAAACTACATAAAATACAGCAGTCCCTGAAAACTCAAGAAACAAAAGTACCACTGGAATGACATCATATGTAATACAACTTGAATGAACAAAAAGTACCATCTTTGTCGGGAAAGTAAAGCGAAATTGTCTTACTTGTATTGGTGGTGGTTACAGCAGCAGCTCCTCCAAAATCACAATTCAAGCCGTGTGATGTGAACCTAAACCACAGAATAATTATTGGTCAACCCATTAGACGTATTTCACTTTTTTTTCTCTTGATAAACCAACCGCAAAACATGATCTAAAGCTATTTGGTTACCTTCCATAACATTCAAGTGCTCACAAATTCGGCAGCGACAGTGGACATTTCATCAAACATTTGGAGTGCAACCGATACAACACCAAATTAGAATAAATCCCGCATCGTGAAATATAAACCCACAAAAACCTATCAACTAACACACGGAAAAACATATCAACTAACACACGTTTTATTTTAGCCAAATCTTAAAAAAAAAAAAAAAAAAAAAAAAAAGTAACCAAATTAAAAGAACATACCTTCTGAATTGACCACAAATCGAAATAGCCCTGTATTATCCTCAGTCACCGGACCACCACATAAACAACCGACCATGGTTTTTGATAATATGATGATTTGAGTGTGTGCGGCGTTGTGTAGATTTTGTGGAAGGTTCTAGTTCTAGGGTTATCACTTCACGTATAAAAGCTGGGTTGGGTTCATGTATAAAAGCTGGGTTGGGTTACCACGTCCGGAACACAAAGAGCAGGCCAGCTAGCCCAAGAAAAATGGTGGGAAATGCCTGGGATATCGCTACAGTGTAGCTACAGGGTTATACGGTGTCGTTTTTTTCCCGGTTTAAATAAACTGATAATATATATATATATATATATATATATATATATATATATATATATATATATATTGATGACAATATTTTAATGTCTTCTTGCCTCCATAATGTTACTATGTAGCTATATATTTTTTCGCATCACACGAATCATCTATTATTTTTGTATGATATGTTCTGCCATTTATCTCAAATTGTTCCAATAAAAAATTCTCATCGTCTTAAAGTTAATGACACAAAAAAAATTATAAATCAAAAAACTCATGCATCGCTAAAAATTTAGTTCCAAGGTACTCGCCGCCGCAACGCGCGGGAACCCTGCTATTAGTTAAGTATGCAAATAGGAATCTCGGTTGAAAGGGGACTAATTGATGAGGCAGAAGCCTAGCTTATGTGCTACTTAAATCTATTGTTCTGCTGTTTCTTTCGTTATTGAACTTGGTTTGCTTGGCCCATGCAATACTCGTCTTCAAGACTTCAACATGCCTTGCATTAATTCAATAGGTCTTCGTTGTTGTTGAGTAGCAACTTAAGACTATCCGAAGTGATCGCGAGAACTCCATCGCGAGGGGTATGCTCATGCGTGTGCTTCAAAACAAAAAACCATGGTCACACGCAAGTGTGTGTAAAACATGTAGCCAAGGGTGACTGGGTCACCACTCGGGTTGCGGGAAATTTTGGGCCCACTCTCATTATTTGACAGCTTGCAATGTAAAAATAAATAAATAAATAAATAAAATAAAAAGTTCCCACTACCTAATTTTTTACTTGTAAATACCCACTAAATTCACCATTTTAAAACCAAACTTCAATTATTTTCATACTCTCAACACTTTACTTATCATTTTAGCTACAAAAATATGTCAAGAAAATACTCCCCGAAACACCAACCGTAGACAACGAAAAACTACCCAAAACACTCCCCGACACTCGAAGGGACATTTCTTCTCGAAAATACTCTACCATCAAACCAACAAATGAACTTCCGACGACAACGATACTATTATAACTACCTTACCCAAAGCCACTCCCACAATAAAACTTTACTCAATACTCACAAATAAACGTGTTTAGCCAATTCTCCTCACAACCAAACATGTTCTCATTCGATAAAACTAACCACCCTCAAAACCCCATATGGATGGTTCGTCGTCACAACCATCCATGTCTCTCATTTCTTTATTTTCAAATGCAGATTTGTACAAACCTATATCGGACTCTTTATATGAAAACATCGCTCAAGAGGAGTCCCCCGTCGAAGCTACGGCCCTATCACAAGCATCGGCCCACCCTAAGCCTAAAAGACGCATAAAAGGACGGTCCGAAACGAGGAAGCACCCCGGTGCCTTCCATGGACCAGTGAGGAAAAAGTTGTGCTAAGGTTGGGTTCATGTATCTGAAAATAGTGCTCTGGGTAACGCGAGGAGGGAGCAAAGATTTTGGAATGAGGTTCTAAAATACATGGAGAGGAAAACAAAGGCAAACAGTCATTGAATGTAGGATATGATGAACGGGTAATGGAAGACGGTGCGTGATACGTGGGAATCGCACCAGGCTTTACCTCTCAAGGGATCTTGAGAAGCTTACAACCCCCACCAGGCAGTGTACCTGATCGTTGTAGTATAGTATAGTGACAAGTACCGGGGGATTGATCGTTCAGCTAGGAATGGTGTCGTTAGGATTGAAATTAATCTAACTAGGTCTAAAGGTGAAGGATGATTCTTTTTGTATTTTTATATTTTATGAAAAGCAAGTAAAAATCTCGGGTATTGGGAGAGTGGGCGGAATTAGTTGCTAATCAACTAACCCAAAAGCTACTACTTAAACTAATTAACAAGAAAAGTAAACTAGGGTTCTACAAGATAAGTGAAGCATGTCTACCCATGATATGTTACTCCTTGCTAGCTATCCAATTCTACCTATTGACTGTAAACCTTATTTTAATTGACAGGTGTATTCCTAATAACTCATGGAGTGGCATACATATCTCTCCAATTCTATGAGCTCTTATCTCCTCCTATGCCATGCCCGGCACAACCATAGGGATTGTAAACAATGGCTCATGCGTTAAATACTACCTTAATAGCCTAGTATGCCTTGGCTACATGTTTCTTAAGACGTTCAAGCATGTTACCATTTGGAGATCTGCCAGTTTTCTTAAGCCTAACATCGAATTCATTCAATCAAAACAAGAATCAATAGGAAACAAGAATTATAAACTAAACCAACTAGATCTATTGAAGTTGTCACGCCTTAATTGATGGAGATAGACACACACATCAACAAGCCGTCATTGATGGAGATAGACACAACCATCAACAAGAAATCAATGAGATCTAATCAATTATATACAAGTTTCACATAATCATAAGTAGACACAAGGTGAATTAACAAAACATAATCAAAGAAGGACAATCAACAAGAATAATGAAAGACATAGTTGAGATAGAATCATCAAACCAATACATGATGTTTATGGAGTGATTGAAACCCTCTAAGTTGCTGGAAAAACACCCACCTAAACCCAGGAATCGACCTTAGGGTTTAGGGCATACAAACAGTGAAGTTATGATGTTATATTTATAGGCATGTTTTCTGTCGGCCCTTCTTGACGGCGTCAGCCCATTACTCTTGATACTGGCAAGACCATTTTTTCACCAAATTGTAGATCTCTTCGTTCTCTTCGCATGGGCTTTTGAATCACCTAAATCCGAGTTCGTATGCAAAAGTTATGACCAAAAGAATATCAGCTACTCCGCGCGCAAGTTTTGACAAGTTTACACGTGACGGCCTTGGTGACGCCTTCATGTACACGTAACTGTCTAGCTTGACGCCGTCATGAACTTATTGGACCGTCACGTACTTTATCCACTTCCACCTCTTGTATTACTCTTGACGCCGTCATGAAGAAGCTTGTGACGCCGTCAGGTACTGTTTCCAGCAAGGAAAATTAAGACTTTGTCGTTTTCTTCACTTTATGCTCCAAAAACGTCCAAAATGCTTCCTTTTCCAGAATTCACTCCCAAAGTACCTAAAATCACAAAAGGAACGATTTAGGGCAATATTTGATCAAATAAATTCAATTCCGGGCTTAAAGGACCCCCTAAAAACGGTTCATTTTTCGCCTTATCATATATCCCTACACTTGGGATTTGCTTGTTCTCAAGCAAATGAGCTTTTCCACCAATCAAAATACAAGTTATGGGTCATTTAACACTAATATAAAAGTAATTACAACGAATGATCATTCCACCTTAGTCAAAACAAGCACGAAAATTATACACTAGCACCTCACATTGAGTATTTGGATACTCTCATCTCTCGGGTGTTGTAAATTTATATGTCATAATTGGAAATGGAGAAATATCACTCTCTACCTGTCATAGCAAATAGATTACCATAGGCTTGGGAAAGGATCAAACTTCCACCACTTGGCGTAAGCACCTAGGATAAACTATCAAAGAGGTCTTTTAAAGGGTTATAACGTTAGGTGTAGGGGATATGGAAAACACGGTTTTGTTGGGTAAACGGATATTTTACTGGTGGCAAGTCAATTGTCTTACTTAACTACATGTACAATGAGGCGTTGCTAAGCCAAGACTCGACTCAACTTAAACTAACCACAACTCTTTTTGGATTTTCAAGACACTATTTGACTTAAACATAAATAAAAGAAACGGATGGTAGCTCGTATGTTTTTCTCTTTTCTTTTTCTATTTTTTTTCTTATTCTCTCTTTCTTTTCTTTTTTTTGTCGATTTTTTTTTTTTTTTTTTTTTTTTTTTTTTTAACATACACTCTTACTCTACCATCCAAAATAATACATCAAAGGGAGCTCGTTTCCTCCCTACACTTGAGCTTTTACATACTTTACAATCAACTATTCTAATAACTCAAATCAAGATAATCAAAACACTTGGAGTACTTTTAAATATTAACGCACATATGGGGGTAATATATGATATTCTTCCCCATTACTTCATAACACAAGTACTTTACCCATGAGTCCCAATTGTCCAAAAACAATATGTACAAGATATGACTCGACTTAGCAACCATGTAATCAATTAGACAACTAACAAAGGGTTTAAACAATTAACAATAATGCACTAAAGATGAGCGCATACAAGGAAGGCTAAGGTGATTTGGTTGCACATTTGGGGTGAATTGTAAACAAATTCTTCCTTTAAGTAAAATGCTTAAAGTTAGAAACGAAAAGATAGGCTCGGAGGGGTGTACTAGGGGTATCGTGTACTAAAAATGAGTATAACGCAAAGGTGTGGGAGAATTACTTGACCTATGAAGTCAATGTAATTATATTACAGGTGTAGAACAAGGGTTATCCTAATGCCTCTTATCATGTAGTAAATCCTAATTACACGAATGTAGTCTCACTAGTGGTCTCGGGATGCATCGCTATCACAAGTTCTAGAATCTAAATACTACCGGTACACTCATAAGCACCAACAATGAATGCTTTTTCCTAAAGATCTAAGGGCGAACCTCACATATTTGGGGTGGAAATTTTTGAGTGGTATGGTTTTTGTACTAGTCATACAACTCCTATCCATGAGACGCTTATTAAGACTAAAGTTTCACTCCTACATGTTGCAAAAAATTTTAAATTTGGTGCTAAAATTGCCCTAACAAATATTTCTCTCAGTTTTATTACACATTCACTATTAAACAAAACAAAAACCAAGTGGAGTAATAGTTTCTAATATACCCTCCCTACACTTAAACCAAACATTGTCCCCAATGTTCTAGATAAAAGATGTAAAAGTAGAAATAAATAAGAATGAAAGAAACTAATACTCCCCTGATTCGTTCACCATGGATAATGTGACAACATGGTTAAATCAACCTCCAAGAAGACGAACATTGAAAGCTTACCTCCAGAAATATAAATCATCTTCTTGTCCTGTAATCAACAAACACAAAAACCAAAGCATCAAACCGAACAAAAATCACAACTAGATGTAATTCCAGACTTAGAAATAGAAACAAGACAAAGCAACAAAAGGATACGATACTTATGGAATGAATTACAAATAGGAACTCATAAAACATATCCACAATTATTGACACACAAACAAGATAAAATATATGCTAATCATGAATTGTGAAGTTTTCATGTTCGAATTTAGTTCTTTTTAACAAGATATAAATTTCCCTACACTTATCTTTTTGTAAAATACCTTTATATGCTATTAAGACGAGGTTAAAAACAAAATAAAGCATTTTCACAAATTATTCGAAACATGAAAATTAAACAACTATGATTAAGCATATATGACACAAACAAACAAATAAAATAAAAACATCAAACAATTAAAAACATAGGTTGCCTCCCAAGAAGCGCTTGTTTTTGTTCGAGTCACGAGCCTGACTCTACCCTTATTTAACGGAAATAAGGGAGGTTTTCCCTACACTTAGGATTAAGTGTAGGTGGAAGTAGTGATACACACCCTTAGGGTGGAAATATGCCACGTGAGGTGAAGGGGGTGAGTGAATGGCTTCCTTCTTCCTAAAACTACCCGGATAATATAGGTTGATGGGTGGGTCGGTTCCTCTTTTGTCTCCTAGAAATAAATCTAAGGATGGGAAGTTGTGTAAAGGTTGAGGTTCCGGTTCATCAACATTAGGAAATTCCCTAGAACTAGGAGTAAGGTTATCACTACAAGTATTCAAACATATATCCTCTAGTGGTGCTTGGTCCAAGGGTTCTACCTCAATTGGGGTTCCTATAGTCTCATTTACTTCTTTCGGGTAAGTCACGGGCGGTGTATGTGCCTCAAATGATGGTAGGACTTGTGGGGTACTTTGTGGGCTTGGATTATCCACCTCATCCTCCATTGTACCTAGATTACCTATATGTTTGTTTTGTACAATGATATTAGGTGCCATCCAACTAGGTATCTCAACATGAGTATATTCATCCCCCAACAAACTTGTTTCATGATCCTTCAAATTTGTTGTCAAATGATTTGTTATGTTGTTTGTCGGGTTGTCTAATCTATAATAATATTGGGCACAATATGCTTCTTCAGCATTTAATTTCCTAAGGTCCCCGTTGGTAAAATTGTCAATGTACCTTTGGTCATACAGGTGGACACTATAGTAAAAGATTTGAGTTAGGTACCATAGATCGAAACCATGATGAGGGACTATTCGGAGTAGATTTTTAAAACGAGTCCATGCATCATAGATAGGTTCATCTCTGTAAGGAATTAAATATTCTATAGATTTAATAGATTTGATGATCATAAACAAAGAGAATGAAACATGAAGAATACTGAAATGATAAGCAAAAGATACTGCTGAAGCAGAACAAGATTCTGCTGATGGTTTCTGCTGATGAGTAAAATGATTCTGCTGATGATGCGTTTCTGCTGAAGAGCCTGCTGAAGAAGGATTCTGCTGATGGATTCTGCTGCTAGTATAAATGAAACTGCTGCTGATCAGTGAGTCATACTACTGAATGGATAAGAGAAGATATTATGTGCATAAAAGTCAAGTATATCTTTTAGATAATATCTTTCATTAGTCATCAAATTGAACACTCCAAGTGAGTTGTAAACATAGATACGCATATATCTTAGATGACTTGACATCCTAGTCATAAGCTAGATAGTAGATGACTAAGCTTATCAAATTTGTAATGATCTCCTTTATTCTATAAAAAGGAGATCACACCCCTTTAGATACAAGTGGTGGTGAGTGCATGATTCACAGTGAAACAAAGTGAACATCACCTCCAAGGTGCTTCATACTTACATATTACAATAACACCAAGTGTGTTAAAATGTAAAGCATCTAAAAGAGTGTGTGTGGGAACATCATACGAGGGGTATGATGAACATTAGACATGGGGTCTTTTGTTGTTAGGTTTGTTTAGCCTCAAGGATCTTTGATTCCTTGTTATAGTGTAGATAACACGTACTACTAATGATCAAGTAGTATTGGGGCTAGTTGGAATAACAAACAGAAAGTTTGGCAAAACCTTGTTGTGATAGTATTGTTTCCTTCATAGAATATTCCGTCAATATTATCATTGTGCTCGTAATAGCCAAATTCCTAGATCAAAGGCTTAACAGCCTAGAGCTCATAAACGGTCTCACAAAAGCTTATTAAATACTCAAAGGATATTTAGAAATAAGCTTTTCACAGTTGGTATCAGAGCGGGGGGCTCTCGTTATAGGATATTAAAAGGTTTTGGTTTGTCAAAGAATGCAGAAAAACAAAAAAAAAAAAAAAAAAAAAAAAAAAAAAAAAAAATCGAAACTGGTTCATATTTTCGTAACTCACTGCAGGGCTGTTTTCAAAGGGCGATAAATCCTTCGTTAACCGTTGGATCGGGCTGAAATTTTTTATGGAGATTCTACATATATCAAGGTATATTCTCACCGAAGGGATCTTCAATCTGAGCTCTATATTGTCAGGTATAAATTTTTTGAAAACTGCTGCATAGGTGTTTCTGAAGTTCGAATTTTTCTGGGGTTCGATATTAAAGTTGAATATAGTTTATTTGATAAACCTTGTATTGATCAAAATTGATAATTTGTTGATCATAGAGCATAAAACAGGTTAGTGACTCTAAAAAGTGTCACTAAAGACTAAAAAGTGTCGTCTTTATTCTTAAAAAAAAAAAAAAAAAAAAAAAAAAAAAAAAAAAAAAAAGGACGAACTAGTTGTTTGCTCATTAAGGTTTGATGACGTTCATATGGAAGTTTCTACTTTTATACACACAAAGGGGAAGAATCACACACAGAAGAGAGTTGGTTCTTAAAAGGTTTAATGGCTTGTTTATCAATTTATTAGTGGTGAAAAAGGTCATTTGTTGCTTATTCGAAGTTAAGGTTGAATTTTTCAAAGTTATGTTTAATCATACCTTTTGTTGAGAAGGTAACTTGTTTGTGCTGCAATTTTATATGACTACGAATTGACAAACACTTAAAGGAGTAACTTTGTAGTGCTCAGTGTCTCGTAGAAGATGAGTTTATTGTCAAGAGATTGCGTTCTCCCTATACCAAAAGATTGGGTATACGTTTGAAGTCAAATTTAGTACAAGATATAAGACATAAGGTTGGTTTATTCTGCTTCTGCATCAAGTCAGAAATGATTGGTCTTTCTTCATCAGTCATAAAATCCTACTGATATGAAGATTCAAATGGTTAACATATGGGTTTTAGGGTAAGCTTAAATGTTCAAATGTTTAACCATTTATTATGTATGTGTATCACCACAGGGAAAGTTATTGATTCTTACTACTGTTGATTAGTATTGCTACTGATGGTTTAGATTTTTACTGTCTCAAGTTCATTTTTAGTGCGGAAAACTTAATGGAGGGTAATTTGAGATAATAGAAGGATAGATTGGATGTGTAGTAGTAGTTCGTAGCCGTAAAGATCATATTTGTAATATTCTCTATTTGTTGATAACAAAAAGGGGAAGAGATGTGGTGGATAGCATAAATTAAGGGGAAGACAGTATAGTTTCATTCATGGTGAGATTTCGTTATCTCAATTTCTCTACTTCGTCTAGGGAAATTCGTACAAGAATGTTTTTGTTTTGTAATCATCAAATAGGGGAAGATTGTAAGGAATTAAATATTCCATAGATTTAATAGATTTGATGATCATAAACAAAGAGAATGAAACATGAAGAATACTGAAATGATAAGCAAAAGATACTGCTGAAGCAGAACAAGATTCTGCTGATGGTTTCTGCTGATGAGTAAAATGATTCTGCTGATGATGCGTTTCTACTGAAGAGCCTGCTGAAGAAGGATTCTGCTGATGGATTCTGCTGCTAGTATAAATGAAACTGCTGCTGATCAGTGAGTCATACTACTGAATGGATAAGAGAAGATATTATGTGCATAAAAGTCAAGTATATCTTTTAGATAATATCTTTCATTAGTCATCAAATTGAACACTCCAAGTGAGTTGTAAACATAGATACGCATATATCTTAGATGACTTGACATCCTAGTCATAAGCTAGATAGTAGATGACTAAGCTTATCAAATTTGTAATGATCTCCTTTATTCTATAAAAAGGAGATCACACCCCTTTAGATACAAGTGGTGGTGAGTGCATGATTCACAGTGAAACAAAGTGAACATCACCTCCAAGGTGCTTCATACTTACATATTACAATAACACCAAGTGTGTTAAAATGTAAAGCATCTAAAAGAGTGTGTGTGGGAACATCATACGAGGGGTATGATGAACATTAGACATGGGGTCTTTTGTTGTTAGGTTTGTTTAGCCTCAAGGATCTTTGATTCCTTGTTATAGTGTAGATAACACGTACTACTAATGATCAAGTAGTATTGGGGCTAGTTGGAATAACAAACAGAAAGTTTGGCAAAACCTTGTTGTGATAGTATTGTTTCCTTCATAGAATATTCCGTCAATATTATCATTGTGCTCGTAATAGCCAAATTCCTAGATCAAAGGCTTAACAGCCTAGAGCTCATAAACGGTCTCACAAAAGCTTATTAAATACTCAAAGGATATTTAGAAATAAGCTTTTCACAATCTCGATATTGGTTGAACATCAAGATGTCATTAGGAGTGAATGGGTTTCGTGGTCGGTAGTATGGTGGATTCGCGTTTTCCATAATGGTGAACGGAAGAGTCAATGGAATGGTTTCTACGAACAAATACACAAAGAAAAGATAGACTATGAGAAAGCTAATAAAAAGAAAATAAAAATCTCACTAAAAAGGAATCTAATGAGTAGACCTAATAAAATTAAAATTTCAACCTAAGCAATAACTATTCCCCGGGCTGCGGCGCCAAAAACTTGATACGTGGGAATCGCACCAGGCTTTACCTCTCAAGGGATCTTGAGAAGCTTACAACCCCCATCAGGCAGTGTACCTGATCGTTGTAGTATAGTATAGTGACAAGTACCGGGGGATTGATCGTTCAACTAGGAATAGTGTCGTTAGGATTGAAATTAATCTAACTAGGTCTAAAGGTGAAGGATGATTCTTTTTGTATTTTTATATTTTATGAAAAACAAGTAAAAATCTCGGGAATTCGAAGAGTGGGCGGAATTAGTTGCTAATCAACTAACCTAAAAGCTACTACTTAAACTAATTAACAAGAAAAGTAAACTAGGGTTCTACAAGATAAGTGAAGCATGTCTATCCATGATATGTTACTCCTTGCTAGCTATCCAATTCTACCTATTGACTGTAAACCTTATTTTAATTGACGGGTGTATTCCTAATAACTCATGGAGTGGCATACATATCTCTCCAATTCTATGAGCTCTTATCTCCTCCTATGCCATGCCCGGCACAACCATAGGGATTGTAAACAGTGGCTCATGCGTTAAATACTACCTTAATAGCCTAGTATGCCTTGGCTACATGTTTCTTAAGACGTTCAAGCATGTTACCATTTGGAGATCTGCCAGTTTTCTTAAGCCTAACATCGAATTCATTCAATCAAAACAAGAATCAATAGGAAACAAGAATTATAAACTAAACCAACTAGATCTATTGAAGTTGTCACGCCTTAATTGATGGAGATAGACACACACATCAACAAGCCCTCATTGATGGAGATAGACACAACCATCAACAAGAAATCAATGAGATCTAATCAATTATATACAAGTTTCACATAATCATAAGTAGACACAAGGTGAATTAACAAAACATAATCACAGAAGGACAATCAACAAGAATAATGAAAGACAGAGTTGAGATAGAATCATCAAACCAATACATGATGTTTATGGAGTGATTGAAACCCTCTAAGTTGCTGGAAAAACACCCACCTAAACCCAGGAATCGACCTTAGGGTTTAGGGCTTACAAAAAGTGAAGTTATGATGTTATATTTATAGGCATGTTTTCTGTCGGCCCTTCTTGACGGCGTCAGCCCGTTACTCTTGACACTGTCAAGACCATTTTTTCACCAAATTGTAGATCTCTTAAATCCGAGTTCGTATGCAAAAGTTATGACCAAAACAATATCAGCTACTCCGCGCGCAAGTTTTGACAAGTTTACACGTGACGGCCTTGGTGACACCTTCAGGTACACGTGACGGCCTAGCTTGACGCCGTCATGAACTTACTGGACCGTCACGTACTTTATCCACTTCCACCTCTTGTATTACTCTTGACGCCGTCAAGAAGAAGCTTGTGACGCCGTCAGTTACTGTTTTCAGCAAGGAAAATTAAGACTTTGTCGTTTTCTTCACTTTATGCTCCAAAAACGTCCAAAATGCTTCCTTTTCCAGAATTCACTCCCAAAGTACATAAAATCACAAAAGGAACGATTTAGGGCAATATTTGATCAAATAAATTCAATTCCGGGCTTAAATGACCCCCTAAAAATGGTTCATTTTTCGCCTTATCAGTGCGCCCGAACGTGGATCGGTTTTGTGGAGTGTACAATAATGCCAAGCGTATGTTGGTCCTATCCGGATAATCTCTGTATCGAATAAAACATGTTTATGAACAAAACACACATTACACAAACTCACACTTTGTATATATTGAATTCTGTTGTACTTTACAATGGATAGACACTTCTATTTATACTACATGAAACGAACCATTGTGACTTTTCCCAAGAGTTACAACTTTCCATAATTAACTACCTATAACTGAAATTAACTAACTATTCGGTTGGTAACTTTATTCTTGACATTCTAGGACCCTAAGCTTATAAACTTTACATACACGACTCTAAATACATAAACTAATTACACTACGACCCTTAAACATGGATTAATGAATTAATATCCAATACTCCCTCCTAATTTATTAATCCATGCCTTCGATATCTTCATACTCTTCTCCGCGTTAGTATAACCAAATCCAACATACTTTTTTCTTTCGACGTTCACTTGTTCCTCACGAACTTACTTCACATAAACTTGCTCTTGTAGTTTCTTACTACTTTGTATCACACAGTTTTCCTTCACCATTTTCAACCTTCAAGGTTTGTTTTCTTCAAACAAGCCAACACTCATTTGTTGGTCTTCATCTTTGGCATCACACCCATCTTCTTTCACATGAACTTTCGTCTTTGCGGTTGCTTCACACAACAAATTCTTCGCAGTTTCTTTTCACAACTTGGCTG
This sequence comes from Artemisia argyi, assembly GCA_030686995.1. Classification (NCBI taxonomy): domain Eukaryota; kingdom Viridiplantae; phylum Streptophyta; class Magnoliopsida; order Asterales; family Asteraceae; genus Artemisia; species Artemisia argyi. Next base: position 160,850,061 of record CM060696.1, on the reverse strand, counting down.
GCTTTCACTTCCTTTGTCTTGATCTTCAACACTAAATATGTCTTGAATTTTCTCCTTGATCGGTCTTTAATCTCAACAAGTCAGGCCCTCTAGCCTTTAGGCCATTAAAAAAAATCTGCCCACTTTTCCTTTGAACCAAAAAGCCCACAAGTCTTTGGCCACAAACAAGTTGCACTGTCGCCCACTGCCCCTTTTTTCTTCTTTTTCTCTATAGTCTTCAAATAACAATTTAGGGCAATCCATTTCCTTTTCAATCTCTGATGTTTCTGGACTCTGGTACACAATCAACACAGCAACAATCTCCTTCAATCTTGATTTCTTTATTCTTTTTCATGCTTTCTTGTTTTCTTTAAAAACTTGGTGTTGATTTCTTCATGACTTTTCTTTGTTCTTCAATTCTTACTTTTCACAGCTGTTTTGATCATATCACATGATCATTCTTCAGTTCTCTTGATCATTCAATCTATCACAGATTGTTCCTTCAACTTTGAGACCATCACAGCCTTGTTTCTTCATTTTGATCATATCGCATGACCTTCTTGATCAATTCTCTAACCTGTTTTGACCGGTCTGCTCATGGTCGGTTCTTCTCTCAATTAAATCAAAACTCTTCTATGTCTCTCCTTAATTAACCGGTATGCCCACGGTTTCTTCTTTTCCTTTCTCTTGATTGATTCCCTGAATCAATCGGTCTTTGTCACTCTTCTTGATTGACAGGTATGCGCACGGTCGATTTCTTCTCTTGATTGATTCCCTAAATCAATCTATCTCTGTTTCTCTTCTTTGGAATGATTTTCTGAATCACTGTTCAACTTGATTCCCCGAACCAAATTGTTCTTCTCTCTTATTGGTGCTTGCGGTTTAGTTTCTTGCAATCTGCAAAGCTTATTCCTTTTCAATCGTTGCACTCCTCTGATCGTCTTGGTTGAAACACAAATTGAAACACCGGGTTTTATTCGAACATCTGACGCTCTAATACCACTGTTGGTCCCATCCTATTCATCTCTGTATCAAATAAAACATATTTATGAACAAAACACACGATACACAAACTCACACTTTGTATATATTGAATTCTGTTGTATTTTACAATGGATAGACACTTCTATTTATACTACATGAAACGAACCATTGTGACTTTTCCCAAGAGTTACAACTTTCCATATTTAAATACCTATAACCGAAATTAACTAACTATTCGGTTGGTAACTTTATTCTTGACATTCTAGGACCCTAAGCTTATAAACTTTACATACACGACTCTAAATACATAAACTAATTACACTACGACCCCTAAACATGGATTAATAAATTAATATCCAATAGCGTTTAGCACCGATGAGTGGATCTGAAGATGAAGATTACTTCAATAAGGTAATGTTTAACTAGGAAGTTGAATACGGAGTACAGTATATGCTTCGTCATTGTTGGGAGATTTTAAAAGAATGTTCAAAATGGCTGGATATTGAAGTTTCAAACTTTGAAGAAATTGTCCGAAAGGGATCAATATCCAAGAGATACAAGTCATCTGGGTCTTGTTCGTTCAACCCAGAGTTTGGGGATGACAGTATTAATCTGAATAATGATGCTGGAGAGAGATACAAGTCATTTGGGTCTTGTTCATTCAATCCAGAGTTTGGGGATGCTAGTATTAATCTGAATAATAATGTTGGAGATAACAGGGAAGATGAGGAGCAGGAACGTCAATGACCAACAGGCAGAAACAAAGTGAAAGCTTTGAAGAAGAAAGGGGTGGGATCGTCGGGAAAGTCAACAACTATGAATGATAAATCATTGGCAAGGATGATGATCTCGGAGTTGGCACAGCAGAACGAATGTTCCATGAAAATGAAGAAGAAAGAACGCGCTGAACTTTTAGAGATCAAAAAGAGGGAGGTGGAAATGTAGGAATATACAGTGCGTCAAAAAGATTTAATGTTTTATATGCAACCATATGATCACTTGACTAGGGATGCACTCAAGACCATGGAAGAGATAAAGGCGGGGATCAAAGCGAAGTGGGGTTTTCAATTTTAGTTTATGTTTTGAATAAATTACATAAATGATCATTATGGTTTATCCATTTTTTCACATTTAGTCACTGAACTTTTTTTTTACATGCATGGTCACTAAAATTTTAAATCGTTACAGATTCAGTCAACCTCAGTGACCATTTATGTAATTTTTGGACAAATCACAGTGACCCATTATGTAACGAAATTGAAACCTTGGTGACTAGATATGTAACGATTTGAAACTTCAGTAACCATGTATGTAAAAAAAAAAAGTTCAGTGACTAAATGTGAAAAAATGGATAAACCATAATGACCATTTATGTAATTTACTATTACGTTTTTTATTTCGTAGATTTGAGTTTTAAATAATCTATGTAGTATTTTAATTCCTTAGGTTTAAGTTTTTAATAATATGTTTAGCTATGTGTTATTTTTAATTCCGTAGGTTTATGTTTTTAATAATATATGTATGTTTTAGTTTATGAATAAAGATTTATAATTTTGTATGTGTACGTTCTTAATTTCATATGTTTACGTTTACGTTCACATTTACATTTTTTGTTTATAATAAAAGTATTTAAATAAATAAATAAAATGGGTATGAAAGGTGAGGGAAAGGTGACCAAAATAGGTGAAAGGTGAGAATGAGTGAGGGAAAGTGAGAGGAGAAAGAATGCTGAGATGGCGTTGATGTGGATGTTGATACCATGGTGACCACTCATATTAGCCTAAGACTAGAGCCCTAGAGGTGGTAGTCACTAGCCCTCATCTTATACATCAACGTCACCTTAGCTTTCTCTCGCCTATCACTTCTTTTCAGTCCCTCTCACTTCTTTTACCCGTTTTGGTCACCTTCCACCACCTTTATAGATATTTTTTTTTTATCTTAATACGTTTATTTATAAACAAAAAATGTAAATATGAACGTAAACGTTAATGTACGAAATAAAAAACATAAGCGTATGAAATTAAAAACTTTTATTGATAAATTAAAAACATTACCTAGAATTCGAATATTAAAAATATTACATTTAAAACTGAAAGTAAACATTACAAGACAAGTGTTCAACCAAATCGGCACGAAGGTTTTGATGCGCTTGTCACGATTTGATTTGCCTCATAACTCGCCGCACTTGAGGTCATCAGGTTGATGTGCTTCCTCTGGGTACCAATCGGGAGATATCGCTTTTCATTTGTCTTTTCCAACCATATTTTGTAACATGATGCATGTATACATCATATTCACTATTCTTTCTTTTTTACATCGCTCGTGCGGGATTGGCTATCCCATTTCTTTTTCAGAATACAAAACGCTCGTTTCACATCTTTTTGAACCATATTTTGTAACATGTTTGTCTTATATCATTTTATATGAGAATTGATACTTAATCACTTATTTGTGTATTTCTCAGCTATTATCAAGCAATTGGTGAAAGCTAGTGAAAAGAACGTGTTTTGGAGCTAAATTGGTGATGTCAAGGAAAGTCTACTAAAACTGACATCAATACGCCATATCATTCTAGATAGATAATGTTTATACCAAGATTTAGATGAATTTAAGACTATTTCCTGATTTTGATGCATATGCCGCATTGGATTCTACGTATACACCGTAGATGAAACTTTGGTCAACAAGAAGAACAAGACTGTTTTAGTTCTAATACGCCGTATCCACTTCTGTGATATCTTGTATCCATGCCTTAACTTCACAAAGATATCCTAGACGGGAAGACTCCAGTATGTCGTATCCATGTGCAACGATACGCCGTATTGGAAGGCGGTTGATGAATATTCTAGAGTATTAATAATCTTGGACCTCGCACGAAGTTGCTTCGATACGCCGTATCGGTCAACCCGATTGTTGATATAAATAATGTATAAAAACGTTATTAATATTTTTCGATATCCCTAAGTTTTGACGATCACAAAATATAAAATCATTAAATGCAAAGTTAATACGTAAACAAGTTTTAAGCAAGTTGATATCATCTCATCCAACATAATCACATTAAGGTATGAATAAACAAGTGAATAATACATTTTATGATCAAAGGGATGTTTATTTAAATAATACAAAGTTTATAAAATTAAATAAACTTATTATATATTTTAGAAAAACATTTTTGGTAATAAAGGAAAATGTTTTATTCATAATAAGTATATGAATTCAAAATTTTAACCAAAATCAGTTAGTTTTTCACCAAATAAACTTTCCCCAGAAAAAGACAAGAAAACTGCAGTTTTCGTCTGGGCGGCCCCCTTAATTTTAAAGAGGCCGACACACAATTAAGGGGACCGGCCACGCTCCCCTATCAGATTCTGTCAGAGATTGTTCCCTATAAATACCACCTCAAACCTGGAATTTTTCTCACCTCTTGCACGAAGATTTTCAGATCCAAATCTCTCTAAACATCCTCCTAAAAACCCTTTGATCATATAATTGTTAATCCTTGTTTCAAGTGATTCATTCCCTCACCTCTCATCTCTCAAAGTGCAAGAGAAGAATGCTCCTTCAACATCAAGTTGTGAAGTATTGTAGATTTGTGTATATAGTCTAGTTGTTGTGTACATTCATTGTAAAGGTGTGATAGTATTGTAACTAGATAGATCTAGGAGTAGAAGTTGTGAATAGAAGTAGTGAGATATAAGTAGTTTGTTGTGAAGAAGAAGAGCTAGAAAGTAGATAGTTGTGAAGAAGATTGTTGTGAAGTAGATAGTTGTGAAGATAGATAGGTGTGAAGAAGTAGTATTGTGATTAAGTAGTGACTAGGTGTGAAGAAGGTGTGTAGAAGGTGTGAATAAGTTGTGACGAAGTTGTGGTGTGTATATTGGTGTGTAAGGTTTTCTCCGCCATAAGGGAGCTTGTTGACATAGTGAAGAAAACTCTCGAGTAGGTGACTCGAGGAGTGGATTAGGGCAAGGAAGGTGTCCTTGTAGCCGAACCACTATAAATCCTTTGTCTCGCGGTTAGATCTTTCCATATCTTACTTATTATCTTGTTTATATCGTTATTACTTTTGTAGACGTAGACGTTTATATATGTAGTTGCTCATATAGTGCTAGTATTGATTTTACTTAAAGATCAAACAAAAGTTTCATTCACAAAACAAAGTTTTTACAATCAAACTAAAAAGGTAACATACATATAATTGATCATTTCGATCAAGTATAGTTTTCATACAAAATATAACTAAGGATTATAAAATAAATGTTTACTTACATGTCTCTCGTATATAGCTATAATTGTTTATATTATGCATGTGTTGATTTCACATACTTAGCTTACATTATTATTATTGTTCATACTTAGATATAGTTGTTCATATTGTTCAAGATTTGAGTTCACATAAGATAGAATCAAAGTTTTTAAAATCAAACAAGACTTTAAAACTAAACTAAGTTTTCATAATAAAATTAAAAAGACGTAAAACTATTCAACCCCCCCTTCTAGTTTTCCACACCGATACGCCGTACCGACCAAAATCCGAACAATATAAATAGAAAACCTAACATACAGTTTTCAGAAAGCCTTTAACCACCAAGTACGATTTCCAGACGATTTTAGAAGACAAGAAGGTCCTGGTAGTGCTATCATTCCATAGGAAAACTCTTGTAATTATTATACTCTGCTATAATCATTCGTTTAGCGTATTGTTTTCTTATGAATTCTACTTTAATCGTTCTGAATAAGATACTCTGTATGATTGATGAGATTATGGGCTAATACTTGTAGGTATTAGCCAATTTTATGATAATTTAATGTTCTGATTAGTTTATATCGATTTTTTTCTATTTCGTTGCATGTTGATTATGTTTATCACTTAATACACGTTTATGTGCTTAGTAGGTCATACTTTCATTCAACTTTTTCTTGTTTATTGAATTAATCCTTACCTCACTATTTGCTGTGTAAAGTGGATGATGAACTTTAGTTCGGGAAAGATGCATATTACTTGGCTTTATCACTAGATCAATATGACCATTAGGCTACTGGTAATAAAGTTAGGGCATAAATTTGTAATAAAGAACTCGTAGTTTGCCTTAGTAGCGATTTCGTAAGCGGATAGATTGTAATCAGCAATGAAACTTTATTCGGGTTTCATTAGTTGTGAAAGGATTAACCAGTTAGAGACCTCAAGTTTAGGGAGAAGTACCACCTAGCTTACATGAGAAAAACACCAACGAATGCAGTACAATCATTGCACATGTAGACAAATCTGGCATTTATTTGATTAACTTGGTTAATATGTTTTCCTTACTATCAAGCTTGATTTCTTCTTTATCGTTTGTTTATCTGTTTGTGTATGCTATTAGTTTAATTTACTGCTTTATTAAAACTAAACTTGTGCAAATCTCTCAAACTAAAAACCCCCTTTGCGTTAGTTTTTGTTTAATTAGGTTAAGTTAGATAACTAAAATACTGATAGATTAAGTGTTAACGTCCACTCTAAGTGATCGGCATTCTACTTACCAACGAAACTATAATTGATTGGGTACACTTCCCGTTTGTCTTAGTTAATAAGTAAAGTTGGCAAAATATAAATAGTAAACCTTGATAACAATAATTACCTACACACAATGACACATCAATCACAAAGAATCCTAGCCCATGGACCCAACCTATATACAAAGACATATTTACAAACCGAGAAGCGTAGCCATGAAAGCTTTCCTCCGATTAGCAGTGTGGTGAGCTTTGTAAACCCTAAGCCTATAAACCCAAACTTTCAACATCTTCTTCTTGAGCCGCCCTCAGTGCAGCAAGGCTCCTAAAGGTAGGAATCGAACCAGTAACGATCTCCAACTCCCTCATCAACAGCACCCTATGATTCTTCCGCTCCTCTATCTCGAAACATAGCCTCTGAGCATCACGCACATCAGCTAAAGCAGCTTGATGTTCTTTCTCAAGGTGTACAAGCATCTGACTCTCCATCCGTGTAGAATTGGCTTCATCGGCTAGCCTTTGCAGTAAAACAAATCGGTCAACCATTGGCTTTGTTACTTTTTTTTTTTTTTTTTTTTTTTTTTTTTTTTTTTTTTTTCTTTTTTATGTTTTTACAAATGGTGTACACAAATGATAGCAAAAAGAGATGTTAATTAGAGCATGAGGCGTGGTGATGAGGTACCACCTCCTCATTTAGGGCCCACGGGTGCCACATCACCCCAACTCTTCACAACTAACCCCTCCTCACTCATAACTAACCTCAACTTAACGAAATTAATTATTCCTATTTTGTTGAAATTGTTCTCATTGTTGTTGCCAAACATGCTCGATAAGACATCGTTGAAGTTTTCTGTGTATGTTTTTATCGCGTAGTTCTTTGTTTTGTATCCTATGCACTGCGCAACGTTCAACCCATGACTTTTGCATATGTGGGTGCGGAGGAATATACATTTCTGAAGCTACGGATATCGCATATTCTTAATCTTTCAAGATCATGTTATGCATTATGATGCACGAATACATGATTCTTCGTAATTTGCCCACAGTCCATGCACACACCGGTTGTGCAATAACACACCAACGCCCTTGTAGAACACCAAAAGCTCTCTCGATATCTTTTCGAGCACTCTCTTGTTTCACTTTTCATGCAGCATTTTTTGGGTTACTTGCAACCGTGAATGATTTGACGAACGATGCCCATTCTGGATAAATTCCATCAGCTAGATAATACCCATGCTTAAATTTTCTTCCGTATACTTCAAACGGAACCACGTCGGCGACGTCGTCACTCAGGTCATCGAATGACGGTGAATTATACAAAACAGTTAGATCGTTATTTGCACCTGCAACATCAAAAAATGCATGCCAAATCCATAAATCATACGACGCGATAGCTTCAAGCATTATGGTTGGGTACTTTTTATCACCTCTGTGAAATTACCCTTGCCATTCTTTCGGATAATTCTTCCATTCCCAATGCATACAATCGATGCTTCCCAACATTCCCGGTATCTTATGGACCATGCTATGTGCGTCGTATAACTTGTGAATGTCAGTCTCGGATGGTTTTCTTAAAAACTCCTTTCTATACAACTGGATTATGCACATTGTAAAAAAATCTAGACAATCACGTGCACAGTGTTCACCTATTTGTAAATACTCATCTAACGCATCAGCATGAATCCCGAAAGCCAATAGGTGTAATGCACATGTGCATTTCATAATCACACTAAAACTCATTACACCCTGACAATCAGGTCGTTGTCTAAAGAAATCAAAATGCGGGGGAAGAGGATGATGAGCTTCAATAAACAATTCAATACCTTGGACTATTTCTAAGAATAGTTTATGGCTCATACGATAACGACGTCTAAAATTTTCTTCAGTATATTTTGGTTGTTCACCAAAATAGTCGGCCAATAAACGTGCTTCAGCAACTTCACGTTCACGGGGAATGTATCGACGCTGTTTTGAAGGTCCGGCTTGGTTTTGCAATGACTGCTCGCGCTCAAATTCTACCAGCATCTGCTCTAGCTCTATTATCTCTCCAAAGTCACTAACACTTGAGTATGATGATTGACTCATGTTTCTTGTTTTTAATATGTGTAAGTGTTTATATTGTTGTGTAAAATTGTAGCAAATTTGTGTGTGTACATGTTCTATTTATAAGGTGTAGCAAGGAAAAAAAAAACGTATATTTGTTAACGGTAATATTACCGTTCAAAAAACACCACAAAAGTATAAAGCATCAGTCGTGTGTCTGGCTTCTAGCTCGTCGTCTGCGTGAGGAGGTAACCAACGGCGAGCCTCAACGAGGCCAACCCGGTGTGGTGGCGAGCTACGGCGAGCTCAACGAGCCTCCACGTAGGCACGACGAGCGAACACAACGAGACCACACCTTTTACTCTTAGAAAAAATATCATAATTGAAGCTTGCGTAGATAGGACACAATTAGCAGAAAAAAAAAAATATTACTCGCAGCCTAAATCAAAGTTAAGTCCAGTCAAACAGTAAATCTGTTATGAAAAAAAAAAAAAAAAAAAAAAAAAAAAAAAAAAAAAAAAAAACCTAAACAATTAAAACAAAAAATGGCTTATGTATAAGTTAAAAAACACAAATGCATGAAAAAAATAGGTAGAACAACATATAATACATTAAAAAAATAATAAATAAAAAATAAATAAATAAATAACAAATACGTCTTTGTTGTACACACTAAAAAAAATAAAAAAATAAAAAATAAATAGAAAGTGAATGTCATACATAACCTTACCAAATGTGTTACACAAAGGTATGACGCAATATATAAAAAAACCTAACAAATATGTCTTTGTTATAAACAATAATAAATAACGTTAATTACTTGAAAATGTATCGTACTTGTTAATTTCGATTATTGTGTGTATTTGAAGACTATTTAGCCATGTAAAATTACCATTTTATCATTCGAAATTTAAAAAAATAATAAGGGTAAATAGTTACGAAATATACATAATAATCAAAATTTAAAAGTTCAGTACACACAATAAGAAAAAGTGACAAGTATAATACATTTTCAAACAATTAACCATAATAAATATAGAGCAAACTGCAAAAAAATGTCCCTAAACTTTTCAAAAATTGCATGACATGTCCACCAAAATAAAAGTGCAAGAAATGTCCCTAACGTTTCATTTTTCTGCAAGATTTGCCCTTGAACCGTTACTGTAGTTGCAAATTCTTATTTTTTGGCTAACTTTCGTTAACTTTTTCAAGTTAGTGGCGTGTGAAATGACTAATTTACCCTCCTCTTCATCCCATTGGGGTAAGTACGAGGTCGATTTCGGGAATAGTATGCTTAAATCCTATCAAGTGTGTTTTACAAGTTAAAAGGGGGGTTTTGATTTATTTGATTGTTTAACTACTAAAAAGCATAAAATGTAAACTAAACTAATTATACTAAAGTTGTGTTTAATGAGAGAAAGAAGTGCTAGCCATGTTAATCCTATTCTATTTTAATTTTTCGTTCATTAGTATAATGAACTAATTGTAAAGTACTGGTGACGTCACGATATGTGGGGAATGTCTCCTTGGTCCAGATAACACCCCCACACTCCTATCTAACTTAGACTAGACCACTTGGTCCATGTATCTAGCCACTATATAAGCATGCATAAAGTTGTATCATCTAATCTATGTGATTTATCGGTGGTATCTGCTTGGTCAATGTAATAATGTACTCATTCTCCACTTGGTCCATGTAAGAAGAGCACACCCCTACTTAAATGTTCTCATAATATACAATCAATACACACTTGGTCCATGTGATACTAGATTTAAACTACTTGAACAAATAAACAATGATTGAAATAATAAACACATAAACTAAGCAATACAAGACAATAGATCTAAATAAACGGAAACATTATCATAGAATATTCATAAACATGGCTAACACCAAAGGGTGTTAGCCCATAATGAATGTAAAACCACAAATGGATAATTAAAACGATACACAAATCATAGTGAAAATAAAATGATTAAGCCTAATTTCATGATACGAGACCTTCTCTCCTTGTTATCCTAGCTCTTGGGACTGATCTTGGGGCCTTAGAATGGTGAAATTCTGCTGTGGTAGAAAGTGGTTATTGAAAGATATCAAAAACTCCCGTTTAGGGCTTGTATTTGTAGTCTTCTGTTAAGGCGAGTTTACGACATATCCATAAGGGAATACGGCGTAATCTAGATATCTTGATTGCTGACGAAGAAAGTATATTCCAAGTATATTCTGCGTATCTTCTAAAATACGGTGTAAACTAGATATTCTTTATACCGTAACCTTTAAATCTTTGAAACACTTAGACGGGGGATAAGATCTTCATTACGGCATATGGCCATAGTTTCATACACCATAATACTTCAATGGTTGACTTGGGCTTTGACTGTAGAGCTTACAGTTACGGCATATTGCCAGAGTTAAATACGTCGTATTCTTCAATATTCACCAAGACTTAGTGAATTCTTCCATGTACCAATACGTCGTAAGGCGAGAGTTGCTTATGCCGTATGCTCTTTTATAGCCTGCAAACAAAATAGCTTCAAATCATGCCTTAAATCCGTACTTTTTGCAATATTGCTCCAAAATCACTGAAATAGGAAAACTTAAGAAATTAAGTATCGACTTAGATATAAACATGCATAATATGAGCAATAAACGTGTGATAAATATACAACAATTTAGGACTTATAAAAAGACAAAAGAGATACGAGTATAATAGAAGGAAAGCAATAATTAAAAAGGAAAAATCAAATGAAGCTTGACGTTCCCTGTTTATCTCACAGGCCATCCTTAATATGCCGGAATATTCATCGGAGAAGATGGTGGTTGTCAAAATATTCGTCGGAAAAGATGGTGGTTTAATTTGGGTAATGAAGCACCATTCATATAATCGTTAGTGGCTATTCAAGTTTGGGCTTGAGGTTAATGTGGCATCTCAGTCACATTCCATTGGACTTATTGTATTTTTGGGTTTAATATATTTTATCGGGGAAGAGTCCCCTTTACCCAAAAAAATGAAGCACCATTCACCTCGACATATTTTGTAGGATCCATGCTACTAAATGTAGGATCCACATTCCACGCTACTAAACCAAGGTTGTAAAAATTGTTAAGCGCTAGTGAGGCGGTTGGGTAGGGCCTAGCGATTAATCGGTTAGGCGAGAATAATCGAGGATTAATCGGACTAGAATTTTTATGTACAAAATTGTAATTTTAGATATTGTATTATATGATATGTATGAGATAAGCATAATGCATCAAAGTTCAAATATTTCAAGTGTTCAAATATAAACATAATACACAATTTTTCAAAGTTCAAAGTCAAACATAGATATTACTCGGTTTGTTGACTATTTTTAAGTGATCTTTGAATGACTTTGTCCGATTAATCGATTTGTTGATCGATTTTTAAACTATTTGTTGACTATTTTTAAGCGATTTTGTCCGATTAGACCCATTTTTTCCGATTAATCGGATTGACCGATTTTAAGTGATCTTTGACTAAATCGATTAAATAGACTGATTATGATACATCAAGGCGCTTAGTGAGTGATCAGCGATTATGCGGGGATTAATCGGCGCCTGAGCCGATTTTTACAACAAAGAATAAAACAACACATCCGTGGACCAATTGGTAGTCAGATATGACATTTAATGGCATTTTTGGTTACGAGTCGATAAGAACTATAGACATTTCCTTGCTCTTGAATGACATGAAGTCATGAAAAGAGCTTTTGCATGAATAACTAAAAAAATAATGAAATAGACGCAAATCACAAGTACATCACAAAAATAAAAAAAGAAAAGAAATTGTAATTCACATAATTATACATTATATTATACAATAAGTATAAACCCCGTGTACTATTCATCATAGACATCATCGGCTACTGTAGCTTCTACAGGTTTCTATAGTGCATATTGTGAGTATTTCTACAGAATCCATCTCACTCACAAAATCCACAGCCCTCCTCATTTCTGTTTCTTGAAGCTTCTTCCCCCCCCCCCCCCCCCCCACACACACACACATAACAATCAACCACATCCACAAAATGAAAATCCATCGGTGAGATTCATGATGATTGTGAGTGTTTCTTCAGCATATCTTCGCCAAATCTACCCATGAAAACAGTCTCCTCTCTCATTCAAGATATCTTCTTCAAGGGATCTATCATCAAATGAAAAGATTGATGATGATGATGATGATACTGATCTTCCAAAAAGTAAGGTTTTTTCTTTATTTTATTAATTTCAAATTTTTTATTTATGTATTTTAGATTCTTTTAACTGTTTTGTGGTTGATTTGTGTTTAGTTTAAGTGGTTATTCATAGAATTTGGGTTGTTTGAATCGGGTGTGGTTCGACAATCAGATTACGGCATAAAAATTGAATCTTGAAATTAGGGTTTTCGCATAAATTGGGGTTTTGCTGATTTCGTGTTTTTATGGGTAGATTTTAGGGGTTTTTATAATGGTTAAGCTTATGGCTTATTTATAAGACATGATTTGAAGATGTTTGGACTAGCTTAGGGTCGCTTGCATTTTTGATTTTACACATAACGATAATAACTTAGAAACATTTTATTGATGTTTTGTGCAGGTTTGTATGTGGCGGCAAGAAAAATATCAGAATTCGCAGGTGTGGAAATCGGCAAAAAAAGGAGCATGGGCTCCATTTTGGTGACCGTAATGGTAAGTTTATAAGTTCTTCATTTTTGGGTCATATTTCAGTTTCAATTGTAAATTTTGAGACTCCATGCTTAATTTGATGTTGATTTGCCATTAAATATGGAAATTACAACATGCTACTTTTTAATGTGGTGTGTGTTGATTGCCCGACGAAAAAGAAAACAAGAAACTGAAAATAATAAATCCCTTTTATAAGCACTAGATATATGCATTGCGTACGCATCGTAACGTGGAATGAAGGATCCATATAGTGTGAACCAATTTTTATGGCATGGTTGAAATGGTATTTTTTGCATTTCATGTGTTAAAGTATTTTAGAATTATAAGAAGTGACGCTAAAAGTTATGTTGTTTTTCAGGTGTATGGAGCATTTGGATTTATGGAATACCATGGTCAGTGTTGATGCCATAGGCGTTTGTTTGCTTAGACTACATTGGGTATGTGCAACACAATATTGGATGCATTGATGCATTGGTATTTTTAGTGGTTAGCCTGTTTGTTGGGGTCTTTAGGCTTATTGCTTATTAAGTGCTTTATTGTTGGTTTGTTGCGCTAACAGATTCAATGATGGTGGTCGACGAATAATGGGTAATGGGCGGGTTCGAGAAGGGGGTGGTGCAAAGAGGGGGTTTGCAAATTCGGGTGCTTCCAGGTTTGAAGTCACATGTCCGAGTCCATTGATGAAACTCTAGACAAAGACGAGGCATACGAGGAGACGGAGGAGCTCACAAACCAGGTAACAAGATCTTTGGAGGTAATTTTAGACTAAATTTTTAAGTTGGCTTTGTCTTGATTAGTTTCTAATCAGTTTTGTGTTTGATTTCTGAATCAATATTTTGCAATATTGCATGAAATTATAACTGATACTTATAATATATCAATAGTATCGTGTCAACTGGCATTCTGTACTAAGTTATGAAAGGAAAATGAAGGTGTGAATCATATTTAGGTGTAATGAAGTAAAATGCGTACATATTCGAGCATTGCAATTTCAAATCTATAGATAGTCAGTTTATCATGTTTGCATATAGTGGTTATATAGATACATTGGTCATTCTCCTCTAGGAAAAAATTAAGAAACTTCAAATTGCATGTATGTTAGAAATTAAAGTTGTGTTAGTATATTTCAAAGTGAATGAGATTCTCAAAAATGTTTGGATACACTGTTGTTGCATTAATTTTGGTGCTCAAACATGTTAATATACCATGGATAACGAATCAAACAAAAAAAATACCAGTTGATAGTAGCAATAAATTATTTGCAGCCCCTAAAAATAGTTATTGTCACCTACGTGAAGGTTTCTTAAGAGAGAATGAACCACAAAAAGTACCCGTTGATAGTAGTAGCCAAGTATCAGTGTGTCCTAAAAATAGTTATTGTCGAATGCGCCATGGTTTCTTAAGAATAAATGAACCACACTTTGGTATAGATGCCTATTCAGAACAGAACTTTTACAAAGCAAGATGCAAAGTTATTGGTTAATGGAATTGGAAAGTTAGAAACACGGCGGAATTGTTTTGTAACAGCTAAATTGAAAAATTACTCAACTGACAGTAATAGCCTAAACCAACTTTATTTGCATTTTGGACAGATATCACACACCTTTGACAACTTGCTAATTGTTGGATTTACTACATTTGGTCATAATATCATTACGTCGTTAAAAACTTGCTTATATGCTTATTTTAGTCTACTTTAACCAAATATCATAAACCATTTTCCCGTTAAACTAACAATTCATTGTGTGGTGTTTGGATTGGATTGATTAATTTTTCACCCATATTGGCTTATTATGTTAGGTTGGTGAGCTTATTGATGGAATTCAAAGGGAAGTACGTCTTGATTATCTGGAAGATCACATAGATCAACTCAACCTTAGTAAGGAGAACCTTTGGTGGTACCTTGAGCATCGACTTCATGGTACAGGTTAACTTCTAAAACTGGTCTTCCCAATTTATATATCTATAAAGTATATTATAAAATTTCTTTAGAGAACAGTAGGCTTACGTGAATCCCATATTAAACATGTGCACACATATAAAGAATTTTGTCATTTTGGTTTAAACAAAACAAAAAGAAATAATCGTAGTGTGTTCCCTAAAGTTTTCAGCTTATGGCACGGGTATGCGTCAAAAGGATGTATATGATGGCGGCAATCTCAACCCGTTTACTTCTGGATGGGTCTATTTGGGCGGCTTTTGTCTCAACTGGTAAAAAAATATACCTAAAAGGTGAACGGGTTGAATGAGTCAAACATGTTTAAAGTCGGCCAAAATATACTTCTATGACATCAATACCTCCTAAATCATTTTGCTAAAAGATTAGTTTTTAATGCATATCGTATTCACAAAAAAAATGGACAAAAGTGCTGGAATGAAAACTATAAGATGAATTTTGCAGATTTTGACTTTTGTAGATTAGTAATGTTGATATATGATAATGGAACTAATTATAGTTACATGCTTCAGACATGGCTTCCCTGGCCTAAATACATTTTTTTATTTTATTTTATTTTTTGTTTACAAAAGAGGCACTGTTGTAGCGTATGTTTTGCAAAAGAAAGTGGCACTTACGATGTTACTAGATGTTACCATAGTTACACGCTTTGGGTACAGGGTTGCTGACCTACATGCATGTTTTTTACATGTTTTTTTTATTTGCACATGCAATGCCGTAGTAGAGTGTGGTTTGCAAAAGAAAGTTGCAGGCTGATACACGAATATGCATAAAAGATTTGTAGAAATGTGTGATTTACGTTGACTTTTTTCATGTTATGAACTGTATGTATGCTTAGTTTTTTATAGGAATTATAGTCGATCTTGAATTTTGTTGAGCTGTTTTAGTACTAATGATAAAAGTTGTAACTTTAGTGTGAAAGTGAGTGGTATTACTTGATAATGACAATAGTTATAATCCTGAATCAACGGTAATTTGCAAAATTAGAGGAGGCTAATCTATGTGGTTCTTATTGACTGCAGGAATAATAAGAAGCTATTGGGTTGTGATATTTCATTCAATCGACACTGCAACATGGTGCTGAAAAACACATGTCTAGACAGGTTTGTTATTTATAAAAAAATAAACGACTGAATGAAATATCACAACCCAATGTGTTGCCCATGATTACCTGCAATTGATTACCCATGTGTTTAGAAATATCAAAACATGTCATAACCCAATTTATTAAAACATGTCAAATGCGTATAATGAAGACGTCCTTATAAATAACTAATGTGTTGCCCATGATTACCTGCAATTGATTCGGTAACTAAAGACGTCCTTAGAAATTAATAAATGTTTGGAATTAATCCTTTTGTTTAGAATGCATTTGGATTGATTATTAAAACTGTTTTAGGGGGTCTTCGGATTGATTATTAAAACTGTTGAACGACTTATTGTAGTTTGCTTATCCGTGAGTGAAGTAAACTATGGTTTTGAAAACCAATAAACAATACCAAACACCAACTGACATTTATGGTCTCTGATCGTAGCTTACCAATCTGACATGTTGGATTTGTATCAGGTTACACAAAGCGATAGGTATATGGATGGCTTGATGTGCTGGTGTAGAACCTTCCACTATCGTAACGGATTTTTAAGGTACTGATACTTCCCGTCGTTACTTTTATATCCGTTCCAGCATCTCTCTCCGGCATTAGCCTGCCAATTGCTTTTCTTTCACAAAAAATATTTGACTTTTCTCATTGTGATTGATGTCAATATTAAAAGATTTACTCATGACCTTTTTCATGTTCATGTTGCAAGAAATGGCTCTTAAGGAGTACCAAAAAGTGGTACAATAGAAGAGGAGAGCGGTTGTGTTTCTCAAGAATGAGAAATGAAAGCTTCTGTTAGACAATAATATAGCGAAAATGCAGCTTCTCTCAAGCAGAAAAAAGAGCAGGTATATATAATCAAGATAATTATCAACATGGCAACTTTCCTTCCAAATTTTATTTATTGTTTTAATTGTTTCGCCATCTCTGACCAGGTGAGTCTTGCACCGGTAACAGGGAAGTCACAGTTCAGGTATCATTCGTGACTGAACCTCATCTTCAGTAAGTTGTATCAGGTGTGTATTAATTATGTATAAATATATAAGGTGTGTATGGGCTGTGATTATAAGTTGTATATAAGTTAATAGGAATTTGGGATTTATTCATCTTCAAAATATTGAGTGGCGTTAAATATGGATTTGGAGTGTCAACAGACCTTATTTTCCACTAGCCTTATTTTCCACTAGGTTTAGTAGATTGGAGTAAATTGAATAATATTGCACAAGTGTTGTCACATTAACGTGTGAATTAATAGTTGGTGAACCAGTTTCGCGCAAGTTATGGCATGAAATGCGTTGTTATAAGTTAAATCAGTCATCGATTTAGCATGCGTAGATTTCATACAGAAGGTTTACCCATTTTTCAGGGACTGTTAACCATAGGTATAATTTAAATGTCCATTACTCTCTACTAATGTGGTGCTAGATTATTTATGGTTTAGTGATTCTCAAGAGGTAGCAGTGTTTGATTATGTGTAGGTACTAATGTAGATGTTGGTCGTGTAGTTATAAAATTGCTTTTCTTTTCAGAAAAAAAAATTGTTCGAATAACTTTTTGTATCTCTGAATTACATCTTATTAGTGGCTAATGATCTTCTGATTTTGATTTATGCAGCAATGGCAGACACTTCAACAGTGGAGCAACCAAAATCCAAAAATGTTCAAAAGAAGAAATCGACGTGAACTTAAAATAATCATAGTAGCCGCAAATACCAACCTTTTGTTATAAACTACATCACTGAAAAAAAGAATCTGCTTTCTGCTTTCCAATACGACGCACTCGAAGCTCTTTTTTAGCCTAACTTGCATATGCAAACATCCCGCGGCAACGCACGGGTTTAAACCCTAGTTATGTACATTTCACAATCAGTGTTGGTTTCTAATGTTAGTTTGATCATATTTAGTTGATGCGTTTGACTCGATTAATCTATTGGATTAATTTGAAATCAGTAGTGGTGGTGGTGGTAGCTTTTGGTAGTGGTGGTGGTTGTGTGGTAGTAGAGGGTGGTGGTGGTGGATGGTGCTGCTGATTGAGGTGGTTGAGAGAGATTAACTGAAAATTAAAAGAAAAGTAATTGTGGGATGAAGCGGAGGGTAAATTAGTTATTTCACACGCTACTAACTTGAAAAAGTTAAAAAAAAAGTTAGCCAAAAACAATAATTTGCAACTACAGTAACGGTTCAAGAGCAAATCTTGCAGAAAAATGAAATGATAGGGACATTTCTTGCACTTTTTTTTTGCGAACATTTCTTGCAATTTTCAAAAAGTTTACAGACATTTTTTGCAGTTTACTAATAAATATATAAAACTCGTCAACATAATTTTTACTTCATTCCAAACAAAGTAGTTTGAAAGGGTTAAAAACTACATTGTTTTACCTTTTTGACTTTCAATTTAGTTTTATTTTTTAACGACAACATTTTGCTTTGATATTAAACCATGTATATAATTATTACATCAATTGAATTAATTTAACAAGAAACTTGCATCAAGACTTATTAGAGCGTTGGATGGAATTGCTTTTAGAAGTGGACATGCGACCCATATCTTCATCTCAAACATTTAATTACCACAAATCATATGGACCAAAAGATCAAGGGAAATATTTTGCACACTCTAAAAATTTATTGGGACACTCCACTGTGTGCAACAGACAGTTGTACATTAAATATAACATGCTTTAATTACTTGTACAATGAAGTGTCCCAACAAAATACGAAGGTGTGCCAATCACCTCCCTAAGATCAAAGGTATAAGATATATAAAAGTTAATTGGCAAAATATGCGAGACCAAATTTCTAAAATTTCGTGCATTCTTATACAAACATTTAAAAAAGGGAGGTGATTTGCACATAAAATAAATTGATGGGGACACCATAATTATGCACATGGTATATTGTAAAATATGCATTAAGGATGTAATATTGTGGTGTCCCCATCAATTTATTTGGTGTGCAAATTACCTCCCTTTAAAAAATAGTTTGCAACCCAAAAATTACACAAACCAAAAACGAGAAACCCCGCCGCAATGCGCGGGTTGCACGCACCCCGTTATGAAATCACAACTCGTACCTAATCCACAACTGTATTTATAGGTAGTACATACATGTACGGGCTGAAAACTTCATACTATACCGGTTGGCAGTGGCGGTGATTAGCATGTATAAGTGGGGCAGTCGTATAGGGCTACCATTTGTGAGGGGGCCTCCGATTTATTATATGTACATTAGTATTTATACATGTCTAATTTGAATTTTTATAGCCCTTTTTAAATATTTTGTGAGGGGGTCTTCGATTTAGTATATGTCAATTAGTATTTATACATGTCTAATTATATTATGTTTTGAATTTTTCATAATAGTTAAGCTTTTTGTGATTTACGGGGCCTCATTCGTAGTTTCGCAATAGGCCACCCAGATCAATGGAACGGCCTGCAGTTTTTTAGAAAAGTGACTTAAACATTAAGTGTTTTTTGGTAACTTTGGTAATTTGTGTGACTTATCTTACAAGTTTGTTTGAAATTAGGAAACTAATCTAAGACGGTTAGTTTTGCATATAAATAGGGATTATTATCATTTGAATGATTTGTACTTTTGGAATTTGTATTTGGTACCTTTAAATTTATCTTTGAATTTAGTTTGGTAATTTGAATAAAGCATCCGATTCGTTTGTTCGATTTTGTTCTTTGTTTGTCTTTTGATTACCAACAAGTAGTATCAGAGCTAGATTTATTTAGCCATAAAGAAGAAAAAGAAAAGAAAAAAATTGAATACAGTTCGTTGGGTTTGAAGTTTGACAGTTTTTTGTTTGAAGGATTGTTTGAATAACTTTTGGAATAGTCGCTATTGGTGTAGGTACTATTACGGTTGGAACATTGCTTTTGGACAATTGGTCAACTGGATTTGCGATTTGATTAACATATTCGTTTTTGGTTATTGGGCTTTTAGTATTGGAATTGTGCTTTGAATTAAAGTATATGGGTCTCTTGAAATTGATGTTTTGTTTTATTAGTATTAGGACTTAGGGGTTATTTATTTTTATTTTTTTGTTAGCTAAAGGTTCATGTAGGCCCTCCTCCCTTAATGCTTCTTAAAGAGGAGTGGATAATTTTATTTGCCTTGTAGATATAAACTATTTAACAAAAAAATATTATTAAAATATTGATTGGGCCCACTTCTTTTATCAGTAAGAGAATTTAAGAGAAAAAGAAACACCCTCATAGGTTGTTATTCAGTAAGATTTTGTTTTGGTATTTGAATTAGGAATTTGGACCGTACTTTTTATCATATAAGTGGGTTATTCGAATTATCGAGTATTTGGGGCGTTTCAATTGTTAGAGCTCATTTGTCAAGTTATTTATTAACTTGAATTTATTTGATATTTGGGTAACAAGTTTGAAGATTAACCGTAATACTTATCAAATAAGTGGGTCGTTTGAATTTAAATTCAGCATTTGGAATTTGAAGATAGATTGGGTGTTTGAAGAATTGGTTATGATCAGGTCGTTGAAATTTGTTCGATCGATTCGAATTTGTCAGTTTGAAAATTTTAGATATTCGTTTGTCGGGCTTTTGAATTTGATTGTCTTCATTGAAGATCGTTTGAGCCGATTTGTTTGTTTGGTTAAACGGGGTTGAATTTGTCGGTTAATGTTTGATTGTTCGTTTTGAAATTTGAAGTCATCGGCGTTTGTTTTGGATCGAATTCGTTTTGTATTGCTTTTGGGAATTCAATCATTCGATTTGAGTTTGGCTAGTATTGCTAGCGTTTGGAACTTTGAATTTGATTTAAAGCAGGTAGAGGAGTCAAAGCAACGATGAAGATTGTTAGAAAAGTGACTTAAACTGTAAGGGTTGTTTGGTAACTTTGGTAATTTGTGTGACTTACTATACAAGGTTATTTGGAATTAGGAAACTAATCAATGACAATTAGTTTTGCTTATAAATAGGGATTATTATCATTAGAAATTTGTCTTTGTTAACTTTGAAATTTGTATTTGATATCTTCTGAATTTGATTTGTTATCTTTAAATTTGTCTTTAAATTTGATTTTGTAATTTGAATAAAACTTCTGCTTCGTTTGTTAAATTTTGATCTTTGTTTGTCCTTTGATTACCAACAAGGTTGGATCCGTAATTTTAATTGATATTCCAAGGCGTTGCATTGGAAGTTCCTTGACCCCTGCCCGCTAAGGCGCTAACCACGTAGATAGTTGGGTGCCGGGAAGTATAATGACAGTGGTGACTATAATTTTAAAACTTATTAAAGCATGATGTAAAAATGCTAGTATACACAGGGGCGGACCTACGTTAAAGGTAAGGGGTGGCGTTGCCCCCATCAATTTTTTTCGAACATACAACTTAAATAGAAAAATGATTTTAGTAGTAGAGAAAAGGTCTAGTGCCCCCATACAAATCGTAAGAGTGCTCTCCACACTCTTAGAGATTATCAAGAATTAAAGTGTTTTCCGGTTGATTTTACTTGTCGGAATAAATGGAGGTGGGAAAATGGAGAAGAAGTTGATATAGGGAAATGAGAAAGCATTAAGTGGTTGGTAAAAAGGACAAATGATATTCTGAAAAAGTGATTGAAAAATGTGAATGGTTGTACTATTATAATATTTCTGATACTTATGTAAAAGTCTTACAAATTTCATTCTCAAATTAAACAAAATGCAAGATGCAATCACTTTAATACGCAGTATGTTTATTGTTTATTGGTTTGTATTGTATATATCTTTTGGTGTATGCACCGTACGTAACAACAATTTATTACAATGAACAACCCAAATGAGTTTGCTTTAGAATAATTAGTTGATATTACAAGTCATTTTATTTTTTAATATATCCAAATATATTACATTAAAGTAGAGTACTTTTGTTGTTTTTAATCATCGAAGAAAAACAACTTTGATGCCTTTATTTTACTCGCACCGATCTGACCCGACTTGTTTCAAGTTAAACTAAAAATCCTTTATTGCTTAATGCCCCCCGTGATCAATAATCCTGGGTCCGCCACTGAGTATATTATGATGTAATGTAAACACGTAATTGTCCACGACGAGGTTTCATGTAAAATTAACAACAGTTAATATTGTTTTCAAAATAGGGTTTTGCTAACCAATGCCCACTAGGCAGAGGTTGTTTAATAAATGAACACGAACTTTCCAGATTAAAATAAAAATACATTAAATTCAGATTCATTTAAGTGAAAATCAAGTTGAAATATAGAAATGTATAGTTTATTTAATGTGTATTTAATGCATATTTAATATAATTTTGTATTAATTAAGAAATATTGTGTTTATTTATTAGAGATTAACCTCTGCCCAATTGGCATTGGTTATCATTTAGCAAAGCTCTTCAAAGTATCATACTGGTTTTCTATATGTGTACGTTACTGCGAAGTGCAAGCTTTTGACTTACATTTACATTGTTTAACCAAAGTTCGTGACCGTTTCCAACAATAATATAGTAACTCTATTAATTATGTAATTTAAATAGATAATTCTTTTAGTAAAGATTTTTTTATTATTATTTATTTATTTATTATTTTTTTAACATACATGATTAAAAAATGAGTTGTATCATTTGGACACAAGGCAACTTTGTACCGATATATGATATATTAGTAGAACAAGCCCGATTTATGCGTTTAAAGTTCATTAAAGTTTTAAGTCATTTGCATTATAAATAGTTGAGTTTTCGTGATTGCGTCATCTCGAATTACGCGATAGTATTAGATGACATATTAGTAGGTCCAAGCCGTTGTTGGCAAAGAATTCATTTAGGTTTTAAATCATTTGTATTATAAATAGTCTATCGATAAAATATAATACTTGCGTGAATTCAATCATTCGACATATAAGAAGTAGCAATGACAAACTATTTATTTCAAAATGATCTTACAACATGAATCACTCATTACAATTCTGGAAAAATATAAAGATTCAAACATAAACCAAACATACAACATTACTACCACAATAAGTGTTATAGACCATACCCTTTCTTTATATCAAATCGAAAGCTAGAACACCCTTAACCCCTCACGGGGGCATGAGGAATGCCAACACTTCCTGGAGTAGGGACCTCAAAACCAGGGTTCGGAACAAATATATCATCACCACCGGGCACATAGCTTCTTCGACCACCAACACTACCGTACCTAGGCACTTGCCCACCACCCAAGATTCCTCCATCCTGGCCACCAGTGATGGGGTTATAAGTAAAGGGATTGACACCCTTTTTGCTCTTTGGTTTGATAAATCGACCAATACCCGGGATTAGGTATCCACGATCATGTTTGAAGAACGACTCTGGCTGTTTCATGTCATCATGCTCATTGAGGTTTGGGATATCACGTCCCGCTACCACAATGGCCATGAGAATGTTGAAAATGAGAATGAGAGCCATGATTGCTTGAAGGGTTTTAGCCATTTTAAGAGATGGTGTTTGGCTTAGAGATGGTTCAAAGTAGGAAGACATTAGGGGTTTATATAGGCTAAGGATACTATAACATGCCCATGCACACATGCCATACACAAATACGTACGTATAAAAGAATGGTGTGCAAGTATGGTAGTAACATTCTAATCAACGGCTTGAGCGGCCAATAAAGTCTTTATATTCATTAAGAATGTACGCAAAGTAAGAAAATCATTCACGTGTATTTTTACTCATACCAAATTTCTAATTTGTTCTTTATTGATGTAGTGATCTTAAAAGCAGTGGGCAATGTACAACTGTACTTTTTTTTTTTTTGAACGAAATAAACAACTGTACTTGATTAAACTACAATGTCGGATATTCTATGTAATGAACTCTTGCATGTTTGCTTACCATTTTATGTCACATATTTTTCAATTACTCCGTATATAAGAATAACTTGTTAATTGATGTGTCTACCAAAATTAAGTGCGTTATAATTAACTTTTAAAGCATTCGTTACGGACAATATAATGGTGCAAAGACGTACGTGAACAAATAATATTAAATCTATAGATGGTGTATATTGGTGATTTGGGATTCTTCAAAGAAAGTTTCAAGTACTTATATATTCCCGCCCATATTGATGAGTCTAAACTTTTTATAGAAAGTATGTGTGCCGAAAGGGAAATTTTTGTCATTTATACTAGTAATTGACAATCAATCCCTGTAGTGTCTATGATGACTTGTTAAATATTACACGTATATGAAATCCATATTGAAAATGTCTACATTATGGGTACATAATATGAGTTTTTTCTTCTAGGTCGATCTTAAGGCACAGTGTAGAAGTTACATATAAAAGGCCACCTAAGCTCCCAAACTACCTCCATTGATTGATTAAGTAAGAAAAATATGAGCAACCAAAATTTGGTAGCATTTGAACTTCACCAAACCGTTGGAGGCTGCATTTACGTTACTACATAACCACCATACATATGGTATATATGCAATGCATTCTTTTGGTCCCAACATAAAGAGGTTACCTGCCACATTCTATTTCTAATTTACCCATGGTACTATGTTTGCTCTTAAAATGTAGGGTTAAGTCCATTTATATCAGAAATGTAATTTCTCCAATATACAAATCTAGTAAACCAACTTATTTTATTACCGATATAATCATTAAAACTTCCAATTGTGAACAATATCGGAAACTTTCTTCAAAAACACTTGCATCGTTAGTCCTTCATACTAACGGTCGTTAGTAAATAACATAAAATTTGGTTTTCTTCCGTTTTTTTTTGTTTAAACACGTTTTTGTCCGTTCTTACACATTTTCGTCCGTTCTTACACATTTTCGCCCGTTTTTGCACGTTTTCATCCGTTTTTACACGTTTTCACCCGTTTTCCATGTTTTCGTTCTTTTGCACGTTTTCATCTGTTTTAACACGTTTTCGTTCGTTTTTACACGTTTTTGTTCGTTTTTCGCGTTTTCGTTCATTTTCTTACGTTTTCGTCTATTTTAACACGTTTTCTTCTGCTTTTTCACGTTTTCGTTAGTTTCTACGTGTTTTCTTCATTTTGTACATGTTTTTATCCGTTTTTAAATGTTTTCGTTCATTTTTAAATTTTTGTCCTTTTCATAGTTTTCATTCGTTTTCACGTTTTTCGTTTGTTTTTATATGTTTTCGTCCGTTTTTGCACATCTTCGTCTGATTTTCCATGTTTTTGTTCATTTTCTAACGTTTTCCTCCATTTTTACAAGTTTTCATCCGTTTTAACACGTGTAGAAATAGACGAAACCGTGCAAAAATGAACGAAAATGTGTAAAATGGGGAAAAACGCAAAAATGGACGAAAACGTGCAAAAATAGACGAAAACATGCAAAAACGGATGAAAACGTGCAAAAACGGAGGAAAACATGCAAAAACGGAGGAAAACGTGTCAAAATGAATGAAAATGTGTCAAAACGGAGGAAAACATGTAAAAATGTGTAAAAATGGACAAAAACGTGTCAGAACGGATGAAACCGTGCAAAAACAAATGAAAACGTGTAAAAACGGATGAAAACGTGTGATAATAGACGAAAACGTGCAAAAACGAAAGAAAACATGCAAAAATGTATCGAAACGGACAAAAACGGAGGATAATATGCAAAAACGGATGAAAACGTGCAAAAATTAACGAAAACGTTTATAAACAGATGAAAACGTGTAAAAACGGATGAAAACATGCAAAGACATATAACAGTATGCAAAAACGGACGAAAACATGCAAAAACGGACGAAAACTTGTTTAAACGAACGAAAACGGAAGAAAACCAAATTTTAAGTTATTTATTAACGACCGTTAATATAAAGGACTAACGATGCAAGTGTTTTTGAAGAAAATTTCCGATATTGTTCACAATTTGAAAGGTTTAGAGACAATATTGGTAATAAAATAAGTTGGTTTACTATATGTATATATTGGAGAAAGTACGTTAATAATAAATGGACTTAAACGCATGTCATATCAACTCAAAAATTGTCTCAAATAAATATTTAATAAAAGGGTAAAAGCCATATATTAGCAACGTACTTTCACAAGTTTTTAAATCTAGGTAACAAACTTTTTTTATAATCTAGTCATTAAAACCGGCTAATTTGCGACGATATAGTAAATATTGTCACCGGCTACCTGCTGAATATGGAAAATGACTGACACGTCATTTTTTAACGACTGTTAGTGGCATATTTTTTTATCGTTAGTCCTTTTTACTAACGACCGTTAGTCCTGTAACAGAAATTCGAAATTAGAAAGTTTTTTTTTTTTTTTTTTTTTTTTTTTCGTTTTCATCTATTTTTCTTCCGCTTTCATCCGTTTTTATTACGTTTTACTCCGTTTTTCTTCCGCTTCCTTCGTTCGTTTTTCTTCAATTTTCGTCCGTTTTTCTTACGTTTTCATCCGTTTTTCTTACATTTTCGTTCGCTTTTATCCATTTTCGACCGATTTTACACGTTTTCGTCCGCACTTACACATTTTCATCTGTTTTATCCGTTTTTGTCCATTTTTCTTACGTTTTTCTTCCTTTTTTATTACGTTTTCGTCCGCTTTTATCTGCTTTTGTCCAATTTTATAAAAATGTTTCTGTATCGATTTTAAATCACGATTTTGACCATTTTCTGGTCCAAAACATCAAAAGTGTAAAACACGAAAGTTGTCTGAAATGATGTTCTACATCAAGACTCGCGATATTTTAACCTGAAAATGCAATACGTGAGAAAAACAGATGAAAACGTTTAAAAATGAACGAAAACGTGCAAAAACAGACGAAAACGTGTAAAAATTGAAGAAAACGTGTAAAAATTGAAGAAAACGTGTAAAAACGGATGAATAAGTAAGAAAAATGGATGAAAACGTAAGAAAAACGGATGAAAATGAAAGAAAAACGGCCAAAAACGGAAGAAAAACGCACGAAAACGGAAGAAAAACGTTCGAAAACGGAAGAAAAACGGAATAAAACGTAATTAAAACGGACGAAAGCGGAAGAAAAATGGATGAAAAAAAAACTTTCTAATTTCGAATTTCCGTTAAAGGACTAACGGTCGTTAGTATAAGGACTAACGATGCAAATTTATGTGAAGAACACAAGGGTATTTTAGTCAGTTCACTAAATCAGCAGGTCATATTTACTATATTGTCGTAAATTAGCCGGTTTCAATGACTATATTAGTAATAAAATAAGTTTGTTACCTAGATTTGAAAATCTGTAAAAATACGTTGCTAATATATGGTTTTTACCCTTAAAAAAATGGAAATTAATTTTCCAACTTATACAAGGTCAAGGTGAGTCATAAATATGTTGTTAAATTGTCGGTGATTACAAAATATTTGCAATGGATTTTTCACGAACATAATTTTCTATTGGTAATTTGTGTGAAATATGAAGGTGATTGTCGATAATTTTTAGACATGGTATATAAGTTATCAGAATTTCTAAAATATTGTCCTCTCTCCCGTGAGTTATTAGGAAGTACTGGTTTTTTAGTAGTCATGACAAGTAACAAAAAAAATATAATAATAATAATTTGGTGACTTGGAGCACCAAGTGAGGTGACTACTGTGTCGCTGATGGAAGTCGCCATGCTCACTACAACATTCGACCCAACCCGTGTCCTCACCAAAGGTTTTTGCCGAGGACAAATCATCGCCAAAAGGTCCCCGCTAACACCATGTCGGGAAATCTTTTGGCGAGGACAAGTGAGGCCCACACACTTGGTCAAAGATAGTCCATTTTTAGCATTATCACATATTATATTATATGTATACAAAGGGATGTATATTTAATGTTGCTTACCTGGTATTTGCATTTGTTACTTATATCTTTCAGACTTAAAATCTTGTACTCAACTATTATTTATTAAATCTATGAATTGCACTCAACCTTTGTATTGACTTTTTAAGCATGTTTTATCTCAGATAACTAGCTATTGAAGTATACTTTTGTGCAAAGGAGTGGCTAGGACTTTTGGAGGCTATCTATCTGTGGCTAATCTTTCTATCTTTTACTATCTTTTCTTCATATCAATCGCAAAACCTTTTAAACCCCTGTCTTTTAAATTTCCGCTGCAAACTTTGTTTATTTTTCGCTGCACCTGATGTTTATTTTCCACTGCTACTTTGTTAAGAGTCTTTGAACTCTGAATGGTTTTATGTAGTAGAATGATATGTTTAAATTAAAAACGTTTCATCATGAGGTCATTTTCTATAGATATGACTGTTTTACCCCTCGAATAATACCCCTGGCTATGTTTCGCTACCATACCCGAGTTGGGGGTGTTACATCACTAGATTCCTATCAAGTGAGATTTTTATTTTTATTTTTAGCTTTCTTTTAGTCTATTTCTTCTTTGTGCTTTTGTTCGTAAAAACTTTTTCACCAAACATGTTTGTTATTCGTGTTTTCCTTCATAGAAACTTTCAGTTTCCTGTTTCGATCCCCGTTGTGGAAAACCTAAATCCTCCAAACCTTTCGCCCGACCATCACTTCGGTAATGACATTGAAATCAATGAATCATATCATGACACCGACCATGAAGACAACCCTTTTTATTTTTCGGATTCTGATGAGGACTTAGGTGATGGGGAAGTTATTAATGAGATAAGGAATGAGGATGAGGTAGATCCTCTTAATGATGTTGATCCTAGGACTAAGATCGAGAAAGATAGCCTCTTTAATATACAATTTCCTTGTAAAATCAGATATAGGAGTTTTAATGCTTACCTCAACTCATATTTGCCAGTGAATATAATTTCTCATGCCAATTATAATAAAATCATGGTAAAGGAGTTAGAATATCAAGGAGATATTTTGAGTGAGAATGATGTGAGAAATAGACTTAAATACCCACATGAAAAAAAATAAGAGATATTATCATGGGTTCTTAGAGTTGAATGACTAATATAAGAAGGATGAGGTGACAATTAGGTGGCTCACACTTGGTTATGTGAGCATTGACGATACAAGATAGGACATGACTTTGAGTCTAGTTACGAGACTCGTAAACAAAGAAAAACGCTTATTGGGAGGCAACCCAGCTTTTTATTTGTTTGCTTGCTTGTTTGTTTTATTAATTAATTTTCATATATGTGACTCATCTTTATTTGTTTATTGTTCATGTATCAAATAATTTGTAAAAATACTTTATTTTGTTTTTAACTTTGTCTTAATTAAATGTAAAGATATTTTACAAAAAGATAAGTGTAGGGAAGATCACATTTGTTGATAAGAATGGATTCGAGCATGAACAATAACAAATACTACCTCCGTCCCATAATTATTGTCCACTGTTGAATTTTAAAGTATTTATTTTGCAACTTTGACTTTAAATAATTTTATTTGTGTTATATAATACTTGGTGACAATTATACCAGTGAAAATACATTTAAAACTCAATCTGTTTATATATTTTGCGTTAAATAATATATGTCACAAAGAAAAATATTTACGGTCAAAGTTGAAAACTAAAGACTAAAAAAGTCAAATGTGGACAATAATTATGGGACGGAGGGAGTATTAATTAGTATATATTAGTGTGTTTGTTTGAGTCAAATATTTGTATCGAGTCTTAATGTTTTACAGAATTTCCAGGTTTTAATCATTAGATTTTTTTCCAGAAAATTTTCTTGAAACAAAACACAAAAATTTTGTCAGGTCAGTCCTAACGGCGTCAGGCACTGTAGTAGCACAGTTTCCAAGAATTTTGTTTTTCTGTTGGAACCTGGAATTTTTTAAAATTTCTAAATTTTTTAATTCACAGGAATCTGTAAACATTTATTTTGCAAGCATTATATCCTTTTAATTCCTAGAAAGAGAACATTTCTAGGAATTAGTTTATATATATATATATATATATATATATATATATATATATATATATATATATATATATATATATATATATATATATATATATATGTTGACATAAATAATGTCTAAAAACATTGTTAGCATATTAACAATGTCTCTATGTTTTGATAATTACAAAGCATAAACTTATTAATCTAAAACTTATGACGTAAACAAGTTTTCAGTGGTTAATATTTGGCTTTGCTTCCATATCACTTAATGTATGAATAAACAAAAGGTTTATTGCATTTCATGATCAAAGGAAAATTTTCTAATCACTAGAATTTTTATAAAATGTATTAAACATTCTATATCTTTTACAAAATTATTTTTGGAATTAAAAGAATATATTTAATTCATTATAAATATATGATTTCAAATTTCCAACCAAAAATGGCAAATTTTATCCAGAAAAATATTCCCCGCTAAAAGACAAGAAAATCCAACGTTCTGAAGGGGCGGCCCCCTTAATCATTAAGGGGAACAACCATTAATTAAGGGGACCGGCCACGCTCCAGAACAGTATTTTTCTCGCCTATAAATACTGGTTCATCCCACAGAATTTTCTCACCTTTTGCACTCCTAAACTTTCTGTTCTAGATCCACATTTCTATTCTCTTAATACTTTGATCATAAGTGCATAATTCTTTGTTTCAAAGTGATTCAAACTTCATCCTCTCAAGTGCAAGAGAAGAATACTTCTATTCCCCCAGACAAGAAGTATTACAACTTGTTGTGACCTCCACATCCAAGTTGTTGGTGCATCATCAAGATTATTTACATTATTCTTTGTGAAGATTGTTGTGAATATTTGATTGTAGATAGGTGTGCTAGATATATAGATTGTGTGATTAGTTAGTTGTTTGGTGTGAAGAAGAAAAGTTAGGAATTAGATTGTAGTGAAGAAGCTAGGTGTGAAGTAGTTAGTTGTGAAGTGAATTGGTGTGAAGAAGATAGGTGTGGAGTATTTAGGTGTGAAGTAGATTGGTTTGAAGTAGTTGTGTAGAAGTTGGGACTTAGTTGTGAAGAAGTTGTGGTGTGTAAATTGGTGTGTAAGGTTTTCTCCGCCATAAGGGAGCTTTGTTGATATAGTGAAGAAAACTCTCGAGTTAGGTGCTCGGGGAGTGGAGTAGGGCAAGGAAGGTGTCCTTGTAGCCGAACCACTATAAATCTCTTGTCTCGCGGTTCGATCTTTCCATCTCTTACTTATTTCATTACTTATCATTGTTATATCTTACTTATTAATAATTGTTTATATTGTACAAGACTTGAGATCACATATTATCGAATCTAAATTTTAAAAACAAAGAAAACACAAAAACTATCTTTTATAACAAATTAAAAAAAACGTAAAACTATTCAACCCCCCTTCTAGTTTTCCACAATATATATATTGTTTACCGCCGATTTTATGCGAGGTTTTGTGTTTGTTTTCTTAGTGAGTTACAGGTTATATTGGACAAAAAGATAAAATTGAAGTTGGATAAGCATTGATTGATATTTATTTTCTTGAAGGAAGATTTAACTGTGTTTCACATTGTCATTTACATTAATACTTTGTATACCTTCAGAAATAGTAGTCACAGTTGAATACTTTATTGTTTTAGTGTCCTTCCTACTAGAAGTACTACCAGAGATATCAAGAGTATTTGTATCAGAGTATCTACTGTATCATACTGCATTTTATCTTTACTACTGGCAACTTCATCTACAGTGCTGACATTAGGTGTAGGAGTATTAGTATTAGGTGCAAACTTGTTACTGCTATCTGCACTATCTCCCTTATCATCATAGGGTTCTTCATACTTAAGGCTGCTATGGCTGCTATCACAATTTTGATCAAAAAAGTTTAAGTTATTTAAATCATTTTCTTCAAACACAAAATCTTTAGTAATAACTATTTTTAAAAGGGAATACAATTTCATAAAACTTAACATCTCTTGAAAAAATAAATTTCTTTTGATCAAGATTGAACAACTTATAACCTTTTTTATCAAAAGCATAACCAACAAAAACACATTTATCAGATCTAGCACCAAAACTATCAGACTCATTCAAAACACTTGAAAAACAAAAGCAACCAAAACACCTTAAATGTAGGAGACTAGGTTCAGACTTATACACCAACTCATAAGAACTTTTATCAGATAACACAGTAGTAGGAAACCTGTTGATTAAGTATGTGGTGGTTAGAATAGATTCAGTCAACATGTTCAATGGTAAGCCCCCTTGAAACATGAGGGCTCTAGCGCTATTTAACAAGTGTCTATGTTCTCTTTCAGCTACACAATTCTGCTGGGGTGTGTCAACACAAGTAGATTGATGCAAAATACCATTGCTAACAAAAAAAACTTTCAAACTTTTTTTTTTATAAATTATGTACCATTATCACTTCTAAAAACCTTTATAGTTTTTTCAAACTGATTTTTAATCAAATTATAGAAACCAACAATGTGATCATAAACCTCACTTTTACTTTTCATCAAAAACACCCAAACAGCTCTGGTTTAGTCATCAACAATAGTAAGAAAGAACCTAAACCCATATCTACTGGTCACCTTATAAGTCCCCAAACATCTAAATGAATAACATCACCTAGATTTTTAGCTTTATGTTCACTTAAAGGGAATGGTTCTCTAGTCTGCTTAGCTTTATGACATGTTTCACATGGTCCAGAACCAGTATGTTTAAGGTCCTTAATTTTATCTTTTAAAACAATGAGAACTTGGTCTGAGAGATGACCAAGTTTGTTACGTCAAATAAAATTTGACAAAAAAACAAGTTTTTATGCTATTGTTATTCAATCTCTTACATTCATCAAAAAAATAAATGCTTCTTCTTTAAGTGAACAACAGTAAGAAAGAACCTAAACCCATCCCTACTGGTCACCTTATAAGGTCCCCAAACATCTAAATGAATAAGATCACCTAGATAGCTTTATGTTCACTTAAAGGTAATGGTTCTTTAGTCTCCTTAGCTTTATGAAAGATTTCAAATGGTCCAGAACTAGTATGTTTAAGGTCCTTCATTTTATCTTTTAAAACAGTGAGAACTTGGTTTGAGGGATGACCAAGTTTGTTATGCCAAATATAATTTGAAAAAAAAAAAAAAAAAAAATTATATTAATGTTATTCACTCTCTTACCTTCATCAAAAAAAAAAAAAAAAAAAAAAAAAAGGTATCCTCTTTCACTACCAGTCCCCATCATGAACCTTTGAGTTAAATCCAGAATTTTACACATTCTTATCATTAAAACTGACCACAACTTTATTATCTCTTGACGGCTTATGAACATACAACAAGCTAACATGGTATGCAAGAACTACCAACACATCTTTTATTATTAAATCATTTCCCAAATTATAACTTCCAATTTGTTTTGCAACAGTCCCATTGGGATGTGCAACAATTAAATTTATTTGATAAACATCCACTAAATCAAAAAGAAATGTAGTACAAAAGGTGGTATGTTGACTAGCTCCTAAATCAATGATCCATCCAGCATAAATACTATATGTTGACATAAATAATGCCTAAAAACATTGTTAACATTCATCGATATCTCTATGTTTTAATAATCAAAAAACGTAAATTCATTAAGCTAAAACTTTTGTCGTAAACAAGTATTTAGAGATAAATATTTCACTTTGCATCCAAATCACTTAAGGTATGAATAAACAAAGTGTTTATTTCATTCTATGATCAAAGGAAATTTTTCTATAATCTCTAGAACTTTTATAAAATGTTATAAAAATTTTATATCTTTTACAAATTCATTTTTAGAATTAAAAGAATTTGTTTAAATCATTATAAAT
Source organism: Artemisia argyi (assembly GCA_030686995.1). Classification (NCBI taxonomy): domain Eukaryota; kingdom Viridiplantae; phylum Streptophyta; class Magnoliopsida; order Asterales; family Asteraceae; genus Artemisia; species Artemisia argyi. The sequence goes on along the minus strand of CM060696.1, from coordinate 160,816,184 downwards.
ATATGATTTTAAATTTCCAACCAAAAATGGCAAATATTATTCAGAAAAACCTTCCCCACAAAAGGACAACCAAATCCAACGTTCTTGGGGGGGTGGGGGGGCTTAATTATACTAGGCGGCCCCCTTAATAATTAAGGGGACCGCCCCGTAATTAAGGGGACCGGCCACGCTCTATAACAGTAATTTGTTGCCCTATAAATACTGGTTCATTTCACAGATTTTTCTCACCTTTTTCACTCCTAAACTTTCTGTTCTAAATTTCCATTTCTATTCTTTAAATCCTTTGATCATACATACATAAATCTTTGTTTCAAAATGATTCAAATACCAACCTCTCAAGTGCAAGAGAAGAATACTTCTAGCCTTCAAGACAAGAAGTATTACAACTTGTTGTAACCTCCACATCCAAGTTGTTAGAGCATCATTCATTACATATATTTCTTTGTGTTATTTGTTGTGAATATTTGGTAGAAGATAGATTATCTTAGTGTGTAGATAGAGTGATTGTTTAGAAGATTGTTGGGAAGTAGATAGTTGTGAAGAAGATAGTTGTGAAGCAGATAGGTGTGAACTAGTTGTGTATATGGTGTGATCAAGTTGTGACGAAGTTGTGGTGTGTATATTGGTGTGTAAGGTTTTCTCTGCCATAAGGGAGCTTGTTGACATAGTGAAGAAAACTCTCGAGTTAGGTGCTCGGGGAGTGGAGTAGGGCAAGGAAGGTGTCCTTGTAGCCGAAACACTATAAATCTCTTGTCTCGCGGTTCGATCTTTCCATCTCTCATTTATTTCTCTACTTACATTATTATTGCTATATCATACATATTTGTTGTTGTTTATATTGTGCAAGACTTGAGATCACATAAAATCAAATCTAAAGTTTTGAAAGTTGTCACACCCCCAAAATCGGGTCCAGCGGAAGCATACATGTAGCTGGGGTGTAACTCAATTGGTATTACAACACTAGTTCAAAAATAGTTTGCACTTGAATCATTTAGAATAAAATAGTTAAATCAAAATGTTGATTTTTACATTGTTAAAAGTAGTGCGGAAGTAGGCCATTAAAATAGTTAAAAACGGTCCCCATATGAATAATCAGAGTCTTCTATGACCATGCCATGCCCTGCCAAAACCTCCAGTAGCGTGCCATATGATTAAAACCTGAAAATACATGCTAAAGTGTCAACACGAGGTTGGTGAGTTCATAGAGTCTTGTGAAAAAGAATGTAATGCATATGGATGAAGTTGTCCCAGCAAAGGCATCGTAAATCCACTCAGTTACAGGTCCCGCCATAAGAGACTTGTAACTTGTGTGTTTACGACCCACTGCCAAATGTAATATGTATAGTGAACAAATGTAATACTTGTATCCAAATTCCATGATATATATAGCAAACGGCTATATAAATAATTCAGTCCATGAGGCCATATGATAAATCAGTCAAGTGGGAAAATCTGTAATAAGGTTGATGCAAAGGCATCGTAATTCAGTCAAGTAGGGAAACAGCAATATTACGTTTGACATCACAGCCAAGTGGGGAATACCACAATACGTTTGACATCACAACCAAGTGGGGAATACCACAATATTACAATGAACATATGAAATAAGTCTAGTAAGGAAACAGGAATATTACGTTTGATATCACAGCCAAGTGGGGAATACCACAATATTACGTTTGACATCACAGCCAAGTGGGGAATACCACAATACGTTTGACATCACAGCCAAGTGGGGAATACCACAATATTACGTTTGACATCACAGCCAAGTGGGGAATACCACAATATTACAATGAACATATGGGAACAATCTGTGACCATGAAGTCATGTAAACAAGGATGACAAATCCCATGAAATGCAGTAATCAACATACCAATGAAATGCAGGTAATCAAACATATGTATAGGTAAAGCTGAAAATGTTTGAGTAATCAACCATGTAAAGCAAGTAATGCATTTAGGTAAAACGAGCATGTATTCTCCCCAAAAGAGTTTGCAAAACAATTAAAAGAGTAGGGGCTATGACTCACCTGATATGATGGTACCATGAACATGTAATGAGCTGAAAAACAAGGCGCGCACACTAGCCGCAACCTAATATGAATGATGTACGATCTACTTTAGATCATGAAATGATGTTATGAATGTCCATGCACATGTTCCTATACCACTCTTAACTTGAAAATACTTGTTATTGTCAAAGTAATATGTTTTTCCATAACTTGGGAAAAATAAGTCTAACTAGACTTATAAAACTAGTCGTAATATATATATATCGTATATATAAATGGTAGTGTTGAATTCCTTGCTTTGAAAACCTTGAAATAATGTTTAATAGTCGTATAAATAAGCTTGTAATCATAAATACTTCGATGGTTAAGAATTTGGCACTTAGGTAGTATTTATAGAAAATCTAGGATTTAGTACGTAGAAGTATTATTACTTCTATTAGTGACAAAATGGTCTCGTAAAACTAGTCGTGAAATAGTGAATATTAAGTGTTAGGAAAGAAGCTCAGTAATTTTGAGAAGATTTTCACCATATCTAAAAAGTCACAGAAGTGAAGTTTGTCCATACAGGTCTCGATCATAAAGATAATTAGCCGTCAAGTGAGGTATTTGGGCTGTTTTGGCAGATTCTGGGCAGTTTTTGGGAAAGTTTGGAAGTCCATAAGTTGTTCGTTATAAATCCTTTTGACAAACAGCTGGATATTTTGAAAACTAGGCTGGATGAACGAACTTTTTGTCAATGATGTAAATTTTCCAGAAATGAGTTTATCAATGAGTAAATTGGCTCTCAACATGATGTCTTACAAAAACTGTTTTTCTATACTTAGTAATATTTTGCTAAAAAGCTGATGGAAATAAATAGAGTTTCGCCGATTTTGAAACGTGTATATCTTGGTCGTTAAAAGCTTGTTTTCTACGTTCTTTATATCCCCGAAATTGTGGGACAACATACTAATATATTTTTGATAAGTCGGGATGGCTAGATCAAGTTTTACACCTCAGATTGCCCATTGAAAATCGTGGGACAGCATGTACAATTTTCAGAAAATAGATTTCGTCGTTAAACTTGCAAAAATCATATCTCCTTCGTTATAAACTCGTTTTAATCCGTTCTTTCGCCTACGGATTCTTTTTTGAAAGTATTTTCTAAAAAATTTTCCAAAGTTTACTTTGTATTTACTGATTTTTCAGAATTTACCAAAATGGGACAGAATGTATATTTACTTGTTACAAATCCATTTCCAAGGTTCAAAACTAGTTTTTACTTCAACCAAATCTCTTGCAAACACCACAAATCTATACTAATCCTACCATACACCTTCTTAGGGTGCCATGGGTTCCTAATCACTAGTAATCATTTTAATTTTACAAAGGAACACCTAAATCAAAATCTAGAGTTTGTATGTTCAAAAAGTATACAAAAATAAAGTGGTATAACTAGTTTGTGCATGAAATTAAGCTTGAATACCATGAGATACATATGTTAATTAGATGAAAACATGAAAATAAATTTGATAACTCACTTTGTAATAATAGGTGGTGAGATGATGAGAAACCTTGGATTACTTGTGTTTTTATGTTATGATTCTTGATTAGGATGATGAAATGAACAACTTTGATGCTTTGTACTTTGAAAAACAATGGATGGATCATGGAGTTGGTGTTTGGGTCGTGAGTTTGAGAGAGGAAGAAGAGAAAACAAATTTTTCTTGTGTTTTGATTTGTAAAATAAGTTAAATGTGTAGTTTTAGGTGTTTTTGTACAAAATATCTAATTTCAATGGCATTATGGTAAATAAGTGGTGAAGTTCAAGTAACATGGGGAGGGGGGCTGCACATGTATGGATGAGTATGTAGGAAGCTTGGTGATATCTGGTTCACGGAGTCGGTTTTGGTTCCGTTAATCGCTAACCGTAAAGTTTTAAATCGCGAAACGTAAATCCGGGTATCTTAAAAATATGAAACTTGAAAGAATGACTAAACTTGTCAAAATACTCCATAAGAAAATATAAAATGAATGGTAAGTTCCATTGGGTTGCATAAACGCTGCCAAAACTGGAAACGCGGGTTAAAAACGCGTAATTCGCGTAAAACGCTGAACTGGAAAACGTAAAATTCCAAAACTTTTAGAATTGTCGTAAAATGAAAGAAAATCATATTTTTATTGTTTATAATGATTTATAGACATATCGGGATGCCGAAAGGACGTTTAAACCTGAATGTAAATCTCGGACACGGCTTCGTGATTTTTGCAGAAATGATCCGACAAGCGCCAAACTCTCGGATTTCCGTTAAAATAGTTTAACTTACGAGAATATGAAATAAAAATTTCGGACATGAATAGTGTTTTGTGAATAGTAAAAGTGAATAGTAACTTCCTGAGATAAAAATTGGAATTTCGACGTTTGAAACAGGACATGAAATTACGAGTTGTGACATTCTTCCCCTCTAAAAGGAACTTCGTCCCGAAGTTCAGTTTGTGTTGGTTTCTAGAGTGGTATTGGTGAAAAGATGATGATATTTATCGTGTAAACTTCTGAGCTCTAATGGGAGCTCAAGTCTGACGGCCACTAGGCCTACTCTGTTTGAAATATTACATGGTCCAGTGTATATCTCGGGTTTAACTTTCCAAGTTTTCTGAATGGTATCATGCCTTTCCTAGGCAGAACTTTCTGTATAACTCTGCTTACCAACTTGAAGTTTTAATGGTTTACAACTTTATCGAACTTGTAACTGATTCTTGATTTGTAGGAAGTTCCTGGTTATATCATGAATACTTACTGGACTAGTGAGTTGGGCTTTTCCAAATTTCGATCCATCAATGAATGTTGGCATTTCGACCATAGAGTGCCTCAAATGGTGTAGTCTCAACGCTCGCGCGATAACTATAGTTGCAACTGAATTTGATTTATGGTAATTGGTTAGTCCAACCATTTCTTAAGTCAATCACTCATGCTTTGAGCATATCTCCCTATATTTGAATCCTTCTCTAATTCTGACCATTGGTCTGCAGATGATAGGTGGTGTGGTTCCAAAGAAATCTTAATGTAATTGCTAGGTGTTCGAGGTGAATTAAATTCCTCTATTAGAAATAATTGAAATGGATATCATGAATCTTGTGGAAGAACTTACATGGTTAAGTCCGTCAAAGGGTGTTGTTGAAAATAATAGATTAGGATAAGGTTGAGATCCTCCGCAGGATGTCATAAATTGAGTCTTTCTCCACTTACGATGCTTAGTCTCCATTACTAAGATTTTCCCCAAGCTCTATGTCATCAAATCACAAAATCCTAAGTGTATAAGTGATGTAATATAGTGATTAATTTTCAAAGTTTGTTTTGAGATTGTGTGTTTTGTTCATAAACCTTCCCTGAATAAATGAATTTACAACTTTAAGCAAACGGCTTTCTAAGTAACATTTTTCTTGATGTTTCAAAATTTAATAGTTATGCAAGATAGGACTGTTTTCAATATAAGGTGGATAATATGGTTTACCAAAGATCGATGCTTAAAATTTCCTAACAATTCAATAGTTTTGTAAAGGATTAACCAAAAGGAATTTGCTTATCCAAATAAGTGCCTTAGAAAAGTATTGCTTACAAGATATATGTTTTGTATAAATGTAGTTTGAAGAAAAATCCATTTAAATGTGAAAGTATTAAGAGGATAAAATAGTCAGGTATGTATGTCTGCACAAAGGCATAGGTGTCTAACATGTTTGGATAAAGTCTATTGGTGAGGACATGTTCAATCTATAGTCTCGGTTAAGAGGTTGGATTTATCTCTATGGTGTGGCTTAGTGAGCACTTGTATCGAAAATAATCCTGTAATTCAGTCAAGCCAATACTTTCTAGATGATGGAATTTTTGGTGATCAGGCCAATGATAGTGTTTCGAATAGTTTTGCGATATCTTGATATTTCTGTTGAGTTTTGAATGGTCTTAATGTACCGAGAGATTCTCTTTATAGATGGTATGGAAAATCTTTCCTAGGGAGGTCATTGATAATATCCACTTAACAATATTGGTGGTAGTGAGGGATGAGTGACATAGGAATCCATAAAGTGTCAGATAATTCCTTATATATATATATGGGGATGGGGAAAGGTAATGATAGTGATGGTGAGAAGGGAAGAGACTGTGACAACTGCGACAAAATGATATTGTAATAAAAGAAAATACCGTGATGTAAGTGTATCATGCATAGACGTGAATGTTCATGAGATGAAATGATCAATTGACGTGCTTCCAATCGGTGATCCATGAAGTGATAAAAAGTATGAATGTTCTGACAACGAGGGTATACACACACATGCATGAAACATTTGGAAAATGAGTAAAGGATTCAATCCAGACAAAATTTTATTATAACCATTCTCAGTGTTGCAAAATTCATTTCTGAGTCAGACATAGGTGGTCAGCCTATATCTCACTATCCCGGGTCGAATATAAATGACCAGTCTATATTCTACCGAGGTTCCATGAATTTTGAAAAACTCAGTTCAGTTATACTAATACTATGTCCTTCACAAATACCAAGACGTTCAGAAATACTAAGGCAGGTGACCAAACTCGAGGTCAAATGATGAAACTATGCAAGGAAAAACATAATGCGGTGACATATATGATACGTGAACATGCTTATATGAAAGACAATTATAGTAATCAACTATAATAAATGAATATAATATATCAGATAATGAGGCACAAATCTCATCACCTATGTCAGCAACTAACCACAAATGAGGCTTCAGCTTGGCAGGCAGGCACGTGATGGTCATAGGGTTAAGTTTTCTTAAAAGTAGCTATAGTCTAGGTTTTAAAAACACTTAGTTCGCTATAGCCAAAGCTCTGCTACCAATCTGTCACACCCCCAAAATCGGGTCCAGCGGAAGCAAACATGTAGCTGGGGTGTAACTCAATTGGTATTATAACACTAGTTCAAAAATAGTTTGCACTTGAATCATTTAGAATAAAATAGTTAAATCAAAATGTTGATTTTTACATTGTTAAAAGTAGTGCGGAAGTAGGCCATTAAAATAGTTAAAAACGGTCCTCATATGAATAATCAGAGTCTTCTATGACCATGCCATGCCCTGCCAAAACCTCCAGTAGCGTGCCATATGATTAAAACCTGAAAATACATGCTAAAGTGTCAACACGAGGTTGGTGAGTTCATAGAGTCTTGTGAAAAAGAATGTAATGCATATGGATGAAGTTGTCCCAGCAAAGGCATCGTAAATCCACTCAGTTACAGGTCCCGCCATAAGAGACTTGTAACCTGTGTGTTTACGACCCACTGCCAAATGTAATATGTATACATGAACAAATGTAATACTTGTATCCAAATTCCATGATATATATAGCAAACGGCTATATAAATAATTCAGTCCATGAGGCCATATGATAAATCAGTCAAGTGGGAAAATCTGTAATAAGGTTGATGCAAAGGCATCGTAATTCAGTCAAGTAGGGAAACAGCAATATTACGTTTGACATCACAGCCAAGTGGGGAATACCACAATACGTTTGACATCACAACCAAGTGGGGAATACCACAATATTACAATGAACATATGAAATAAGTCTAGTAAGGAAACAGGAATATTACGTTTGATATCACAGCCAAGTGGGGAATACCACAATATTACGTTTGACATCACAGCCAAGTGGGGAATACCACAATACGTTTGACATCACAGCCAAGTGGGGAATACCACAATATTACGTTTGACATCACAGCCAAGTGGGGAATACCACAATATTACAATGAACATATGGGAACAATCTGTGACCATGAAGTCATGTAAACAAGGATGACAAATCCCATGAAATGCAGTAATCAACATACCAATGAAATGCAGGTAATCAAACATATGTATAGGTAAAGCTGAAAATGTTTGAGTAATCAACCATGTAAAGCAAGTAATGCATTTAGGTAAAACGAGCATGTATTCTCCCCAAAAGAGTTTGCAAAACAATTAAAAGAGTAGGGGCTATGACTCACCTGATATGATGGTACCATGAACATGTAATGAGCTGAAAAACAAGGCGCGCACACTAGCCGCAACCTAATATGAATGATGTACGATCTACTTTAGATCATGAAATGATGTTATGAATGTCCATGCACATGTTCCTATACCACTCTTAACTTGAAAATACTTGTTATTGTCAAAGTAATATGTTTTTCCATAACTTGGGAAAAATAAGTCTAACTAGACTTATAAAACTAGTCGTAATATATATATATCGTATATATAAATGGTAGTGTTGAATTCCTTGCTTTGAAAACCTTGAAATAATGTTTAATAGTCGTATAAATAAGCTTGTAATCATAAATACTTCGATGGTTAAGAATTTGGCACTTTGGTAGTATTTATAGAAAATCTAGGATTTAGTACGTAGAAGTATTATTTCTATTAGTGACAAAATGGTCTCGTAAAACTAGTCGTGAAATAGTGAATATTAAGTGTTAGGAAAGAAGCTCAGTAGTTTTGAGAAGATTTTCACTATATCTAAAAAGTCACAGAAGTGAAGTTTGTCCATACAGGTCTCGATCATAAAGATAATTAGCCGTCAAGTGAGGTATTTGGGCTGTTTTGGCAGATTCTGGGCAGTTTTTGGGAAAGTTTGGAAGTCCATAAGTTGTTCGTTATAAATCCTTTTGACAAACGGCTGGATATTTTGAAAACTAGGCTGGATGAACGAACTTTTTGTCAATGATGTAAATTTTCCAGAAATGAGTTTATCAATGAGTAAATTGGCTCTCAACATGATGTCTTACAAAAACTGTTTTTCTATACTTAGTAATATTTTGCTAAAAAGCTGATGGAAATAAATAGAGTTTCGCCGATTTTGAAACGTGTATATCTTGGTCGTTAAAAGCTTGTTTTCTACGTTCTTTATATCCCCGAAATTGTGGGACAACATACTAATATATTTTTGATAAGTCGGGATGGCTAGATCAAGTTTTACACCTCAGATTGCCCATTGAAAATCGTGGGACAGCATGTACAATTTTCAGAAAACAGATTTCGTCGTTAAACTTGCAAAAATCATATCTCCTTCGTTATAAACTCGTTTTAATTCGTTCTTTCGCCTACGGATTCTTTTTTGAAAGTATTTTCTAAAAATTTTGCCAAAGTTTACTTTGTATTTACTAATTTTTCAGAATTTACCAAAATGGGACAGAATGTATATTTACTTGTTACAAATCCATTTCCAAGGTTCAAAACTAGTTTTTACTTCAACCAAATCTCTTGCAAACACCACAAATCTATACTAATCCTACCATACACCTTCTTAGGGTGCCATGGGTTCCTAATCACTAGTAATCATGTTAATTTTACAAAGGAACACCTAAATCAAAATCTAGGGTTTGTATGTTCAAAAAGTATACAAAAATAAAGTGGTATAACTAGTTTGTGCATGAAATTAAGCTTGAATACCATGAGATACATATGTTAATTATATGAAAACATGAAAATAAATTTGATAACTCACTTTGTAATAATAGGTGGTGAGATGATGAGAAACCTTGGATTACTTGTGTTTTTATGTTATGATTCTTGATTAGGATGATGAAATGAACAACTTTGATGCTTTGTACTTTGAAAAACAATGGATGGATCATGGAGTTGGTGTTTGGGTCGTGATTTTGAGAGAGGAAGAAGAGAAAACAAATTTTTCTTGTGTTTTGATTTGTAAAATAAGTTAAATGTGTAGTTTTAGGTGTTTTTGTACAAAATATCTAATTTCAATGGCATTATGGTAAATAAGTGGTGAAGTTCAAGTAACATGGGGAGGGGGGCTGCACATGTATGGATGAGTATGTAGGAAGCTTGGTGATATCTGGTTCACGGAGTCGGTTTTGGTTCTGTTAATCGCTAACCGTAAAGTTTTAAATCGCGAAACGTAAATCCGGGTATCGTAAAAATATGAAACTTGAAAGAATGACTAAACTTGTCAAAATACTCCATAAGAAAATATAAAATGAATGGTAAGTTCCATCGGGTTGCATAAACGCTGCCAAAACTGGAAACGCGGGTTAAAAACGCGTAATTCGCGTAAAACGCTGAACTGGAAAACGTAAAATTCCAAAACTTTTAGAATTGTCGTAAAATGAAAGAAAATCATATTTTTATTGTTTATAATGATTTATAGACATATCGGGATGCCGAAAGGACGTTTAAACCTGAATGTAAATCTCGGACACGGCTTCGTGATTTTTGCAGAAATGATCCGACAAGCGCCAAACTCTCGGATTTCCGTTAAAATAGTTTAACTTACGAGAATATGAAATAAAAATTTCGGACATGAATAGTGTTTTGTGAATAGTAAAAGTGAATAGTAACTTCCCAAGATAAAAATTGGAATTTCGACGTTTGAAACAGGACATGAAATTACGAGTTGTGACAAAAGTAAAGAAAACACGCAAACAATCTTTTATAACAAATTAAAAAGACGTAAAACTATTCAACCCCCTTCTAGTTTTCCACAATTGGTATCAGGAGCCACGTCTAGCAAGATTTTTAAAATATATTGTATTTTAAAACTTGTAACGATCTATGAAATCTGAAAAATATTTAGAAAGGCAATCTATGCAAAGACCACCACTATTTGAAAGTGATGAATTTTTATATTGGAAAAATAGATTCGAAACTTATGTGAAATCTAAAGATCTTGATCTTTGGCATGTTATTACCTTTGGTGATTTTCCTCCCACTCAATAAAATCCGGAAACTAAAATGGATGAAATTGTACCTTTTGAAAAACGAAACGATAATTTGAAAAGGAAACTAGCTAAAAATAATGAAGCTAAAATGGTAATTTATAATGCGTTACCGCGTAAAGAATATGAAAGAATTTTTATGTGTAAAACTGCCAAAGAAATTTGGAAACACTACTTATTACTGACCAAGGTAATAGTCAAGTTAAAGACAATGAAATAGATATTCTTGTACAACAATATGAACAATTTACGATTTCGGATGAGGAATCAATTGATAATGCTTTTGCTAAATTTAACACTATTATCACAAGTTTAAAAGCACTTGATGAGACATTTTCTAGTAAAAATTGTGTTAGAAAATTTTTTAGGGCATTGCATCCAAAATGGCGAGCTAAGGTCATGGCAATTGAAGAATCAAAGAATTTGATGACGTTATCACTTGATGAACTTATTGGCAACTTGAAGGTCCATGAAGTAATTATAAGAAGGGATTCGGAAATGGTCAAAGTCCAGAAAGAACAAACCAAACCCATTGCTCTAAAAGCCAAAAAGGAACCTAGTGATGATGATGACTCAAGTGACGAGAGTGAAGACGAAGAATATGCAATGGCCGTAAGAGAATTCAATAAATTCTTCAAAAGACGAGGAAGATTCACTAGATTACCACGAGACGAAAGAAAGTCGTTCCAAAGAAATAGAAGTGATAACTACGAGAAAAGAAAGTGTTTTAGATGTGGAAGTCCAAATCATCTCATTGGTGAATGTCTAAAGCCACCGGGTTATGAAAATCAAGGCGCCTTTGTTAGTGGAACATGGAGTGATAGTGACAAAGAAGAAGTGGAAAAACCAAGAGACGAAAAATGTTTTGTGACCAAAGCAACCGACGAAATATCTTTAGGAATAGACTTGGAGCCTGACGAATGGATCAAGGATAGCGGATTTTCGAGGCACATAACGGGGAACCGCAAGTAATTTTCTACGTATAAGGCATACAATGGAGGTAACGTTATTTTCGGTAGTGACTTGCGTGGAAAATTCATTGGCAAGGGTACGATTTCTCAAGACTCACTTACTATTGAAAATGTTGAGCATGTAGATAATTTAACATATAACTTGCTTAGTATAGGCCAAATATGTGATAATAAATATAGGGTCACCTTTACCGAAATGGATAGCGAAATAGTTAGAAACTTGCCTAACCTAAGATATGACAAGCATTTTTGTGATGCATGTAAAATTGGAAAACAAGTTCATGCTAGTCACAAAGCTAAGAATATATTATCCACTACTAAGTGCCTAGAATTATTATATATGGATCTATTTGGTCCATCTGCTGTGTGGAGCTATGGAGGAAACAATTATACCTTAGTAATAGTAGATGACTATTCACGATACACGTGGATTAGGTTCTTAAGTGACAAAACCCAAGCCTTTGAAAAATTTGAAATATTTAGTAAAACGATTCAAAATAAATTAGGATGCACAATATTAGCCATTAGGACGGACAATGGTAGGGAATTTGATAACGAAGTACAATTCGAAAAATATTGTGATTTAAATGGAATATCTCACAATTTCTCCGCTCCTCGTACTCCTCAATCAAATGGCGTAGTAGAAAGAAAAAATAGGTCACTACAAGAAATGAGTAGAACAATGTTAAATAAACAATCCATCCCACAAAAATGTTGGTGTCACGCTTTAGATACATCAACATATATTATTAATAGGGTATCAATTAGGAGAATTTTAGGAAAAACTCCTTATGAGTTACTAAGAGGTAGAAAACCTAACTTAAGCTACTGATACGTAGGAATCGCACCAGGCTTTACCTCTCGAGGGATCTCGAGAAGCTTACAACCCCCACCAAGCAGTGTACCTGATCGTTGTAGTATAGTATAGTGACAAGTACCGGGGGATTGATCGTTCAACTCAGGAATAGTGTCGCTAGGATTAGAAAGCCTAAAAACTAGGTCTAGAGGTGAGGGATGATTCTTTTTGTATTTTTTATATTTTTATGAAGGCAATTAAAATCTCGGTTTTTAGAAGAGTGGGCGGAATTAGTTGCTAGCCAACTAACCTAATAACTAAAGATGCAATCAAAATAAAATAACAAAAATGAAAATAAATCTAATTATACTATTGTGGTGTAACAATGATAGGGAAAGTTGTGTTTACTTAGGTTTCATTACTCCCTAGATATCTTTTACAGGTTGATAGCTTGTTACAATTGCATGGATGACGGGTCATATTCCTTAATACTAGTCGTAGGGCCGTGTACAATATTCCCTAACTCTATAGGATCCTACTTCACTCCTATGTCGAGCCGTTAGAAGCTCCTAACATGGGATCATTAGAATTCTCCTACGCATTAAATACAACCAAAAATCATAGTACACCTCTGATCATGTTTCTTAAGACGTTCAAGCAAGTTACCAATGGAAGTCTGCCAGTTTTCTTAAGCCTAACATCGAATACAATCATCCGTAACAACTATAAACAAACAATCAACCCATAATTAACATCTAACCAAACACAAATGAGATCTAGCCGAGCATGTTAAATTGAAGACAAGTGTAAGATATATTCAAGCAACACATAGACATATTGATTGAATTTAAAAAGTACTTATCTCAAATTGACATGAAAAGTTCAAAGGGTTGAAACCCTTGGAAAAGCTGGAAAAATTCGACCTAGGGTTTCTCCCTCAAAGTTGCACACTAATGAATGAAATTTGGAAAAATATATATATATTATACAGAGTGACGGCGTCAAGAAGAAATCTGTGACGCTATCAACTCGCCGCCCATAATAAAATCGGATTGCCTAGATCCACTTTTGACGCCGTCATGTGTAATTTTGTTCTATGCCGTCACTAATACTTGGACCATGACGGCCTTGGGTGACGCAGTCATCTCCTATGTACAAAAATTTCTGGATCGTCACGTGTATCATCCACTTCCACCTCTTGTATTACTCTTGACGCCGTCATGTAGAATCTTGTGATGCCGTCAAGTACTGTTCCCAGAAAGGAAAATTAAGACTTTGCCGTTTTCTTCACTTTTATGCTCCAAAAACGTCCAAAATGCTTCCTTTTCCAGATTTCACTCCAAAAGTACCTAAAATGACAAAAGGAACGATTTAGGGCAATATTTAATCAAATAAATTCAAATTCGGGCTTAAATGACCCCCTAAAAACGGTTCATTTTTCGCCTCATCAGCTACTTTAGGGTATTTGGAAGTAAATGTTATATTTTAAACACTAAGGATTACCTTACTAAGTTTGACCCAAAATCATACGAAGGAATATTTTTAGGGTACTCACAAAATAGTAAAGCATATATAATACTTAGCAAACACACTATGAAAGTAGAAGAATCATTAAATGTAACATTTGATGAAACACTATCACCTCCTAAAACATTACCTTTAGAAGATGATGACTTAGTTTTTGGGTGACGCCGTCATCTCCTACGTACAAAAATTTCTGGATCGTCACGTGTATCATCCACTTCTACCTCTTGTATTACTCTTGACGCCATCGGGTACTGTTCCCAGCAAGAAAAATTAAGACTTTGCCGTTTTCTTCACTTTTATGCTCCAAAAATGTCCAAAATGCTTCCTTTTCCAGATTTCACTCCAAAAGTACCTAAAATGACAAAAGGAACGATTTAGGGCAATGTTTAATCAAATAAATTCGAATTCAGGCTTAAATGACCCCCTAAAAACGGTTCATATTTCGCCTCATCAACTACTTTAGGGTATTTGGAAGTAAATGTTATATTTTAAACACTAAGGATTACCTTAATAAGTTTGACCCAAAATCATACGAAGGAATATTTTTAAGGTACTCACAAAATAGTAAAGCATATATAATACTTAACAAACACACTATGAAAGTAAAAGAATCATTAAATGTAACATTTGATTAAACACCATCACCTCCTAAAACATTACCTTTAGAAGATGATGACTTAGTTTTTGGGTGACGCCGTCATCTCCTATGTACAAAAATTTCTGGATCGTCACGTGTATCATCCACTTCCACCTCTTGTATTACTCTTGACACCGTCGGGTACTGTTCCCAGCAAGGAAAATTAAGACTTTGCCGTTTTCTTCACTTTTATGCTCCAAAAATGTCCAAAATGCTTCCTTTTCCAGATTTCACTCCAAAAGTACCTAAAATGACAAAAGAAACGATTTAAGGCAATGTTTAATCAAATAAATTTGAATTCGGACTTAAATGACCCCCTAAAAACGGTTCATTTTTCACCTCATCAACTACTTTAGGGTATTTGGAAGTAAATGTTATATTTTAAACACTAAGGATTACCTTACTAAGTTTGACCCAAAATCATACGAAGGAATATTTTTAGGGTACTCACAAAATAGTAAAACATATATAATACTTAACAAACACACTATGAAAGTAGAAGAATCATTAAATGTAACATTTGATGAAACACCATCACCTCCTAAAACATTACCTTTAGAAGATGATGACTTAGTCGAAGATGAAGCTATTGAGGTTAGTAAAACAAAACCCATAGGAAATGATAATGAAAACATAGACTTAGGAAATAACGAAGTCGAAAATATTAAGGAATCTAAATCACATCCATTAGATAACATAATAGGACATCTTAATCAAAGAATCCTTAGGTCACAAGCCCAAGATAAAAATAACTTCTTTTGTTTCCTCTCAGCAATAGAACCTAAGAATATTAATGAAGCATTAAAAGATAAAAGTTGGGTTATAGCTATGCAAGAAGAATTAAACCAATTTAAGGCAAATGATGTTTGGGAATTAGTCCCAAATCCAATGAACATGACAATCATATGAACTAAATGGGTATATAGGAATAAGTTAGATGAAAATGGAATAGTAACTAGGAACAAAGCTAGGTTAGTTACCCAAGGTTATAATCAACAAGAAGGAATTGATTGTGATGAAACTTATGCCCATGTAGCTAGACTAGAATCTATTAGGATATTACTTGCCTATGCATGCGCCCTAGACTTTAAGTTATTCCAAATGGACGTGAAAAGTGCATTCCTCAACGGTTTTATCAATGAGGAGGTTTATGTGGCACAACCTCCAGGATTCATTGACTTCGCAAAACCTGATTATGTTTATAAGTTAAAGAAAGCTTTATATGAACTCAAACAAGCTCCTAAGGCTTGGTATGATCGATTAAAAGCTTTTCTTATTAAACATAATTATTCCATGGGAATGGTAGATAACACTCTTTTCACCAAAAGGAAAGACCCAAATCTCATCATTGTTCAAATATATGTTGACGACATTATATTTGGATCGACTTGTCAAGAAATGTGTGATGAATTTGCCAAAATCATGCATGATGAGTTCGAGGTGAGTATGATGGGTGAACTAAACTTCTTCCTAGGATTACAAATAAAACAATTAGAAGATGGAATATTCTTTAACCAATCTAAGTACATTAAGGAAATGCTTAAGAAATTTGGCCTAGAAGACTCAAAACCCATGAAAACTCCCATGTCTACGGAAGTGAAACTCACAAAGGATGATGAAGGCGAGTCCCTAGATAACACTAAGTGTAGAGGAATGATAGGTAGTTTACTATACTTAACGGCAAGTAGACCCGATATCATGTTTAGTGTCTGCCTTTGTACCCGCTTTCAAGAGGATCCCAAAACCTCTCACCTAGAAGCGGTTAAGCGTATCTTCCGATACATTAAAGGCACTATACACTTAGGATTATGGTATCCTAAGGGATCCGGCATAGAAACCATCGTCTATGCAGATTCGGATCATGCAGGAGACTACGTAGATAAAAAGAGCACTAGCAGTATTTTCACTTTTATGGGATGTTGTCTAACATCTTGGTTTTCAAAGAAGCAAACCGCTCTTGCTATTTCTACCACCGAAGCCGAATATGTAAGCGCTGGAAAGGCATGTCAACAAGCACTATGGGTGAAACACGCTCTCATAGACTATGGCATTAGGTTAGAAAATGTTCCTATTATGTGCGATAACAAAGGTGCGATAGATTTAAGTAAAAATCCGGTTCAACACTCTAGGACTAAACATATAGAAATATGCCACCACTTCCTTAGGGATAATGTACAAAAAGAAAACATGTCTATAGAAAATGTTGCATTAGAAGATAACATTGTGAATATATTCACTAAACCCCTTAAGCGTGAATTATTTAACCACTTGTGTTTAGGATTAGGAATGATGGAACAAGTTGACTAAATTCTATTGCATTTACACTAATTTTTACTTGCATAAAATTTATTTTTCTTCCACCTCTCCATATCTGAGTCTAGGAATCTATTTCGCACAAAATTAAAGATTGGGAAACCTCATTTTTATTGCATATACTCTCTTGTAAAACCCAATCAAATTTTCTTTAAAACTATTGTCACATCTAGGAATTACATGAAAATCATTTTCCTTGCATTGTTGACAAATGCTAAAAACTTTTTTTCTTAAACCATGCATAAAATCTCACATGAATTGTCAAAGCATATAATCTAATATATAACATTGACATTCATGAATCGAGCAAAAATCGAATCAAGGAGATTTTGGATTGTTTCTTAGGAAGTTTACTTATTTGCATTTAGGAGTCGAAACAATCACAACTCCACATTTGTTGCATATGGGCACACACTATGACAAAATCACTCACAATGTTGTCATCTTGTTCTATCACTAGTTTTTCACTCACTAGTTGCCTTTGCCTTTGATCTAAGATAGTTACTCTAGGAAGATTAAGTGCCCTTGCCTTCGCTTGTCTCTTCTAGATTATTATTTATTGCTTATTTGCTCTATTAATTAAATGTTTTTGCATGCATGCTATATTATGATTAGATTAGATGCTATATTGCCTCAAAGAGTTGAACTTGCTTGAATCCAAATCCAAAAACACAACCTTTCTGCAATTTTTCTGCCAAAACCCAATTCTGGAAATCTAGAAAACACCTGATGGGCGGCCCCCTTAATTATGTAAGGCGACCCCCTTAATCATTATGGGGACCGCCCCCTAATTAAGGGGACCGGACATCTGATGGTCGGGTTTATAGAATCTTTTATGCTTTTTAGCCCATTTCAACCTACATTTCCCAATTTTCACCAACATATTTTGTCCTAATCTCCCAAAAAAACCTTATCCATCCATAAACACACAAATCTTACACTATAAATATCCCAATCTTCAAAACTCTCCATTCATCTCATCATGACCTCTCCAAACAAACCAAAACCAAAAGCCTCAAGGCTAGCAAGGATGACGGAGAAACCCGTTTGGCGAAGAAAAAGCCCTCGAAACAAATCCATCATAACCAATGAAGTTGGAAATCATTCAACACCTCCAAATACTTACTTCCCAAACTTTACACCAAACCCACAAGGACGTTCCTTTGATCCTCTTTACAAACCATACAACATTGGCCAAACATCCACTTTCATGCCAAACTACACATCTCAACCTCCAACCACTTATAATGATCCATACAAGTTTAATCACCCATCAAACTACACTTCCAACAATTTCAATTCCAACAACACAACCCCAATTCATCCATATCAACACAATGATTCTCTCCACATTGCCACGGAAAAGTAAAAGTTCCATGATGAAATAAACCAAATCCATGATCTTAGTTATCTCCTTGCTATGCATCTTGCACAACGCAACATCTTGCACAACGCAACAAAGGGCAACCTCCATCATCACTCTATGCAAATTGCCTACCCCACTCTCTCAACTTGGATCAAGTTACAAACCACACTCACTTTTGCCCTTGTTGCATCTTCTTTCAAAAACAAATCCTCTACTTGAGTGAAGATATTTCTTGGATCGAATATCTTCTCACTCGTCCTCATCCAATACCACCCTTGACACGATACAACATCGTGAGATCCACCTCTTCCGCTCCATACCCCACTCCATATCCTTCTCCATCAAACAACTAAGCTCTATGCTTATGTTCCCCTCAAGCAAATAAAACACTCAACCATGGGTTGCAAGCAAGTCCAAGTGCTCTCTTTGGCAATTTAGGACTATGTTGTTTCTTTTGTTTTATTGTAATCAATATGCTTCAAGCATATTGAATGTTGTAATGATGATCATTTCTATGTTCATCTCATATATGCTTGAATGAATCTATTTTTATTAGCATTATTGTTGCTTTGCATATGTATGTCTTGTTCTCCACACATATTTTGTTTTTGTAGCCAAGCATTCTATAGCTCGTTTCCTTGGTGCTCTCAAATAAGGGGGAGCATACATCAAGGGGGAGCTTTCTACTTGTTTAACTTCTTTCATGAAGCTTAATCGACATAAAAAGGGGGAGAAGTGAATATAAAACTCTAAATACTTTTCTAAAAATTAATTTTTAGATTTAAAGAGTTTAAACTTTTGTAATCATCAAAATGGGGAGATTGTTGACATAAATAATACCTAAAAACATTTTTAGCATTCATCGATATCTCTATTTTTGATAATCACAAAACGTAAATTCATTAAGCTAAAACTTTTGTCGTAAACAAGTATTTAGAGATAAATATTTCACTTTGCATCCAAATCACTTAAGGTATGAATAAACAAATTGTTTATTGCATTCTATGATCAAAGGAAATTTTTCTATAATCTCTAGAACTTTTATAAAATATCATAAACATTTTATATCTTTTACAAAATTATTTTTTGAATTAAAAGAACATGTTTAAATCATTATAAATATATGATTTCAAATTTCCAACTAAAAATGGCAAATATTATCCAGAAAAACCTTCCCCACAAAAGAACAAACAAATCCAACGTTCTGGGGGGGCGGCCCCCTTAATTATACAAGGCGGCCACTTAATAATTAAGAGGACCGCCCCCTAATTAAAGGGACCGGCCACGCTTCAGAACAGTAATTTGTTGCCCTATAAATACTGGTTCATTTCACAGATTTTTCTCACCTTTTGCACTCCTAAACTTTCTGTTCTAGATCTCCATTTCTATTCTTTAAATTCTTTGATCATACATACATAAATCTTTGTTTCAAAGTGATCCAAACATCAACCTCTCAAGTGCAAGAGAAGAATACTTCTAGCCTCCAAGACAAGAAGTATTACAAGTTGTTAGAGCATCATTCATTACATATATTTCTTTGTGTTATTTGTTGTGAATATTTGGTAGAAGATAGATTAGCTTAGTGTGTAGATAGAGTGATTGTTTAGAAGATTGTTGGGAAGTAGATAGTTGAGAAGTAGGTAGTTGTGAAGAAGATAGTTGTGAAGTAGATAGGTGTGAAGATAAATAAGTGTGAAGTAGTTGTGTATAAGGTGTGATCAAGTTGTGACGAAGTTGTGGTGTGTATATTGGTGTGTAAGGTTTTCTCCTCCATAAGGGAGCTTGTTGACATAGTGAAGAAAACTCTCGAGTTAGGTGCTCGGGGAGTGGAGTAGGGCAAGGAAGGTGTCCTTGTAGCTGAACCACTATAAATCTCTTGTCTCGCGGTTCGATCTTTCCATCTCTCATTTATTTCTTTACTTACATTATTATTGCTATATCATACATATTTGTTGTTGTTTATATTGTGCAAGACTTGAGATCACATAATATCGAATCTAAATTTTTGAAAGTAAAGAAAACACGCAAACAATCTTTTATAACAAATTAAAAAGACGTTAAGTTATTCAACCCCCTTCTAGTTTTCCACACTATATGTACTTATATCATAATTAAAGTTAAAAAAAATCTGCAACTAAAGAAACTAATGACACAATTAGAAGTCACAACAGTACCTACAACACTAGCATGAGCTTTACTAGGATCACCTATACCACTAAGTAAAGTCATTAATCTCTGATATTAATCAATAGTAAGAGTATGAGTGGTACCCTTACTGTGATCAGATTTATTATCAACACCAGACACATTATTAGCATTATTTTGATTTATGTTTCCCTTTTTATCAAAACCAGGTGGATAACCCACCAATCAAAACATCTGTCAATAGTATGACCAGTCATATTACAGTGCTTGCAGATCAGGTTTGACACCCTCCCAAGCCTCCTAGAACTGTTATTATTAGGGTTGTTCCTATTAGGAGTCCAGCTACTACTATTGGGCCTTGTTGCAAAGGCAGAGGGCCCAAATTTAATGCTCTTAGTATAATTATGACTGTTCTTGTGAGACTCATCTCTAGACAAGGTGGCAAAAGCAGACTTAACATCGGCAAAGGATCAGTGGTAAGAAATAAACTCCTAACAAAACCAAACATATCATCAAGCCCCATTAGAAATTGCATTAGCCTAAGAAGGTCTTAATGTTGTTTCAGTTTTGGGGTAGTATCACAAGAATATCTAGGCAGATCAACAAGTGAGTCAAACTGCCTCCACAAAGTATTAAACTCATGATACTACTCAGACAAAGACATACCAGACTGAGTCAAAGTATAGATTTTATGATGCAAGTTATAAATCTTAGAACCATCTTGTTTATTATAGGTCTCTTCCAACTCATCCCAAACATTTTTATCATTTTTAGAAAAATTTGACCCTTATAAAGATCTTGTGATATGCAGCCTAAAATCCAAGACAATACAACAGAGTTACACCTATCCCATGGATCTTGATAATCAACATCATTCCCATCTCTAATACACTTTCTAGTTATAAAACCAAGTTTGTTTCTAGTATGTAAGGCCAACTGCACAACAGCAGACCAGGCCTTATAGTTCTCAGTACCTTCAAGTTTGAAGGCAATCAACTGGGTACCAATGTCTTGTGGGAGTAAATACAGAGGTTCATATATGTCCAATTTTAATTCACTAATACTTCCTGAAGCCTTTTCTAATTTTTATCTTTTTTTTATTCAGCCATTTTAACAGCTTAAAAAACATAACAACAAAAAAAACAATAAACATATACACCTTATCACTCTTTCAGTCACAAAAAAAAAAAAAAAAAAAAAAAAAAAAAAAAAAAAACACCCTAATTAGACAATCAACTCAACAATCACAATAATCCCTTAACCTACTCTTCCACCAATTCTAAAAAAACCTAGAAAAAATAACCTAGAGAGGGTGTGAGAGGTGTTACAGTACATGCAAGTTTCCAAGAAATCACATACCAACCAATTTAGATCAAGCAGATTTACCCAATACCAATAACGCAGTGGAATACAACCTGAAACAAGAAACATAGAGTTAATAACTAATGATATGATCAAGAAACAATCTAGCATTAAAGAAAACCCTAAAAATAATTTTTAAGGTTTTTTATTTTAATTTCAAGAATCTAGAAATTAGAATCAAAACAGCAAGATTAAACAAACTTAATCAAAGAAAACAACCTGAATTAGGTTTTGATACAATAAACCCTAATTATGATCAACCAATCAAAAAACAAATTAACCAAATCAGATAACATAATTAGACCCCAAGAACGCTCAATCAAGGTCTAATTGAATCAAGAACCACCAGGATCAAGAAACCCCCAAAAATTAGACAAAAAGAAAAGAAAAAAAAAAAGCAAAAACCAAACTGGCGCTAGGCTAACTAAATCGCGCCTAAAATGGCGGTGGCGGGTAGAAGGGAAGGGATGGTGGCGCTGAAATGGCGGCACCATTTGAGACTCCACGTGAGAACGACAGTGGTCATATGCTACGACACCTGATGCTCTAAGTACATTCAAGATGAATAATAAATTGGGTTTAAGTATCATTAAAGGACACTTTTAAATTATGTGGCTGGTATTGTGTAATTAATAAGTTAGGACTTCTTAGTAAAATATGTGGCCATTGTATAATTTAAACCTTTGGAGCATATGGAGTAGCCTCTTCGATCATCTAAACACCACATTTGCTTACCATGTCACCACTTTTATCTCGTAATCCTACAAGAGATGAGATTAATATAAAACTCATATTTGTTATAGAACTAATGGACCAATCATAGTCATCAATTTTTTTTTATCTAAATTAAACAATTTTTCACTTTTTTTTTAAACAACATATCTTGCAAACGGTAAATCTTCAAGCTACAAAAAAAAATATTATCGCGACGAGAAGTAAATTATCTTCTATAGATATGCATTGTTATTTACTTTCGACGAACTTTTTTTTCGACCATTTTTTTTTTTTTTTATTTCAGCCTAGAAAAATCATATATGATTTGTAAAAATCACATATGATTTGATTTTTACAAATCACTTATGATTCGAAACATATGTGATTTGTAAAAATCACATATGAATCATATGTGATTTGTAAAATTCATATATGATTCGTTTGATTTGATTTTAACAAATAACATATGATTTTTCTAAGCGGAAATTTTGAAAAAAAAAATAAATAAATAAATAAATTGTCGAAAAAAAATTCGTCGAAAGTATATAACAATGCATGTCTATAGAAAGACAATTTAATTCTCGTCGCGATGGTTTTTTTTTCGCCTAACGATTTACGGTTTGCGAGATATTTAATTTAAAAAAAATGGTATTTTTTTTTTTTTTTTTTTTTTTTTTTTTTTTTTTTTTTTAAAAAAAGAAGTAAATAAATAACAAGTGGATGAGTTCTATATTGATTTTTGGCCAGTCCTACAATCATTACCGCTATCACTTAAAAAATGAAAAAGAAAATAGTCACACAAACGCTCGCCTTCCACATCATGATCCATCCGACCATGATCCAAGGCCGAGCCACCTGCAATGGTGAAGTCAACTGATGCCGAGCCCGAACCCTTCCCATGCCGAGCACATTCGCACCATTGCAGATGCTCTAAATGAGATGGAGGGCCCTGGCCAAGGGAAAGGAGCAAGTTATGCCAAATACAAAACCACTGGGAGAAAAACTGATAGGAATCGAACCGAAAGCGTAGAAATACGCATTCATAAAAGTCAAAAGGGTTTAATGCACAAAACTTATTAGCAGCAGTTAAGATTCCTATGAATATTACATAATATCAAAGTGACAAACAGCATAATCAGATGGAATTAAGGATTTTATCTGATACTAACAATTAACAGCACATATGGACATGCATACAAGTTGAATCCCAAGCCAATATCATACAACACATACAATTAGTTAAGTAAAACAAAACAATCATGGTTTTGGTGTCTCTTCCGAAAATCTTGGAAGTTGAACCAACGAATTAACTCTGGTGACACCTTCAAGCCCTGACCATCCGACAGCCGTTTCCTCATCCCCAACTCTTTGTAACCCGTCATTGTTCTCTTCAGATGATCTGACCGTACAGTTTCTCTGCAACAATGGCTCAGAATTGTGGCCATCGTCTGATTCGCCTACGTTACCAGAATGATTGCTTTGGAGGGTTGCAGAAGAGAAACCTTGGTCTTCACAGTCCGATTCAGAATCCATTTTACCATCTAAGAATAAGCAGATAACTGCACAATCATCCATTCTGGATGTCGGGTACTTGGTTTTCCATTCACGAGCGGCTGAGTCAACAACTGTTCTTGCTGCTGATGACCGCGTTGAAACTGATGACACTATCTCAATTACTTCTTCATTACTCAAAACATCCCAAACCTACAACAGAACAGTTTGATTTTTAGAGAGATTGAAGAGAATTCACTATCTGGATTAACTTCAGAGAAAAACTTTTCCCCCCCAAGGGTGACTTGTTTTTATCTCAAAAGTTAAAGTAGATATGACTATATGAGGGGACAGAACCATTCACATAGTTTAGCCACATGTATATATTTGCGAGAGAATATTTGTTTGACCTTTTTATTATTCATTAAAATAATTTTAACTGACTTTTTGATGTCATACTCCAGTCAACATTATAATTCTACTTTCCGATTGAAAACTAAAAACCTAAAAACGGTGGTCACATTTTCTATTAGCGAGCCTTGAAATGCCACCATTTTAATCGGGACAAAAGGAGAAACCAATAAAGTTGTATGTTTCTATATTGGGTGTTGTTAGGGGTACCCCCTATAGGGTTCTGGCACCCTCTCACTCACATTTATTCACTCTGTTGACCGGAAACGACAGTTTTTTACCGTTTTATTTTTTTGGTACCAAAGGTGAATATATTTTATTAACACAAAATCATTACATCCATGATATCAAGAGATTAGACATACCTAACCTCTTATTTTTTGACCGTTTTATGTTCTGTATTTTCTGTCTTTTACTAGTTTTGACTTATCAAACTTTATGTTTTATGTTCCGTACTTTCAAATCTGTAGTTTTACAATAAAAACAAAATAATATATAAAAAAAAAATGAAGGGGGGGGGGGGGGGGGGGGGGGGGGGATAACCTAGGCCTTCTATATTGAAGAAAAGGTACCAGTGGGTGAAAAAACAAAACAGCAATATGATATACAAGAGCCACATAAATTATAAATAGTTTAATTTACAATACTAAAGAAACTTGCTTTATTCGATAACGCGGAGTTGAACAAATAAGTTTCCGATACACTCTAATCAGGTAAAGGTTGCAATTTCTACCTACTGTATGGGTTGTGCTTTTATCTCAAACTAGTAAAAAGCAAAATGGATCAAATGGGTTGCAAGTCGTCCAAAGTCTAATTTTAATGCATACCTGCTACGCCCCATAAATAGCATTATTCAAAGTTTCAGATTATTATTATTACAGATAAATTTACGCATAGTTATGTTTAAAAATGAATAATTTCTTTAAATGGCAACCTAACCCGCCCGTTTTAAACTGTACTAGAAACAGCCAATTTCTATTTGAACATTGAACTTTTACACAACCCAGCCAACTTAACCTTCTTGCCACCTTGAATTATCAGTCCTATGGTAAATTGATGAGTTTGCACTTTCTTTCATTAAGCAATTGTTTGGCAAGAGGACACCCAGCAATAACTAATAAATGGCATGAATCATAACTCAATAAAATTTTCCATAAGGATTAGGCCATAAATAAAATCATTAAGTTGGTATTAAATATTATCTGCGACTTACCCCATCTGAGGCAAGAACAATGAACCTATCTCTTTCAGTGAGGACCCTGTGAGAAAATTCAGGGATGGATATCACTCCATATTCCTTCAAACAAAAATCCCCAAATGCTCGTGCCATAGCTAACCCTGGGGCATCATCAAATGGTAACCAAACTCTTGACACCTCCGGTTCGTCTTGTAATGCAAAAACTCGACCTTTGCAACGTTTAATCCTTTCAGCCTCTCCTATTAGATCATGGTATTGTAATGATGAAAATGCACAAATATACAGCTTGCATCATGAAAATTTCCCAAATAAAAATATGTTAGTAGTTATCTTACTTGGTAAGTCAGGCTTCAAATCAACTGTCAACTGAATTGCTACAAGTGAATTGTTGCTATCACTAGATGCCATGATGGCCCGTGAGTCTCCTATGCTTCCCATGAAAAGATTTGATCCCTTAAGATCCAGGTTTTACGCAATGTAAGAAAAAGACATACTCAAAACCCAAATATGCAGAATTCATTTTAATACATGACAAAGAATAATACCTGTTTTACAATGGTGACAGCAGTGCTGCCACTACAAAAGCAATCTAAACTGGGATGATACCTCAACTCTTTATCCATCGATTTATACGATTTCAGAAATGCATCTCTCCAGAGTGTGTCCGGTTTATCATCTGCTCCCACCTCACAATCGGCTACATCTGATCCAGATTCTCGCTTGCAACAGACAGTACTGGTGGACTTCGTTTTCTTGGACTCATTGGAATCAAGAAAAGAAAATAACTTTGATGGTAATGTATCACGAACTTTACGAGCAACAAGATGGCCAAAAGGTCCATGACCATCAAAGACTCCACAGAAAGTGACATCTTCTGCCATGAAATCCTGCAGTGATCCAGTCAATAATAAGCAAACACACAATTACACGTAATTCAACGTTGTTCTTTTAAAAAGAAAAACTTACTTCCCACACAATCATTGCATCTTGGTTTATGCCCTTGCGGCCTTGCTGAGTAAAAATACAAGAACTTTGGCTCTTCCCGTTTGTAACAATCCGGTTTGGTATGGATGACAGATTCTGCAAGGCATTCACATGATTGGAAAACGTTCTTTTTGTTCTCTTTCCACCACACATAGTGATTTCTAAACAAGAGGGAGGTGTAACGATCTCTCCATCACTCATGCTACTACAAGAACTTTTACTACTTGTGGATACGCAACACCCCATTTTCAGTTAACCAACATCCGGTTTAGATGTGCAATAGAAGATTCGGTATCAAAAGTCAACAGCTTTAGAACAGATTATTCACCCCGGCTACACAAATGCAATAAATGAAAGATTAAAGGATAAGATAGACAACTTGCTATAGAGATATTTTAACTTAATATAACAAATGGAAATTATTTTATGCATAATAATTGGTAGTATGGAGCAATTAAAGAATAATGTAAAATTGTCAACTGATCAGCACATACTTTAGCAATAGTCAACTGATCAACTTATCCAATAATGGCATTCAATCTAAACAAATTAAACAAGCGTGAAAATAAGTTTTATGCAGCATGATCACAGCCGTTTCACTCGAAACATGACAAACAAGATTCTTGTTGACCATTGGAAAAAGATTCTTTATATATACTCGTATATAGCAAGACAGCAAGTAAACTTGCATATCTGAAATGATGACATGACAGAAGGTTTTAGTTGTTCTTGCTCGTGAAATGATTGATTTTTATCATGCCAGTTGACAAATAACCAACATTATATAAACATTATAAAATCATTTCTAATAATTTTATAAAATCAAAGTAAATCATTTTCATGTTACCTTTACTCTCATCTAATCCATTTGATGATTATAAAAACATAAAGGATAAATTAACTAAATCCTTAAGTAGTAGCAGGGGTGTCAGGGATTGCTTTTTTTTTTTTTTTTTTTTTTCCTGCTTAGCAGTTTTGTGTTATCCAAACTGCTTCTGCCTTCATAAATTAAGCAGATTCTGATACGCTAGGAGGGAGCTACTTAATCCAAAGTGTTTTACTCTTTTTGAAATTACAATTACTTTTTTACCAACATATTTAGCATAAAACCTTTTATAAATAAGTTTGATTGAATTTTTTGAACAAATAACTATTTTTTCGAGTATTCTTGCATTTCTTACAAAATAAGCAAATCAAGCATAAAAAAAATAAGCAATGCCACACATCCCCTAACATCAAGATTATTCTATCAAGTTTAGTAAGGCAGTGTTTGTTTTTTCAAAAAAGGCGCTTTTTCCACTTCTGCAAGCGCGAAGAGGAAATGAAAGAAGTGCGTTTGTTTTTTTCATCTTACGTCTACAAGCGGGAAGAGGAAATGAAAGAAGTGCATTTGTTTTCTCCTCTTATGTCCGGAAGCGGGAAGAGGAAATGAAAGAAGTGTGATTGTCTATTATTGGACATAAGACGCAAAAATGACTTTTATTTTATTTTTTGGTGCAAATGGTGAAATTATCTTATTAAAATAAAATGACTTTTATTTTAGATCTACCTCTTTTCTCGTCGACAGACGACATGGTTCTGCAGAAGCAGACCAGACAAAAAAACATCTTAGAAAAACAAACGCAACCTAAATCTTATATTCACTTCAGTAAAAATATACAAAAACAAAGTCATTACAATCATATAGGATGTCACATTGCTTAATCATCACACAAAACCAAGTTTTCCAAAAGCTAATCTAGTAATCTTCAATAACAAGCACATAATCAAGCAACTAACAGATCTTCAACTTAAAAACTATAAAAACAACTTGCATACATTGAAATAACTTGCACAAACCATGCATCATAGTGACACTAAACAAAAACTGACTTAGATATTATGAAATCAAGAAAATCCATTTTACCAACTTATACCAAACATTATGCAAAAATATAATATACCCACTTCAGTTAAAGACCAATAAACAAAACCCAAAAAGGATTCAGAAAAAAAGATTGAAATTTAGCGAAAAAATGTGTTACCTTTTGTAAATGCTGTGAGTGTTTAAAAGCTGAAAGGCAGACGTTATAGAGAAGCCATTCTTGGTGGTTTTAATTAAGTGCAAAAACGAGATGAATGAGGGAGAAAAAAGGTGTAATAATTTTGGTGTAATGATGTGAAGATGAGATGGGGAGTTGATGACATTGTAGTTGTACTATTTAACTTTAATTTAACACTACTGTGTTCTTGTTGGATGGTGGTGTTTTTAATTTTTTAAATATCTATGTCACTTGTATTTTGTGAGAATCTTAATGGTATAAGTCCAATTAACTTCTTTTTTGTTTGGTTTTTAAGTAATAAAATAATGCTGCTTTTCTGTTTTTCCATCTTTTTGTTGGATTTCATCATTGCATTTTACTCTTGTATCTCTTACTAATCTTTTTTAGAAACTATTTTACAAATCTAATACTACTAATGTACCTCCCATATTAGTTTGACTTTTTTAAATGTTTATTTTCTAACTTTTACCTTAAGATTTTCATTTATGTTATATAATGCTCCATCCGTCTCATATTAAATGTTCATGTTTGACTTTTCAGTTTATTTATCAACTTTGACTTTAAATATTTTTACTTGTGTTATATAGTAGTATTTGATAAAAATTATACAGGATGAAAATATTTTTACTTGTGTTATCAAGTATTATATTTACACAAACAAAAATATTTAAAATCAAAATTGAGAAAGAAAGACCTTGAAAATTCAAACAGGACATTTAATATGAGACGAATGGAGTAGTAATATTTGATGAAGATTATATCAATAAAAATAGATTTAAAACTTAATCTATTCATATATCTTGCATCAAATATTATATAAACAAATAAAAATATTTAAGGTCAAAGTTGAAAAAAAAAAAAAAAAAAAAAAAAAAAAAAAAAAAAAAACCTTAAAAAGGTCAAACTGGACAGTTAATATGGGACGGAGGAGTAGTTTTTATTAGTCCATATATTTACATATATGTTAGTTAGCATTTGTATTAAGCCCATATGTAGATTGTAGGCCTAGCCCGCATGTTAGCCCTAGAATTCATCTATATATGTACTCTTATATATACGGTTGTTTTGATGACTGAGATGCGGTGGGAGGGGAAGAAACGTAGGAATTTTAGCGATATCTTAGGAGAGGATCAATTAGGCTCTGATATCATAGTGGAAGTTTGAATTCTTTGATTTGCATTGATCAAAACAAATGTATATATTAGAGTACTGTACATAGAGAATTCTAGAGCTAACATGTAAGCTAGGCCTACAAACATACATATAGGCCTAATACAAATACTACCTCCGTCTCAAATTTATTGTCCACTATTGACTTTTTTAGTCTTTCTTCTTCAACTTTGACCTTAAATACTTTTGTGGGTGTTATATAATATTTGATGCAAAATATATGAATGGATTGGGTTTTAAGTGTATTTTTCAATGGTATAATTTTTCGTCAAAAATTATATAATAAAAAATATAAATTTATGGTCAAAGTTGAACCGGTTTGACTTTGAAAATTCAAACTGGATAATAATTTTGGGACGGAGGGAGTACTAACTAACATATATGTAAATATATCGACTAATAGTTTTAGCATTGATATAACTTGTAATAACATGAATATATTATTTAATCGAATGATTAAAGCTTTTTATGGTTCCATTTTAACCTGCAGATAGTTCGTTAATGATAGGTTAACACAAAGTTTCGGGTATTGTTATTAAACCTTAAAGATGAATGAATGACATGAGTCATTTATATATCTATAACTAATGCATTCTTTTACATATTACAATAACTTGTACTTTCATTTTAATATTTATAATCTTATATATATATATATATATATATATATATATATATATATATATATATATATATATATATATATATATATATATATATATATATATATATATATATATATATATTAATCTAATCTAATAATTATAATAATATTTATATATAACAACAACATAATAACAAATGTTGTTTTTTTCTAACAAATATAAAGTTTAAGGTATTTGTTATAGAAATAAAGTTGCTAAAATGTTTTGAAATTGGTAATTACACTTAGGTGTCGTTTGTTTTTTCATAATAAGCACTTTTTTTCCTCTTTTCACTTCTTTTGTCTGCAGAAGGGCAGAGGTTTTTGTTTGTTTTTTTGCAGACATAAGTGCTTCTTTTCACTTCTTTCCTCTTCTAAATTTCAGACATTATCTTTCATTTCTTACATCTTCTTTCACTTCTTGCCTCTTCTTTCACAAACCTTACATCTCTTTCGCAAAATCCGTTTTTATACGTTTTCGTTTGTTTTTTTATGTTTTCATCCGTTTTTTTACGTTTTCGACAGTTTTTTACGTTTTCGACCGAATTTTTACGTTTTCGTCTGTTTTTTTACGTTTTCGCCTGTTTTTATACGTTTTCGTCCATTTTTTTACGTTTTCGTCCGTTTTTTTAAGTTTTCGCCATCTCTTTTACATTTTCGTCTATTTTTTTACTTTTTTGTCCGTTTTTTTAAGTTTTCGTCCCTTTTTTTTACGTTTTCGCCCGTTTTTTTTACGTTTTCGCCTGGTTTTTTTTACATTTTCGTCCGTTTTTTTATGTTTTCGCCCTTTTTTATGTTTTCGCTCTTTTTTTTACGTTTTCGTCCGTTTTTTTTACGTTTTTGCCTGTTCTTTTACATTTTCGCCTTATTTTTTTTACGTTTTCGTCTTTGTTTTTTACGTTTTCATTCGTTTTAGTCCGTTTTTGTCTGTTATTTTTACGTTTTTGTATTTTTTTTTTATATTTTCATCTGTTCTTGTCTGTTTTTTACGTTTTCGATCATTTTTTACGTTTTTGTTTGCTTTTTTTTATGTTCTCGTATGGTTTTTTACGTTTTCAACCGATTTTTACTTTTTGTTATATCTTTTTCACATTTTCGTATTTAATTACATTTTCGTCTGTTTTTTTTAGGTTTTCGACCTTCTTCTTACGTAAGAAAACGTACAATAACGTAAAAAACGTACAAACAGACAAAATCATATGAAAATTGATGTAAACGTAAAAAAAACAAACAAGAACGTAAAAAACAAACGAAAATGTAAAAAAACGGACGAAAATGTAAAAAAGGTCAAAACGTAAAGAACAGACGAAAACGTAAAAAAAAGATGAAAACCTAAAAAAATTGACATAAAAGTAAAAAAGGTCGAAAACGTAAAAAACGTTAAAAATTGGATGAATCCGTAAAAAACTGACGAAAACGTATAAAAACAGACGAAAACGTAAAAAAGCAGTCGAAAACGTTAAAACAAACGAAAATGTAAAAAAAATAGGCGAAAATTTAAAAAAGACAAACATAAAAAACGGTCGAAAATGTAAAAAAATGTACCAAAACGTTAAAAATGGACGAAAACGTAAAAAAACATACGATAACGTAAAAAAACGGATGAAAACGTAAAAAAAAAAGACGAAAACGTAAAAAGAACTGACGAAAACGTAAAAAAACGGAAGAAAACGTAAAAGAATAGACGAAGTTGTAAATAAACAGAAAAAACGTAAAATAACGGTCGAAAACGTAAAAAACATAAAAACGTACCAAAACGTAAAAAACGAACGAAAACGTAAAAAAAGTAGTAAAAAAGAAAAAGGAAAGGGAAAAAAAGTATTTTAATAGCACAAAAAATACTAGTGAAAAAAGAAAGAAAGAAAGAAGTACTTCAATAGCACAAAAACAAACGGTCTTCTTCTTGTAGATGAAGAGCTTATGTGCACCTTTTCTTCTGCAGACATGGTTTGCAGATGAAGAGGTAAAAGCTCTGAAAAAACAAACGACACCTTAGTTCATGAAAGTAAATTAAAAATTAAATATTTTCATAAAGTTTTGGGCTTAAATGTAAATTTTATTAACTAATTAGAATTTAACGTTGTTTTAAATTCAACTCTTTAAGTTTAATTAATTACGTTATCCTATTTTTATTATTTTTATTTTTTGATGTTAATTTAGACCTAACTTTTTTTAGTTTTTTTTTTTCTTTTTTCTCCATCAAATTACAAAATCAAATTTATAAATAGTTCAACCAAACCAATGCAATTTTCACTTTCCATCCAATAGAAAGGCTCGGATTAAAATGAGAGGATCTAATTTGATCGTGTCAAATGAATTTTTTTTTTCTTTTTATAAAAGTTATCTCTAATATAATGGGCAGCCCGCCAATCAAATTGGTCACATGACCAACATAGAAAGGTAAATTACATAAGCTGCAAACAAAGGATACGATGTTCGGATTTGACCCATGTCACACATTGTGCTCCATGGCCGTGACATCTAAGTTATTACCGCGAGGACAACTTTAAAATATGTGGTAGTAATAGTAGGGTTTTGTCCCTTTTATACGATTTAATCTCATTGAAGTCGATGGATGTTTGTCCTTAAAAACGAATTGAAAAAACTTGATTAGCTTCATTTTCGTTGTATTTTGGAAAACGACAAGAAGGAAGATGGTAACGGGGTCTATTGTCAATAATTTATCTCTACTTTAATTGTTGAAAAATCTTGGAAAGAAATTTCCCACACTTTTGGTTTTCTTTAGTGCCAAAAGAGCATAGATCATTCTTTTTCTATCAGATATATCCAAAATTGAATGATTAAAGTTAGTAGACAACTTTGATTTGATATTTCTTTATAGAAAAGTTGCAAGATTCTTCATGAAAATAACCATGATTTGCACTCTGCAGTGCTTATGTGATAATGTAGATATGAAATAAACTCAACAAAACAATACTTTAATTTCATCCAAACACCATCTTTTCCATTTTTTATACTACTAAATCTTTGAAAAACCATTTGAGATTTACTCATTTCACAATAAGTTTTTCAAAATAGGGTCAAATTGTGGACGGAACCAGAATCAAATATGACTGGGTGCACAAATGTTTTGGAATCGTAATAGAAGCACATTTCGATAGACCGAGTGTATTTTAAATACATTTATAAAATTGATATTTTTTTCAAAAATTAACATTATATCAAAAAAATCAATAAGGATCCCGGGCACCAGTGAAAACCCTGGTTCCGTCCCTGGTTGTGTTTATCATGTGATTAGTTAAGGTGCATTCGCCTATTCGATAAGCAAGTCAGCTTTTTCAAGTTCCGATTTTTCTAATGCTTCCTTAATCTTCCATCTAAGTGCCTACTTGATTTATTCACACATGAGCTCATCATTATCATCTCATTAGTGCCTACTAATTAAGTGCTTTTGTGTATTGTTTAATATATCTAATTTGGTTTGTCACACAAAAAAGGCAAGTCACATTTTACAGCTCAAGATTTTCACTTTATGCACCATTTGTTATTTCTTTCTCCATTTTTAATTCTCAATTTTATAAGCATCGCCTTTATTTCTTCTTTTAATTATGTCAACCATCAACCATGAGCTACCATGTACCAACCTACAATAGATCTTAAATGCTTCTGCCACACCTTATAAAGTGATGAAAGTATAAAACTAGGTATTTATATTTGTGTAAAACTTTTCTTGCTTGTTAAAAGGGAAAGAGGGTGCATTATCTTTTCTTGAATATGTACATACATCACATGGCTTGTATTCATACTAATACACGTCCACCATATACAAGTGCATCGCCTCAACTAACTAACTAACTAAGCTAAATGTAGCAGAAATCATGACATTGCACGTTGCCTTGTGAGTAGTGCCACATGTAACCTCATGAATGGTGAGGATGTATATGAATCATTTGAGTAGTAGACCCAAGTTCAAATAATGAAAAAGACAATGGTCAAATTCCATTTTCTTAAAAAACTGAAAATTTAAAGTGTTTTTTTGCTTTTGTGAATCAAACATTTTGCATAAAGATACATGAAATGTGGAAGTGTGGAAACTGGATTACTGGAACGTTAACTAATGGGCTAAAAACTTATCAGGTTAAGAAGTTGGATGGGCTATAAAATTAACTTCAAATGATCTAGGGTGTTGATCCATTAATAGGCTAAAATAAACTTCTTGCATGAACCTATGAGTAATGTGGAACCACAAGGAGTTGCCAAAATATAAAAATTAATTTTACTCGTCTGATTTATACTTTATTTATTATTATTATTATTATTTTTTTTGAAAGGCGATTTATACTTTATTTATAAAGCAAAGCATCATATATATGTGTTATCACTTGCTTTAGACGCATTTAGGCGATAGCGAGTTAAACATGAGTTAATTAGAAAGAACCTTAAAAGCCATATTGATTACCAGATTGTATAATTACCCGAAAACATGCATATACGCTTTATAAACAAAAAGTACACTTAAACTTGAGAAAATAAACTGGTAATCATACTAGTCTCTTTTACTCTTTGCTCGGTTCTTAGTAGCGATAAAACCGAATCTTGTAAATTTAAAAAAAAATATATATAAAAAAATTTACTTATTTGACAAGGAAACTTGCTTAGGACTCATATATTGTTTATCCGATGCAATGATTGTAAACTATGGTAATTTTCAGGTATTTCTTGCAACCTGGGTGAGTTGGGATCGAACTCACGACCAATTTAACAAAATTTCTCTTTAGTGAACGTGACAAGGAGATATGCGTTAAGCAGAAAATTAAACCAAAAGTTGACGCTTGTGAGGTAATTTTAATAAGCCAAACATCTAACGACACTCGAACAAAGAAAAAGAAAAATAGAAGTGCAACAAGTAGAATGTACATATATCCCTTGTATGGACACATGCTATATTGCTATTAGCCATGAAATTGTGAAAAAGTCCCTATCCACCCTTGGTTGAGCCACATCATACCAAAATCTTGCAAGGCACTTTCTCATCCATAAACTATGAAAAACTAGATAAGACCATATCCCCCTTATCAAACCAGACCAAAACACACCAAACCAAGCATCACAAGTTACCAACACTTCACCCCATCACTTACCACCATGGCATCTCCAACCTTAATCACTCCCACAACCTCAACGCCAAAACCCCTCCTACTCATCCGTTGCAACCACTCAGCAACCACCCCTTCAACCACAATAGCAACAACCACCTCAAACCGTCGCAGTTTCTTATCACTAGCTGCCATAACAACCTTGTCCACACCACTCCTAGCAACCCCATCTCCTGCATTGGCAGCAACGGACGAAGAATACACGAAAGAAACAAAAGAAGTGATCCAAAAAGTAAGAACAACTATAAACATGGACAAAACTGATCCCAACATTGCAGATGCAGTGGCTGACCTAAGAGAAACATCCAACACATGGGTTGCTAAGTATCGTAGAGAAAAAGCTCTCCTAGGAAGGTTGTCTTTTCGGGACATGTATTCAGCTTTAAATGCGGTTTCTGGACATTACGTTAGTTTCGGTCCAACGTCGCCTATTCCTGCGAAAAGGAAGGTGAGAATACTTGAGGAGATGGATTCAGTTGAGAAGGCTTTGTCGAGGGGGAGATAGAGTGCATGGAAATGTATTTATGTTACTACTTTTTTTGTATAATGAAAAATTGTTATGTATATGTTATCATGAGGTTTAATTGTGATACATTTTTAACACAATGAGGTTTGTGTTTTCTGAATGAATGGAAATTTATGATATTGTCATTTGAATTTTGAAGCATATTGGTTTATGACAATTTGAAATTTTATGTACAGCATGACATTGTGAAATGGTACTTTGTAAATCATGATCAAACTAGGCCATTCAGTATTTTAAAAGGAATTCACTAGCGCATTGTGTGTTGTATATGAGGAACCAGAGCCTAAATTTGTACTTGGTCAGCCGAAATTTGGACACTATGGTTACATTAAAACGACTAAGGAAATTAACTTAGAACATACACCAGAACTAGGACATAACGAAACCAAGTCCATCTTTAGTTTTTAAGATGATGCTTGCACTCTAATATTAATGAAAATAACACACACAACTTTAATCTTAACCACCGCTCAAGAGGATCTGCAGTTTTTACAACAAGAAACTAAAGTGTGTTATATATAGTTGCTAGGCTGCCAACACGCCAACTGACAAGCGTGTACCCTCTAAGCTCAAGCTCGATGAGCCTTCATGATGCAAGTTCGAGCTTGGATCGAGAAAGATTTTAGCTCGACTCAAGAGATCAAAAAGCTCAAAAATAATGACAGAAAATAATCATGTTCATTCCAAAACTCAATATAGTTCAACTTGAGCGAGCTCGAGTCTAGTTCAAGCTTGAATAACTCACTAAAGCTGCAACTACTTTAAAGTCCTAAGTAAAAATCTAGGTCTTATAAGCTCAAGCCACTTCGTTATATGTTACGAGCATGTTTTTCTAGTCAAATCAATTAAGGGAACATCAAACTCTGTTCGAAGCCTTATATTCACATCATAATTTCACATTTTCCATTTCATTAATACATTCAAATTGTGTTATTAGTGGTACTTTTAGAAAATTAATTATGAAAGACGAAAAGATGTAAGTGTGCCTTGAGATGTGAAAATTTTAGAAGTGGAACCAATCCCACATCGGCAGCTTAGAGAAAGTAGATGGCTGGAAAGTAGTTATAAAATATGACCACATGCAAAGGTGAAAGGCATGCAGCCACGCAGTGAGCACAAAGCGAACTATTCTTTCGCCTTTTACTAAAGAATACCGTGTGCGCGCTGCATTAAGTGGCATACGCCAATTTTTGGAGAGTCCCTCATCTTGAGGGCTCCAACCAATATCAGTAAAAACTTCAAACAGTTTATTGCCTATATATGCTTTTGTTTGTAAACTTTTCTATTTTGATTTGTGTTGTTTCAGTTGTGTTTGACACCTTTTTTTAACACAAAATAAACACACATATTAGCAAAGCCACTATGGCGTGCTTGCTTTTGAGTTCAGACTTCAGAGATAATATGGTTAAAAGTTACAACTATGATTGAGTCATTGAGGAGATAGAAAACTCCATGTCTTTGGTAGATTGTTAGGGTTTTGAATCATGAATACATTTTTTGGGTTGAAACTAGTTTAAGAATCTAAACCTACTAAGCGAACAATTTTATTTGGAATGGAACTCATTTGATACCTGTACAACGAACACGGCTCTAACTACTATGGTCTATGGCTATGGCCGGGTTGCTTCAAGTTTGGGAGTTCAAAGCAGCTTTTATAAGAATTTTGGCATATCAATATTTGAAAAAGGGGTAACCGGTCCATGGCTAACATTGAGAGATAAATCACGAAATACCATAATCAAAGGAACATTGGGACATAATTTGAACCCATGACCTCTGGTTTATGCTACATATCTAAGTAAAATATGTGAAATAAACTTAAGAATTGCTTTGTTTGATATACAAGTTGAACCAAAGAATGTTAATAAAGCAATTTGTCAAAAAAGTATTCTATTGTTATTCTAACAGAAATTAATACTATCCTGATTCCTTCCTCAGGGGTGTGTAATATACAGTCATTAAACAAGATAAATCAAACCACAACTCAAAGTGGTTTATTTTTCAAAATTTAGGCCTGCATAATCTCTGAAATGCTTATCCTAAACATATGTTAAAGGAGAATATGTTAAGGGAAGAGCGAGTTCAGCTGTGATTCAAGAGCCAAGTCCGGTTTTCTTGAGACAGACATGTTCAACTTTGACTCAGCCCAACCTGATGTAACATTGTTACCACTGAGGTTTATGAATTGCATTACATTTAACACAATGAGGTTTGTGATTTCTGAATGCCCAATTATGAGATTTTCATTTGAAGTATATTACTCGTATTTTATAACATATGCTTGATCTAGTTAATGGAGATCTTGATCAGTTTAATGTACACGATCACATGGGCTAAATAATGTGGTCTGTTTTAGAATGAAAAAAACAGTACAAAAATAATTCGGAGAATAGGTATAAAAACAATAATAATGATATAAATATGGGAATCACAACTCATGTTTGAGATAGGAATAATTGGAAATGATGATCCTTGTCTAATATCACAACTCATCGATCAATGCTAGAAATCTATTTTCTTACCATCCGACTGGTCTTGGATAGATCGTGGTCAGAAATGGGAATTCGATATATAATATGGATCCAGAGCCTGTATACTTGGTTAGCCAAAAGTTGGACACCATAGCTATGACAGAGAAGACTAGAAAAAGCCATACGTATCATATTGTATGAACTTTATGTAACAATATCCTTAGCTCAGGTAGCATTGTTATAATCCTAAACAGGACCAGGACAAAACGCCCACGTTTAATGTCCAAAGTGCCTCTTCAACTGGTGCTCACATTATACTAAAGAAGATAAAGATTGTCTGCTTAAGATCCACAAATTTATGAACAAGAAACTGTGATTTATTAGATAGCACGACATCCATTGCTAGGGCCACAATTGAGCCATGCCTAGCCTAGTCATAGGCTCAAGCTCACTAAACTTTTATTTATGTAAGCTTGAGCATGGCTCATAAAAGATACAACCTCATCTCAAGAAGTTGAATATATACATTAAACATATTGGTGGCCAATACTCAATAATCACGATCAATAAGAAATAAAGTCGGTTTCAGCTCTATTCAAGAACTCAACACTGTTCGACTTGAACGAGCTTGAGTCGAGTTCAATGGTAGATAACTTGATAATACCTTGACCACCCGTTATAGTCCTATATAAAGATATAGGAATAGAAAGAGGAATTAGAGTATACTCCGCAGTTCTAAGTTCTGGCCCAACTCGTTCCGTATTATGACCTCATTTAGTCACATAATTTCTTACTTGTTTGAAGCCTTTTATTCATATCGTGTTATTCCACTCACCCTCTTTGATTGTGTCATATACTTATGTGTTTTACTTTTGCATCACTAATTAGGGGAATCAATGATTATGAAACTTGAAACGCGTAAGTGGCCAACGAAAGTGAAAACTGAAAAATATGTAGAGTCCATCCCACATCGGCTGCTTACAGAAACAGAGGGCAGGAAATGAAAAATATGTAGTGTGTTCAATTCTTGCTAGCAAAAAAAGTATTACAATACTTCTGCTGCAATGTGTGAACATACAGTCTAGACAAGATAAACCAACAATTGATGTGTAAATAAAGCTGGGCCTTGTTGTGATTAAAATTGTGATGTTATTAACAGGGGCATAACCGCATAACCAGAAATTTGTTTTTGGGGGCAAAAAAAAATAAAAAATAAAAGACGTTAGCAAGTGCAAAAAAAACATTATAATATATAAATATATATGTAAAAATGTTGCAACGAATTTTTTCATTTAGCGCTTTAGTTGCACACAACGTTCATCCGCTTCATTAAAATCATCTAAAAGTATTTATAGAAGAATTAATAAGGGGCAACAGATGAGTTTTACAACAAGTAGTATTTCTACATGGATTTTATAAGTATATAAAGTGGGCAAAAAAAAGGTCATTTTACAAAATACCTATGTACAATTTTTAGGGTTTTGTGGGTGGGCCATGACTCACCTTATCCCCACATAGCTCCGCCACTGGTTATCAACATATGTTGCAGAATAATTGGCATAAAATAAGCGAGTAGTGTTTATATTTATACGATGTATAGAAATTTGATTACATGGAAGAGGCATTCCATTAGTTCATTTACGATCTAAGAAGTGAGTCGCGTCTTCTTGATACAAACATGTTCACCTTTGACTATAGCCAAGTTGATGTACCGTAATTTCCAGTCATTAACTAAAAGCACACACATATGGCTTGATCATCTACATATTTTAGTTAGCTCACTTAACATCTACTTTGATGGTCATGTGGTTCGATCATCCCTTATATCGACTTTGTGTGTCCTCTGATTTGCATTTCCAGTTTGTGTAAATGGTCAACTTCTATGGTTCGGAAGGTAGCAGTTGGGTGGTTGCAT
This sequence comes from Artemisia argyi, assembly GCA_030686995.1. Lineage (NCBI taxonomy): Eukaryota > Viridiplantae > Streptophyta > Magnoliopsida > Asterales > Asteraceae > Artemisia > Artemisia argyi. Next base: position 160,775,644 of record CM060696.1, on the reverse strand, counting down.
TAAAAGGGTAATGAGTGTTGATGAAGTCGTTTTAGGATATGGTCAACATCTCGGACATTAAAAGTTGGAGTGATTAGAAAAAAATGTGGTGTAAAACAATAATAAGTGACATTAATTAAGGTTGCTAATTAGCGCAATCAATGTTAATTGATAAGATTTCTGATGTTATGTGTGCACATGATCCTTGATGCCCGCCTACTATTTCATCCTCTTATTGATTTCTTGTTCATTTTAGTCTCTCAAAGAAACCAAAAACATTTTACTCGTTGAATAGGTTAAAAGAGCAAACTTGACTCAAAACATATCAAAATAGCAAATTTGTGGCTTACTAAAAGGCTTTAATTTTCATTTAAAATGGAGTAAACTGCAAAAATCATCCTTGTAGTTTGTGTAAATTTGCAAGAATCATCCCTATCTCAAACGTTCAGCATTAAATATCTCCAAGTCCACAAACGTTCAGCAATAATCATCCTTGAGCACTAGCGTCGTTAGTTTTACCCGTTAAGTGTTAAAACAATATTTGTCTGTTAGTCCCTCCATTAATATTTTTTGCACCGTTAGTTCTCATTTTTAAAATAAATTAAAAATGGCAACATAGGCTCGAACTCGGGTTTAAACTCGTTTTTATCCGTTTTCTATTTAACCCTTTTTTGGCTTAAACTCGTTTATATCTGTTTTCGTCTGTTTTTATACGTTTTCGTCAGTTTTTTGCGTATTTGTCCTTTTTTTTACGTTTTCATCCATTTTGATACTTTTGTCCCTTTTTTTACGTTCTCGTCCATTTTTTTTTATATTCTTGTCCCCTGTTTTTTTACGTTTTTATCTTTTTTTTACGTATTTGTCATTTTTCACATTTTCATCCGTTTTTTACGTTTTCATCCGTTTTTATAGGTTTTCGTCCGTTTTTATAGGTTTTCGTCCGTTTTCTTATATTTTTGTCTGGTTTATTACGTTTTTTTTCCGTTTTTTAAGTGTATGTTTGTTTTTTACTTTTCATCCGTTTTTATACGTTCTCGTCCGTTTTTTTTACGTTCTCGTCTATTTTTTCTTTTTCTTTCATATTTTTTTAAAGTTTTTGTCCATTTTTTTACGTTTTTTTTTTCCATTTTTAAGAGATAAAAAAGTAAAAAAATGGACGAAAACATATAAAAACAGACGAAAACGTAAAAAGGTTAAATAGAAAACGGATAAAAACGAGTTGAAACCCGAGTTCAAGCCTATGCTGCCCTTTTTAATTCATTTTAAAAAATGAGGACTAACGGTGCAAAAAATATTAGCGGAGGGAGTAACGGTCAAATATTATCTTAACGGGTAAAACTAACGATGTTAGTGCTCAGGGATGATTATTGATAAATGTTTGTGAACTTGGGGATGTTTAATGTTGAACGTTTGAGATAGGGATAATTCTTGCAAATTTACACAAACCACATGGATGATTTTTGTAGTTTACTCTTTAAAATGTAAAAGAAGCAAATTTGTGAGTCAGGCAAATTAGTCATACTTTTCTTAAATGATTTAACCTCATAAACTATAAACGAATTTATTTTATTAAAGTGGAATAATAAAGAAGCATTGGCAACCATAGGGTACTATATAAGCGTAAAATATATATATACATTTTGTTGGATAAAATAGTAAAGTATGAAAAAAAAATATCTCTTTGCATATGTTTCTTGTGTTTTGTATATTGCAGGGACTGGAACTGTCATAAAAGGAAAGATGCAAGTTATTTCGTTGTGAAAAGGAGTCCAAGGGTTCAAGAGAAAGATGTCAAGGCTATAAAATGCTTAGTTGAGTTAGAGTTTTCTCATTATTCACACACGCCTCTTTTATACATTCTTTCATTTCTCCCTCTGATCAGCTTTGCGCTCTGATACTGTTCATCAATTGTTGAGAGTTGAGCGATTATTATAGTGAGTGATTGCATCATCTAAAGGTGACAATCTTTTCTTTCTTTGTATGTTTAGTTGCACTTATTTGGGGACAATCTTCTATTAGAATTCATAGTAACAGTGAGGGTGGTTGGTTGAGTGATTTTGTGATTGTTGATACCATTTTATATGGTATCAGAGCCACAACTTTAATTTACCAGCTGATTTGATTTCTAGGGTTTATGACATCTTGTCAGAAATTAGGGTTTCTTGATCTATTGATATATTGGTTGATTGGTGGTATTATTCCAACGATTTAGTTGGAATTGGCATGTTTAGGTGAAGATATGGCTGTAAACGAACTGAACCTTCAGTGAACATTTCATGAACTGCTCGGTAAAATATCTATTTACTTATGAGATGAACGAACATGAACAATAACTCATGTACGTTTAGTTAAATGAATGAACATGAAAAAAAATTCCCGTTCTTTCATTTATGTTCGTGAGCGTCCGATGATGCATTCGTTTATGTTCGTATATCATATATTTTTTTATAAACTTTAAAATTGGTTTACTTAAACAAAACAATACTTATAAAAACACATTATTATGTATATTTCTAATAAATTTATGTTTATTAGTCTACATTCATGTATGCTCATTCGTATATTTTTGTTTAATATCTTATTGAACGAACATAAACGAATATGAACAATCTTAGGTTCTTAATAAACGAACATGAAAAATAAAATTCGTCCATTTAAGCGATCGTGTTCCTTTATTTGTCCCGTTGATAAGGATTTATTTGATAACTTTTTAAGGGGTCATTTAAGCCTAAAATCGTGATTATATGATCAAATATTGCCTAAAATTGTTTCTTTTTGTATTTTAGGTACTTGGGACGAGAATTCTGGAATTTGGAGCTTTTCAAACGTTTTTGGGCGAAAAAGTGAAGAAAACAACGAAGTCACGAAAAGCCTGTTAGGAAAAGACACTTGACGGCGTCACGTTATAATCTGTGACGCCGTCACTTGGTAATTTGGAGCTTAGGAAAATTAACACATGACGCTTCAAAATTTTTTGGAGATTTTACACCTGACGGCGTCAGGTGCAATTGGAAGAAGGACATCTTGTGTTAAAGTTCTAAGAGACGGCTCAGAAAGGTTAACAAAGGACGGCGTCAGCCATAAGCTGACAGCATTAGAAGATAAAAGAAGGTCGACTTGCACAAGAAGAAACCCTAATCACGGCGGTCTGACGGCATCAGGTTATTGTAAATCTATATATAGTTTTCGATTTTTCATTCATTAGTGTGACACTTTGGAGCCTAAACCCTAGAAGAATTTTGCAGCTTTTGTAAGTCTTTTACAACCTCTTTTCTTCAATGTTTTGAAGTTAAGTATTCCTTTAATCATTCAATATGTCTATATGTTGTTTGATTACATGTTTATCTTCTCTTCTCTTTAACATGTTAGCTTAAGTTATTTAGTGTTTGCTTAGATCCAATGAAACCTAGTTATTGATTATTGTTGCGTTGTCTATTGTTTAGTTGATTGATTCACGTTAGGCTCAGAAAACTGGTTGACTTCCTTTTTGTAACTAACTTGAACGTCTTAGAAAACGTAACCATATGTGCAATATAAGTTTTTCTCATTGTATTTAATGCATGAGTTGATGTTGATGATCCTCTGATGGCATAATTAACTTACGGTTGTAGGTGAAATTGATATTTATAGAGTTGGGAATTTAGCGCGGCCTAACAACTGGTATTAAGGAATACAACGCTTCAACTAAAATAACTGCACTGTAACATTCAACTATTCAATAAAAGATAATTAGGGAGTAATTAAATCTAAGTAAATACGTTTGTCTCATTATAAGAAGTTCACCACTTTTACTTTTCTTGTTATTTTAATTTTTGTTTATTAAAAATAGCTTTTGGGTTAGTTGACTAGCAACTAATTCTGCCTACTCTTCCAAAACCCGAGATTTTTACTTGCTTTCATAAAAACATAAAAATACAAAAAGAATCACCCCTCATCTTTAGGCATAAATCGTCATACACTTCAACCTTACGACATTATTCTCCTAGAGAACGATCAATCCTCCGGACATACCTATACATCTATACTACACTACAACGATCAGGTACACTGCCTGAAGGATTGCAAGTTTCTCAAGATCCCTTGAGAAGTAAAACCTTTTGCTAGGTCGCAACCCTCACATCACCGGTTTAAAATTCTACGAATGAACATGAACAAGGCTCCATCCATGATCTTCCGGTTTGTTTACAGCCCTAGGTGAAGATCTAGTGATTTTGTGGGTTAATTGAAGGTTAATCTGTTAGGGTTTCAATTTTCTTGAAACCCTATTTTTTGGTAATTTATGGGTTTTGAATTCTGTTGATTTCTTGGATCAATTAGGCTTGTTCTTTGTCACAATTGTTCTTGACTAAATGAATCAATGACAATTGTGATATTGTGTTGTCTTTCGCTATCTCTTAAAGCTCTGTTAGTCCTTTTCCTTATTTAATTGTCTAAATAATTGAGTTAATCACTATAATGTTTGTTAGCAATCTTGACATACTTCCATGATAAGCAAGGAAACCTACTCTACTTCATTCTTGTGATTAGCTTGTTATTTCAGCTTCTTGTTGATTTTTTGTTTCTTTTGTTGATTATCTATTTTGTCTGTTGTTATCGGCTTTTGTTCTTGTTGTATATATTATTGATTTGTTTGTTTCATGTTAATATTGTTGTTTAATCATGTCTAAGTAATATGTTTTGATTAATAATCTGGATGTTAAGAATCCTTTGCATATGCATCCTACTGATTTATTGATGCTTTAAATCCCGTCTTAAATTTATAATAGCCGACCTGACCTATATACTAACACTAAAGGGAAGTGTACCCTGTCAATCCTAGCTAGTTTGGTAAGTACGGCTCGTTCGCAAGGAGCGGGTGTACTTATAGCTAAACCTAATGGACTTTCTACAACTTTTAAGGAGGTTTTCAATCTAAGAGCTTGGCACGATGTTTGATTAATAACAAATAAAATAACTAACGCTATTAAACTACGATTGTGATCAAGTTGGGAAGAACGTGCTAGTCAAGCTAATCCTACAATGCCTTATTAATCTGTTTATTAGTGCAATTTTGGTGAAAAAGAAATGTAAACTAAACCAAATGGTCACAGGTACTTAGTTCTATGAATATTAATCCCTAACCCTCGATTAACCTACGGGGCTAACAATCTCAATCACGCATTAAGTGGAATCAACTGATATATACGATTTATCTATGGTAACCTACGGTCATAGCATTACCAACTCTCATCCATATTTCAATCATAATTTGTTAAAGTAAAACTAATTGCCAACGTCAACTGTTAAACATTAAACGAAACACTTAATCACAATATCTCAACTATAATATTGGCCGCTATAAAATATCATTATTATGTACGAGTACATGCCTAGTTTTCTTAATTTATTATTTTAAGTTATATAAACACTCATCAACACACCACACGCTATAAACTTAGGATTGAGAGTATTTCAAGTTTAGATGAATATAACCAGTCATGTTTCCTCACAAACAAAAAAAATACCAGGTCTTATAGTAGATTTTACAATTTTGTATGTATAAAAACATATGTGATCAAGTTCATTTTAACTTGAAAAGATTTCAATCCATAAACTAATTAAGTTGATGACAACTTAATGTGCATTTATACCAAACCACTATACACATCAATCAATATTCTAATGTCAAAACATTAAAAAGAGAAAAAGTAAAAACCTTGAATTTCTTTTCATAAGATTGACAATATCATGTAATTAAAAATTCATGGACATCATCTAACCCCAAAATAAAATAATTCATAATGTTTGACTAGTTCTCATAACAAACATTGTCTTGGCACTAACAAACCTTTGAACAAATAAGACATGATTCCTATCTACATCCAAAATCCACTTTATATAAATATATACAAAGTTTCTCTAACTTAAATACGTGACAAAAACTCACCGGAACTCATCCCTATTCCGGCTATATCTTTCGCCTTAATTTCAGCTTCTATTTTTGGTTGATGTCATTTTCTATATTGAATTTTTGGGTTTTGATTAGCTTTTAATTCTCGTCACTATTAGAAATTTCTTTTATAGACTTTTCGTAGAGTGAAAGTTGCTGTGGAAAAAATAAAACTCCACCGTAATCCGCTATATCCGGTGACATCTAAGTCACCGACAAAAACAGATTTTATTGTTTTACTATGTATAGAATGGTAATTAAATAAAAAGTATATTCATTATTTATTACTCAATATTTTCTTTTTAAACGTCTTACCATTTTCCTCCTTGAATTACACTTAAATTCAACACATAATCCAATCTAATTTATTACACACCAAAATAAACACACACACAAAACATATATTCTCTCTCGATCTCTAAAAATAAGGGATATCCTAAAATCCCGAAAAACCTTCTTATTCTTTGATCCTAAGCCTATATTCATATTGTTTTTCTTCTAGGGTTCTTCTGTTTTTTTTTTGTGTCACATGTTTAGAGAGAGAAACATAAAACCTTAAAAAAGTTTCTCTCTCTAGAAATGGTGGTTTCTTCATCAAATCTTGAATGTTTTCTTGATGCAACAACCCCTGTTGTCCCTTCACAATTCTTGCCCAAGGTTTGTCTTTTTCATTATATGTATAATGTATTCATGAAAAAAAACTATCCGTATCATGGTTTCTGACTTTTTGGCCGACTAATTTACGTACAATCTTTTTTGTTTCTTGTGTGTAGAGTGAGATAAGAAACCTGAATAGGTTATGGCATCCATGGGAAAGAGAAAAAGTTGAATATTTTACGCTAGGTGATTTATGGAATTGTTTTGATGAATGGAGTGCTTATGGTGCCGGAGTTCCGATCACTGTTGATGACGCCGTTGATGATGATAATACTGTTATTCAATATTATGTTCCTTATCTATCCGCTATTCAAATATTCACAAGCAATTCTTCTTCATCTTTTAACTATCAAAGGTACTTTCCATGTTATGTTTTGTTTGTGAAGTATCTAAAATACCCTTATGAAACGTGTTTTGATTGGGGTACTTGGTACAATGTATGGGAGCTATATAGCTTATTTTTATTGTTAGGTGTTATGGAATGTGGAATAAATAATGTGTAACGATATTTTTTATAGGGAAGAAACGGATTCTGAAACAAGGGATTCATGTAGTGATACATTTAGTGACGAGAGCGAAAGTGAAAAGGTGTCGAGATGGGACGGGTGTTCGTCTGAAGAAGGTGTGTTTGATCAAGAGGCACCTTTACATTTGAATGATCGATTGGGTTATCTTTACTTCCAGTATTTCGATAAATCGACCCCTTATGGAAGAGTGCCTCTCGTCGATAAGGTATAAAATACAGTATTGGTTCTTAGATACTGTTTTATAGAATGTTAATTCATTGAAACTTTTTGACATCCTTCACTTTAGAACATTTTTAGCTTGTGTTATCATTTCAAAACCGAAAATTTGTTGAAAAGAATACGCAACCTCATGTTCACAAGCAAAAATGTTTTGTGTGTGTGTAACGACTTGTACCAGCATTGATTGTGTGGGAACAATATTGTTCTTACGTTTGCTAAATGTATTTTGAGAACTAACTTTTCTGGCATCTAATCCAAAGAGTGACTTTTCAAATTTGTCACATTATAATGTGATCCTCTTTTAGTCATCAATCTATTCTTAGTACAAACATAAATACATAATCGACCTTAGTTTTTATGAGCACCAAGTATTGGTGACTAGGTGTTTGTTTTTCTTCATTTCCATTTATTGGAGGGCATTTTTGGAATTTTTATTAGTTGCCATATAAGAATCTAGGCACATAGATGGTTAAATATTGTATACCCAGCAAATATATTGTTATGATAAATATGAAATTTAGTTTGATACCAGAAAAAACAAGATCCGTGTTGTCATGGTTCTGTTATAAAAATATATAAAACTTTCTAAATTCTGTTTTAATTTAGCTTTGCTTTTAGATTTTTTTATTAAGTAAATGACTATTTTGCCCTCCCACACAATATGCCCATGCTTTAGAGAGCACACGTTTTTGTTTTGACGTGGTCAGTTTGTTGCTTGCAAGTGTTTAATGAAGTGTGAGAAGTGGTTTACGCGTGTGACGTGGCTTTTATATTACTAGCAATACCCCTTTTAATATGTAAAGAGTGACATTTAACCACCTACTACTTCTCTTATCTACATTTTTGGCTTTTTTGATCTTGATTTGGATATGTTTTCTTTTGTACAGGTATGCACATTATCTAAAAAGTACCCTGGATTAATGTCATTAAGAAGCGTCGATCTTTCGCCAGCTACTTGGATGGCAGTTGCTTGGTATGACAACTAAATGACTTAGCCAAATCATCAGAATGAAATTAATTTGGTAGTTATGTATATCTATGTTCGTTTTGTGACCTAAACATTCTGCTTTAGGTACCCAATATATCACATTCCGATGGGCAGGACAATTAAAGATTTGTCTACATGTTTCCTAACGTACCATACCCTCTCATCGTCATTTCAAGGTACCCATAACATTGGTAACGTTTTATGTTTCTTGTTGATTATTAGCATTTCATGCGTTGAGCTTAATTAAATATATACTTGATGGATGTAGATATGGACATTGAAGACGATGACAATGGATTCTCAAAGAAAAAGAGAAAGGAAGGAGAAGGAATCCGTCTTCCTCCATTTGGACTTGCCACTTACAAGATGCAAGGGGATGTTTGGATGTCGAGTAAGAATCAAAAGGACCAAGAGAAGCTAGTTTCACTTATGAGTATTGCGGATTCTTGGTTGAGACAACTAGGTGTCCAACACCATGATTTTAACCACTTTGTGGGGAATCGTCGTGGTTGAAAACTAACTACATTTGACATCTAAAGAGACGTTCTAAGAGAGATGTGTTTAATCATCCTCTTGTTTTAACCCTTTTTTATTGCGCTCATGGGACTTTGGCCTTTTTACACAAGTGTGAAGAGGACTTTATGTTTGGATGGTACATGGTTTTGTCATTGTCGAGCTCAAGTGCTTGACCCTTTGCCTAGTTCTCATCTTGCCTACGGGCCAACTACAAACTGTTTTAGTTTTCCGTAGACTTTTGGGATGAGAGGAATTGTGTGCATTGAGGAATAACATCTTTGGCAGAGAAAAACTTACCTGCAGGTTCAACTTTTATTTATTTTCAAACAGTTTAGAGGTGATAGGATGGTATTCGCACCTACTATATACACTCTAAATATGAATTGAATTTAAATTGAAAGTGTTTTTTTTTTTTTTTTTTTTACTTCACATATGTCATATAATTGTTTTCTGCCACCTCATATGGCTCATGACATGTTACGGAATATTTGTTAATACTTACGGAGTAATAGTTAACTAATGGTGACTTGGAACATTTGTTGTAAATTTACTATTTTTTTACGATTCCTCATAGACACTGACAAAATGTATTCGTCATTCGTGACCTTATTTAGTTAAGGGTGTCAATTAAGATACCATAATTTTGAAAGTAACCGTACTAACAGGCGTTTGGCTCAGCAGCAATGCTCTTCGAGCAAGAATGCGAATAGTCTGCAACAAAATTGTTGTAAATTATTGGTATTGATTTGCCCACTATTTTCTTATTTGCATAGTTTGGTGTAGAACGATCAAAACCAACATATAGATGCAGTATGTACAACCATCTATACTCCTTTATAAAGCATTTAGGACATTTTAAATAAGAAAGTCTTAAAATTCTTAAGACCAAAAACATTTCTTGTTAAAGAAAGCAATAAAAAGTTAAAAACTTAGATGTCTTTTAGATGCACTATAATATATTTTCTAGCAAAAAATTAGATGCATATACATATATTAGATGCATTTCATCAAGTTAGACAAATCCTATGCATTTTTCGTCCTATGCGGGTCAAATTTGTTGTTAGTACTACTTTGCATCGTTTTCACTTCAAATCACTTTTCGTAACTAATTGGGATGCATCTAAATGAATAGAGATGCATCTAAATCAAGTCGATGCATCTCAAATGTGTGATTATAGTTATTTCTCATCCTTCTCATTTTAAGTTTTCTTCTCACTGGATCCTTACCCGTACTCTACTTGGTCAAAACTTACAACCTGTCATATTAATGAAATAAATGTGATTTTTAATGAGAAAAAAAATGTCATCATATTAATACTTGTAATCGCTAAAAGTTAGTGACTATCAATAATGATTATTAAAAATGTGTAACCGCATCTAACATATAAATCTACAGCCATTTCATATCTCTCTCACACGTCTAAAATTTACAATAAGACTGGGTGTGCTAATTGAGTCTCAGTCGGTCGCAACAACAAATCACCAAAAGAATTTAAAACCCGCAACTCTCTTTTCTCTTCTCTAAACCACCTCTATAAACCATCATCGACCGGGACCAACAAAATTTGCCACCTACTGCCGCAAGAAGAACGAAACATCAAACAAGAAGAGATGAAAAACAGTTAAACTTTGTAAAATCTCGAAGCCACACCAGTGGAATACACGAACCGGGCAAAAAGAAAAGAAGGTCAAAGAGTAGTATTTGTGTGTTTGTTCGGATTTAAGCAGATAGGAACCAAGGTTGTTGGTGTTGTGGTTCGGTTTTCTTTAGAAGAAAAGAAAGCCTGGGAGTGATTAGGGTGAGAAGGAGTTAGTTTGTTGTGTTGTGTTAGAGAGAAAAGTAAGTTGTAGTTGCGTTTGTGTTTTAGTAGTGAGAAATATTAGGGTTTTCTTATTGGATTAGGTTAATCTTATATACTTGTCAGAAGAATTGGGTTTATTGATTAGGACATCCGAGAATTTTCCTACTATTTGTAGTTGGGTTGAGTTTGGCATTCAATTATTTCATTTGTGTAGAATACAAGCAAAAAAAAATAATAATAAAAAAAAGTATTAAACTTTCAGTTGTCTAAACTACATTTGTTTAAGCGTAGTAAATTTCATAATATAAAACAATCTCTATCTATATTACATATAAAGAGAAAATGGTCAAACCTTGAAAAGTGAAATCTTGAAAGTCAAGGGTGAGAGAAAATGAATTGTGTAATTAATACTTTTATTAAAACACCTCATAACTTAAAATTACAATAATTTATTCATATGGTATAACTAATTAAAAGCATCTATATCAAATTAAAAAACAATCAATTAAAACACCCTTACTAAAAAGTACAATAAAAATTTCACAATATACAATTTAAACAAGCTACAACAAAATATAAAATATAAAATAATTAAACACACTAATTAATGTTATTTTTAAAACACCCTAAAATGAAAAGTATATGTTATTATATATATTATACAAATTAATAAAACACACCAAACTTCATACAAGCTAACAAGTTGATGTTGCATGTAGTTTTGAAAATTGGACCGGACCAACGGGTTCAACTGGGAAAAACATATAGTTTTAAATACAAGGACTAATACACGACGGGTTCAGCTATTAAAAGCATGACTCGGTTTAAATCGACTCGTTTTTCGACCGGAACGGTTCAACCGGATTTTAAAACATTATGTTTAATCCCCAAATCTTCAAACTTTTATTAGAGGTGGCAAAACGGGCGGGCACGGGCACGGGCTAAAATGACACGGGTTAAAACGGGCACGGGTTAAACGGACAAATTATAAATCGGGCCAAACGGGCACGGGCTAAAACGAGCAAATTATAATTCAACTATTAAAAAACATTCGTAACAGTCCTAAAAACCCCTTTAATTCATCTTGTAGAAAAAGATCAAGCATCTAAGTCTTAACTATATTTAATTATTTTTTCTTTAAAAAAAAAATCTGACTGCAAATTTGAGAAAATCTGTTGGGACAAATGAATAAAAATGCAACTAATTAAATATATCTATCAATTAATTAGATTATTAAATAATTATGCATAAAATAGTTAATAAATGAGATATATTAAAATTAAAATAGTTGGAATGTTTTATAGTTACCAGAGACAAGTGAATTGGTCGGAAAAAAAATGAGAGTAATTGTTTGAAAGTTGAATTGTGTTATTCGAAATCCCATTTAATAATATCTGTTTTTATCTTTTGCCTGTAAGAGTCCATCAAATAAATGCAAGAGGGAAAAAACGCCCCAAACTTTTAAAAAAGTGTCAAAATCGCCCAAAAATTACAAATTGGGCAAAATTTGCCACCCCTAACTTTTATTATTTTTCATTTATAACCCATAAACTTTCTTTTATCACTAAACGATCTGTCGTTATAAATCTCGTTGCTATGCACGGGTATTCGTCTAGTCTCTATGAATGTTAAAATATATTTATTTTCAAATAAAGACATTGCAGCTAATGATGCATATTAATAATTGCATATTTGTGTTTATGCCAAATTACATTTCATTTGGTAATGATGTCTATTTTAATTTATATTTCAAATATGCTACTTATGTTCCTTTCTTTCGTTTGGACCTTCTGTTCATTTGGATATGAAATAGTCTGAATTGTAATGGGTTATAGTTATTTTAATTAAAAATTATCATTCTTTCGTAATATTATCGTTAGAAATAATGTATAAATGAACAACATTTACTCACCACAAAATTTAGTCACAGGGTACCTGCCGCCGCATTGCGCGGGTACCCTTCTAGTTTAATACAATAGACGAGTAAATATGCAAAACGACAGTGTATAGTAGCAAATAATTATGCTTGCAAAATCGTGATTCTGGTTTGACCATTGATGCAAAACTTGCGAGATAAATGATTGGTCATAGCGAAAAAAATTCGTGGGTTAGAAAAAAAAATAATAAAAGTTTAATGATTAAATAATATTTAAAATATTAGTTGTAGACGATGTTAACAGTTTTAATTAAAACTATAATAGTCTATTAACATTATTCAATTTTAAGCTTTTAAATTTTAAGAAATATTATTCACTCTTTTTAAGAGTAACTGTGTAAATTAGTATCGATAAAGAAACCGTTTTTTTTTTTTTTTTTTTTTTTTTTTTTTTTTTTTTTTTTTTTTAATCATTAATAAACACATAAAAATTGGCTAATATAAAAAAGTTGCCATTTAAAAGCTGACATTTTAAAAGTAGTAGGGAAATTGGTATTGATAGAGTAATTGTATGACTTAAACTTGTTTTGAAACGGAAAGTAAAGTAAAACTTGTCATTTAAGCATTTAATTTTAAGATGTATTATATGCAATTAACATTACTTAAATTTTAATTATGATAAATTTAAATAATGCATATGCATATAATATAAGTAATAGAGATAAGTTGATGTGGATTAATAAAAAATGATGTGCGCAATTCATCTCCCATAAGATATATATAGTTTATCTTTCATGAAGAAAATTAACACTTATTAGTCTACTGGGTAAATTGCAAAAATGGTCATTAACGTTTCATGAATTTGCAAAAACGGGACCGAGACAAAAAGTAGCACAAAAAAGACACCAATGTTTCACATTCTCGCAAAATCGCCACTGAGAGCCATTTTCCGTTAATTTTCCCGTTAAGTGCCACGTAGTTGAGGGTAGTATCGTCATTTCACTGTTCATACTTATCTCCCGCCAACTTTCGGGGGACTATTTTTGCAAACAACGTAAACTATGTACATTTAAAGCTGTGTGCTTTTTCAGGGTACAATAAATTCCCAAAACCAATCAAAGATTGTGTAGATAATCAACCGCCAAACCCTAACATAAAAAAAAAAATCAAATCGCAACAACTAAACCCAGCTATGGCGAATAATGATAAGAATGAAAAGGGAAAGTGCTTGTTGAGGGGGGGGGGGAGGGGAGGAATCATCCGAAATGTCGTGGGGCAAGGTTTTATTAAATGATGAAGTCTTTGAGGTTGTTTTGGATGAATTTGGTGAAAAAGTTATTGCCAAGTATGGTTCGTATGCAAAGATAGGGAAGGAGATGATTGAAGAAATTCTTCAATGGATGTGGAATAGAACCTTCAACAAACCAAATGTGGGTGCTACGGTTGCTCCAATGAGGTAGTTGCAGAGAAAAAAAGGAAGAGGAGAAGGCCGGTTGGGAGTGGCAAGAAGAAGACGGAGGGGAGTCCTATTCCGACTACAGTCACAGAAAAAAGGAAGAGGGGAAGGCCGGTTGGGAGTGGCAAGAAGAAGACGGAGGGGAGTCCTATTCTGACTACAGTCACAGAAAAAAGAAAGAGGGGAAGGCCTGTTGGGAGTGGCAAGAAAAAGAAGGAGAGGAGTCCTAATCCGAGTACAGTTACAGGAAAAAGAAAGAGGGGAAGGCCTGTTGGGACTGGCAAGAAGAAGGAGGCTGGCAAGAAGAAGAAGGAGGGGAGTTCTAATCCGAGTACATTTACTGAAAAAATGAAGAGGGAAATGGCAAATGGGACTGGCAAGAAGAGGAAGGTGAAGGAAGAGCATACGGATCTTGGTATGTTAATGTGGTATACTTCATTTATGTGCCATTTTAAATTTGTTTACGTAGAATGCTATGATATGTTTGATAGACTTTTATATGCATCTCCTTTCCTAGGTTTAGGATAAACAGAGTGTTTGCATTAAGTAGGGTGTTAGAATATCATAAGTGAGAGTGTTTGGCATTACTAAATACTGCTATAGAGAGTGTTTTGCATTACGAAAGTACTGCGTGTTCACATTGGTTATAAGTAAGTCTTCACATTGGTTGTAAGTAAGTCTTCACATTGTGTATCTTGAGTGTATCAGGAACAAAATAGATTGGTTTCTATATCACCACATTAACTTATTACCTAAACTACAACTATGTGGTGAGATATACATCATTGCATTGCTCTGCTTCACTCGAGCCTGCATAATTGTTTCATTGACTACTTCTGCATTGACTTTAGCATGTATACCATTAGTTTCGTAGGTGCTGGTATGTCTTGATAGTTTGAATTTAAAATTGTGGCATATTTACTTGGTTATAGGGGTGAAGTTCTGTTCCACATGCACAATAATGGAGTCTTTGAATTTGGTCCATTAAGGTATGTACAAGGGAATGTTTCTACAATGTGTGGCTTTGTCTGTGATAGACATATCTTTTTCCTAGGTCTGGATGATATGTTTTCACGCATTAGGGGAGAAAAATGGGCTGTGTTCTTTTGTGTGCCTGGTAAATCATTAGAAGAAGGTTTGAAGCTGATTCACACAGACAATGATGTGCATACAATGATTGAGCTAGGTTGTTGTGCCGGTTTTGTAGATTTGTTTGTTGCTCACACAAAACATGTGTTATCTCCCTACTATTTAAACAATATTGATGCAGAGGGTGATGGTGGGGAGGTTGTTGGGTGGGTAGAAAAAGATGCTAGCTTGCGGTGCTCTATTACTTCAACTCCTTTTAGGACTAACACTTCAAAAACTTATAGGAAAGTGGATGATGTTGATGCTTCACAACCAGAATTCGGGAAGCATAAAAAGAGGGTGAAGAGGTCTGTGGATAAGGGAAAAGGAAAGATGGTTGATGAGGCTGATGTTGTTAACAGGAACAAAACGGCTGGTATTGTCATTAGAGACGGTGGTTCTATTAAGAACCCACCAGGTGTTGGTTCAGTGAATGTGGGAGCAAAGGGTGGTGGTATTTTGAGACCAAGAATAACTAATTGCGTACTGGGTCTACGGGCACCAAGATCAATGGGTAACAATGTGGTGTTAATTTGACTAGGTGAGTCTAATGAACTGTTTAGCAAATATTTTGGACACATTGCATTGCCTATTATAGTAACCTCATTTCATTGCATATATTGACTATGCAGGTATTGTTGATCACATGTTGGTTCATCCAGTTGAAGGTTTGAATATTCATCCAGTAGAAGGTTTGAAGATTGACATATGGGTCCATCTATTGGGAATATGTAATGTGTAGAAACTAAAACACTTTAATTTGACTAATGTAACTTGAACTATTGTACCTCTTTTTCGAATACACCAAAGGGTGTGGGCAAGCATTGTGATGGGTTAAACTTTTTTGGTACATGCCGAACAATATTATGTAAATTTGCAGTATTTCATATGGGGTTCTGTTATTTGCATAATATGTTTCTGTTTGTTTTGTGGTTCTGTTATTTGCTTCAATTAGTAGCATTTAAACGTATGTGTTTGTGTATTGTATTATGGTTTCAATTATGTCAGTTTCATGTTTGTGATACGAATTGAATAATGTATATCAAGACAAACGGGATCAAACGACCCCTTCCATTCATAAACCATAAGGGTACATTTACAACCTTATGGGAACCCACAACCCCTACCTACATCATCACCTACAATATCTACTTAGCTTACGACACTACGACAGTGGCACTAAAATGAACAAAAGAAACCACAACTCCACAAGTCCCCAACCACCTACTACCTACATTCATCATACACAACAAAACACAACAAAACAACCCACCCCCAGCATCCAGCACCCAGCACCCAAACCCTTCACATGTAAGTTTGCCACACAGCAAACTCAATCTTTGAAACAATGCTGTCGTTTGTTTGCCTAAGCATCCTCATCAACCCCCTCATCTTTCTCATATCAGCTGACTGAATCCTCCTAAGCTTGTTCACATTGGCCCTTGCAGTTCTCGAGCCCCTTATGTTTTGGAGCTCCAAAATCAGGTCCCCCCCCCCTAATACTGAGCATATCAGACAGCTTTTGGCACCTACTCATCAACTCTTGTGCATGATGAATGTCCTCCTCAACCTCTCGCCGGTAATGGGTTAGCATCATTTCCGATATGACAAACGAGTTGCAAGCAATCACGAGATCAAGACAGCGAGACATTTTTCTGGAAAAGGGAATGATAATTGTTTGATTACGGGTGTGTGTGTGTGTGTTTTTCTGCTTGTTTGTGTGTGTGTGAAGGCGTTGACAATTTAATATGAAAGCTGAAAATAACTTTGCAAATTAGCCACTGAGGTCTATTCACATTGATACCAAGCACATAGCCGAAAGTTGGCGGGAGATAAGTATGAACAGTGAAATGACGATACTACCCTCAACTACGTGGCACTTAACGGGAAAATTAACGGAAAATGGCTCTCAGTGGCGATTTTGCGAAAATGTGGAACGCTGGTGTCTTTTTTGCGCTACTTTTTGTCTTGGTCCCGTGTTTGCAATTTTGTGGAACGTTAAGGACCATTTTTGCAATTTACCCTAGTCTAATAAAAAACTTAAATCGCGGGTATTGATCGGTATTTAACATCTGTCATTTATAGTATTTGGTAGTCATCTAGCGTAACAGAGAGAAGAACGATGAATGTAAGTTCGTTAAGGTTCATTAAGATCTCAAATCCACAATTTGATGTTTAGTTAAATTTAGTGTTCGTCAATTATTTAACAAACTAAGTATATATAGTAGAAAGTGAAAAAAACTAATTAATAATATATTGACTTTGATTGTGTTTAGCAAGGGGCTTGCGGATACTTATAAGGCCAGGCTTGAGCTTTTAAAATAAGTTCACTTATAAAATAAGTTTGTCACACAAACTTATACGTAAAAACTGCAAGTCTCTATAAGTCCAAGCTAATTGAAACGAGCTTTTACAAATAAGTAGAGAACTAGGGATTTTTATTTAGTCAAATTAATTAAATAACTTTTAAAATGTCTGATTAATGCAAAAAAACTTGAAATATATATGAATTAAATTGATATATTTTAAAGTGATTTTATACTATTAAGTTTCAGTTACAACTAATAAATCCAATGGTTTTTTTTGTAAAGACATAAACTCTAGCTTCTTTTGTAACTTCTCATATTTCTTTTGAAAATCACCTCTTCTTCCGGTGTAGATTTGCAAAAGAAATATGAGAAGTTATAAAAGTGAAAGCAAAAATATTAGAGAATGCTAATACTTGGGATGGCATTATGAAAAAATTGTCTGATTACAAAAAAAAAATAATAATAAATAATCATATCTGGTATGTGATCATAAAACTATGTCTTGCAGCCATTGTTTACTTCTTATGGCAAGAAATAAATAGTACAGTAGAATTTTCATGGATGAGAAAAGAGATAAGACTGTGCTAATAAAGATCATATGTGATGAAGTCAGACCAAAATTATTATCATTAAAGACCAAGAAAACAATCTCAGTACTTAATGCAGAGAAGGTATAGGAGGTCTTGTTTGAATGAAAGATTCAGTTTGATATGGAGTGTTTGGAATAAGGATTTGTGAGTGGATAGCTAGTATCTTGGTGGTATATGTATACAAACCAAGGAAGTCATGTATCTATCTGTGTACTACTTGGAGTAACAGTTGAGGTACTTGTATTTCCTTTAGTTTGGATAGTTCATAACCAACCATAACGTAGTATCCTACTCAAGTGGTTCTATGTCTCAGTTCCTATGTGAATAAGGCATTTCCTATAAATGCTAAGCAGATGATGAGGTTCAAAAAATCTGTAATCAAAATTGGAATAGGTTTTATCGTAATGCTCTAGTCTTCTTGTCTTTGAAGATAGAGCTTCTAAGTTCATTCACAACATATGGCCTAGTACTTTGAAATCCTTTGATATTTAGATTCAAATTTCATTTCTATGACACTTAATAAGCCTTTGTTAGGTAATTGTACATGTTCACATATTTGAAATTGGATTAAGATGGATAAGAATTCATAATGTAGGCTTCCTGTGTGTAAAAGGTAGAATGAACGAGTATGGTAGAACATGATGTTTGGAATTGTGAGGAGTGAAATATGAACCTACTTGTTCCAAATAATATTCTACCATAGGAGGTTAGGTTGGTTCCCATATAGGGTGTGCGTTCCCAAAATCTGATGCCACTTAGTTTTTTAAGTTGAGAATGTAGGATTTTGGTATAGTCCCTATGTGGAGTAGGATGGTGGCTATAACTCTCATAATGATGCTTGCCTTCTTCTGCCTAGATTAATGTAGATGATGGTTGAATGGACTGAAGTAAAGGTTGGTTAGTAAATGTAGTTATGGAGTTATGGCCTTTGGTGCATGCATTACTGGGTGAATTGGATTTGAGTATTGTTGTGAAGTTTGGATGCAGTATGTGCAGCTGAGTATACTGCATGTTTTCTCTGGTATTGTATTAGAGTTTTGTTTTCAGTTGTACCCGACATCGGACAGGCTTGTATAGAGTTGTATGTATTCTTTGAATTGGGTATGTCCAATATCATTTTTGAATTTTCTTAAATTGTTTGTAATATTGATAGATGAAATAACATATTTTCACCTTTTGCACAATAAATAAATAAATAAAATGCATACCCTTTTAACTTATGCATTTACTAAACGCTTACGTGAGACTAATTATATGTCTAAATAGATGTGCCAATAAGTTATTGGTTTGTGAAGAAGCGGGTCTCCCTGCTGTCATAAACAGGATGCTGACATATAAGTTTAAGCAAATAATAAGCATATTAGTTAGGCATGCCAATAAATGTTCTTTCAATAATAAAACTAATTAATCGATCCAAAGTAGGATTTCTCTACGATCTTGTACACACGTATTACTAACGATTCGATTTGAATAGCTAGGTTCTTGAATCACAAAACAAAAACACTTTTGTTTTTTATCACAAAAATCAAAAACCCTTGAGGAATGGGGTGTACGATCGTTATGATCAAGAGAGAGGGCGAAAAGAGAAGTTAGGGTTGTTAATTAGGTGAACCAAGATTAACCAAGAATGAATAAAACCCTTTGTATTTATACTTGGTTAACATAACCCTTAAACGATTGGTTATGTGGATTCAAGAGGGATTCCAGATCTTTCTTGACTTGTTTCCATATATTCGTATCTCTTCTCATTTAACGACCGTTAGTCAATTTCAGTTAAGTACTAACGATAGTTAAGACTTAAGTATTTATTTATTGTGATTAATAATTAACTATAACATTTTATATAGTAATTATTTGAACATCGATTATCATACGTAAAGTGTGCAATACCATAGGCTCGTGCATATTAATTTATATCCACAAAATAACATTTGTTCGGTATCCATTTTATCATATGCAACTTTTAGAGCTCGCTAGATAAGTAGAACCCATAAAACGATTGGTGCGTAGATCCATGTTTGGCTTGTAGATTGTAATTCTTTAGTCTATTAAGTCGAACTAGATGTTGTCAATCTTCATGGCTATGCTTCGCCCTGTTATTTGTTGTTCTCACTACCATCTTGCAGTATCAACATATCGTTGGGGAAGTATTAAGGAACGTGACATGGGCCTTTGTTTGTTCCCATTGGCGTTGTTTCTAACTTCTTGTACTTGTACTCCGTTTCAATTTTTTATTAAATATATTGTGCCTTAGAAAAAAAGAGTGAAAAAAATACTAGTCACATTTGTGTTACCTATATAAGATTTTTTTTTTTTTTTTTTTTTTTTTTTTTTCCTTTTTCCAACTCACATTTACCTCGTTCATTGTTCAGTTCAAATGTCAATTCCTTGATAGTCTGTTTTTTGGACATCTAATACCTATCATATATTCATATACAAGACAAAGCAAGGTTAGTTCTCACAATAGCCACATCATTATATCATGTTTGCTAACTTTACATATTGTCCTTTATATTGTCGACACCTCGAATGAGCTGAGAGAACAATGATGACATGTCACATTTTCTAAACTGTTGGATAATGTAAAAATTCAATCTTCACCTTCTAAATTAGTTTCATATGCTTATCAAGAACATTTTAAGAGATCTCTAAATGTCTTGCACATGAAAAACACATGTGATAAAAAAAAATACAACTTACATAGTTACATACCTATTTCTAAAGGATATCTGAAATATTCAACTAATTTATATATTAAAGTATTCAAAATACATTCTTTGACATCATTATATGTAAATTAGCGTATCAAGTCCAGTACGCTGAACTTTAATAATTTACATGTATGAGTATTTACTACTATTTTAAAGATATTTTTTACCTGCAAGATTATATATATTAACTCGAGCAAGTTGTTTATGTAGTGAATGACGTAAAGTGCATGAACCATATATGTACATCTCACCTAGCTTGTATTTTGTTAAATAGAATTATGGAACATTATAAAATTTATCTGAATGGGAAGACGTGACGGTCATAAAAATAGATGTTTTACATGCTACACCAAGAAACACAATTTAAAATACATCAAGTAAAAGTTTCTAACACTTACATTCTTATAAAAGCTGTGGTATTAGTACCAATAATTATTTATAAAAATATAATCACAGAAGGAATTTTTTATAATCATCTAACCGATAACAAGATAAATGACTAAGTGTATTCCTGGTTGTAAAAAACAATTATAAAATATTCACCTAATTTATATGGCGCAAAGTACAAACATTAGTACAACGTCAAGAAGAGCTTGGTGGTGCATAATTTTTTACCTACTTCGTTAGACAATTTTGTTCATGAGTTTTTTTCGTGTTTATTTAATAATATAAATTTAATTAATATATAAATATTATAACATTATTAATTAATTAATACAACACTAATTTTTTTATATCTAAAATTTATATTATTATTGTATTTAAATACATTATTATTATTATTTTAATATATAGTTATTAGTAATTACTATATTTAAAAAAATATAATAATAATAATATTATTATTATTATTATTATTATTATTATTATTATTATTATTATTATTATTATTATTATTATTATTATTCTTATTGATTTATTTTAATTAAATTACGTTTATGACCAACCGAACAGATGCAATTTTACTTTTAATATATTACGATTACATTACAATTACAATTTATTAAAATCACAATTCCTTTAACAGATTATAATTCATTTAAAAAGATTCTGCGAACCAAAGGGCCCCTAATATTCCAAGCGTTTAGTTCATTCAGCTGGTCTTTGTAACCTACGGTTTTGTGTGGGTTATCAATCCACTTAGTTTTCTTGACAAAGGTTAAAAAGCATTGGTTATCGGTCAGTCGGTAATGTTGCTACTAAATCTTACACCCTATTGTCTATCACTTTTAACCCGGTGAGCGCCTATGTATCACGCCCACGACTAATATACGTGTCAATAATATATTAACGATATTACATATGAGCTTATAGAAACTTTTGTCATGTCATATTCTATATTTAGTGGCAACAAATTTCAACAAGGAGCCATGGTCTACGCAGCGGCATAAGTTTATAACAATACATAAATGCAGGCTGCCAAAATTGCAAATTTGTCACTGGTCAGGGGCGAAAAGTGAACCCAACTTTTTCTTACATAGAGGCCGTCTGCTAGTGGCCGTCTGCCGCCTGCACTTATGAAATGTTAGGGATGAAATATGCAATCTGGAAAAATCACAGAGACGATTCTTGCAATTTACTCTATTTAGAATGTAGATATTTAAGCTTGTGTAAGTTGTAACATTTATTTTCTTAGTCAAATTTACATAATTCTTACTATTAGCATAATACAAATTTTATTATTATTGTAAATTTCATGTGTTGGCTTAAGATATTTGTACTATTAGTATCAAAATTTATATTTTTAAAAATTTTAAGACAAATCTATACACTATTTTTTAGAGAGTCAATGATGATGCAATGTTGTTTTAGTTATTTACCGGTATAACGCGAATAAGAGATGATTTGCACATTATTTTTTTTATTTGGATATTCCATTCTGTGTTATAAAAAATTATACATTTGTTGTATACTGTTTATCTAATTTGTATACTGGAGTGTGGGAAAAAAAATGAATGTACCAATCGACACTCATAATGAATGGCTCATCCATTTTTTTCCTGTTTGTTTTGCTTTGAAGCAAAAAATGACATGATCAATGTGTTTCATTTGAACATATTGCTTAAAGTGGTTGAATCTATATGTGGTAAAATACTATGTATATTAGTTAAAAAGTTTGATGATTCACAAATGATAATGGTAAATGACGCGTAGTTTAGTTGGTAATGGATAAGACATTTTTGCGCTTAACAATCACAAGGTCAAGGTTCAATTCTTGACACCTTATAACCACAACCACATGAGCGAGTTACGTATGTCCCTCACATTATAGAAATACAGCCAATTGTGGGGAATCAACGATTATTAAACCATTTGCAATTAACAAGTGATGATGTACTACGGTACTATCTACAATTACAACTTGTTGATTGGGTTCCAAACTTCCATTTAACCTTAAACAAAACACCTACTAATTAGTTAGGAAAGTTTTGGAAAATTGTGTTGTTATGCAAACCTCTCGTGACCCATCTTTTACTCTTATTTTTAACAATACAAGATTTTTTTTTTAATCAGTTTTTTTGTTATTTTTTTTTAAATATTTTTTCCTTTGCAAACTTTATATTTTTTGTTTCATACTTTCTGTTCGTGGTTTTATAATAAAAAAACAATATTATAAAAAAAAATAAAAAATAAGAGAGGTATTGAAATCCATTTTGGAGGAGTATCTATGTCCACTCCCTTTTCGAAAAGTATATCTATAACTTGTCAACGTTATCCGTTGTATTTGTAATCTACATATATATAAGCATCAGATATTCAAGATACATGCATATGAATGCAGAAGCCTCAAAGAGAACAAAGAAAAGAAAAAGACGTTATGTATGTAATATAGTTAGAGCTGTGCACGTTGGTTTGGTTATCGAATTAGGAATTGTATGGGGTCCAAGTCCATGTGATTTCACCCGTTTCCGTCAACCAAATCACAAAACATTGAACCTGATTTTGTCTACTTCATTTAATCTGATGTTACAATACTAGTTTAATAAGTCAAACTCTAATATATATCTATAGCTAGATTTGATTATGACAGATTATCTAATAATATTACGTGATTAATGATTTACATAGCTAGACACGTATTTCAGTAATCAAGATGAGTTATATAAAAGACACTAAAAACATGAGAATATTTAAATTTTTTTATAAATCACATACGGTTTACATTATAACTCGTTCAAAAAAGAATTCTCTAATAATCATATCTCGATCAGAAATAAGTATATGAATCAACATCTGTTATACCACATAATGTAAACTTTGATACATTCGCAACTCGTTATAAGCGCATATGCCTCTCTTTTAAAAGTGCCAGTTAAAAAGCATGTGTGTACAATACGATAACTAAAATTCTAAAACAGTACTCAATGTTTTATGCAAAGTATCATTTTATAAAACTAATGGTAAACCGGGATAGCCCAGGATGGAAACCTATAAGATCATGGCACAAACACACGTCGGGTTAAACTAAAATATGAGTGACATTCGTTAGTATATTAAGTTTTGCAAGAAAATAAAATAGAAAGATTCGTTATATATATATATATTTTAATCTAAGCTGAATATTCCACAAGAGTCACTTCAATGACTCGACAAGTAAATCACGAACTTCACATACTGTAATTTGCTTCTAGCCACGTCATTTCGCTAGAAAGATTTTGGGCTTTAGTGGATTGGAACTTAAAATTTTTCTTATTGGACCTCCAACGTTTTTACGGTTGAATTAAAACTAAGTGTAATAGTGACCACCAAAAGACAAACATCGTCACTGTTACGTTAGATTTCTCTTTCCAGTATTATTTCGTGACCAACTTAGTGTAATGAAAGACCGACATCGTTATTTTATTTATTTATTTATTATTTATTTTAAAACCATGTAACTGTAAAAAAAAAAAAAAAAAAAAAAAAAAAAAGTTTTTGGTTTGCATTTGAATCGGTTGCAAAAGCGACTATCTTTTCTAATTTTTATGAGAAACGGTGTACACTTTTATTAAAATAAATCAGATTGCAATGAATATAACTAACAATAAATAACATAAATTAAATAGCAGACAGAAAAGGGTAGAAACAGAAGACAGAAACTATGAACGATAAATAAATAAAGCAGTAAAAGGTCGTGGCACGAGGCTCGTGTTAAACACTATTCCCTTAAAAGTTAAAACAGATTCGCCGTCTATTTCCCAGGGTACAACGTCACCTGACAAAACTTGCCTGGAAAGATTATGGAAGCGATGAGTGTAAATGATTGATGGACTGCTAGTATGAGTTGCGTGTCCAACTGAATGAGAATCAGTTTAATTTATAGCCTTCACATGTCTTGGTGACCAAAACAGAATATATGCCAAACATTAAACTGATTTGCAAATCTGTTAAATAATTAACACGATTTGAAATTTTTTATTAACAGAAAGTTTATATCAATTCCTAAAATAAATTGATAAGAACATCAGAATCTGCGACAAAAAGATACGTGCACAAGTTCGAATTTTCGAAGCTGCAACGGGCTCGCATGAAAATGCTTCGAACTCATTTTGGCACAGAAATCTCAAATCTGCACCCCATGCACGCGCACACTTAGGTGTGGGAGTAAAACCCAAATAAAAGAATTTGATAGCACATACCAAGTTTCCCTTATAAACAATATTTCACTTCATGTTTTGGGCGATGTAGGATGTAACAATTTTCCATATATTGTATTTCACATGCCTCACTTTAAAACACGATATCTCATTTATATCAACTCTATTTTTTACATGTTTTAGTTCGTTGCGAAGCTCTCGTTAAGGAGAACGCAAAGCTACCAAGAAATACAAATATATATAAAATATACATATATTAAAGTGTTAAAAATTTGCGAAAAACCCATTTTGCAAAACCATTTTTCCAACAATTTCCTCATACGAGACGCGTCACCTATGGGGTAGTGTAAAGGGGTACGATACATCGTGTAGGCCGATCGACCGAGAGGTCAACCAATCATTACACCCAGCTACTGTAATCACAAAAGGCTAATGAAACTAACGATGGTTAATAAGTTTTTCAAGCTATTAATGTGCAACTGGTACAAGTGTTATTCAAGTGAACGGAGCAACGAAATAGAAATTTGAGTGCGCCTTGTAGAAAAAATTATTAGATTCATTATGGTTGGAAGCACAAGCTAAGCTATAGACAACTAAAACCATCCACTTTGCGATTCATTAATACATTTGATCCCTAGTAATAAGAAAACACTAAAGTCAACATCACAAATTCACAATATTGTCAAAGTGGTAACCACCAGTCACATAGATAGAGCATTAACGACAAGAACCAAATATTAACCATGGTTCCAGTAAAAAAGTTCCCTTCTTTATACCAATCTTTCATCACATAGGCTGTATTTGACACGGACTTATAAAAGCGTACAGGGGCTTCAACTTTCAAATAATCTAGCAGATAAAATAAGTTTTGTTTGTTAGAAATGCTTATAGAGGATTTTATAAGCAATAAGTCTCCATAAGCCAAAGCAAGTTGAAACAAGCTTATGAGGCTTATAGTTATTCAAATTACGTAAATACCCTTCAAAATATAGTAGATTATCACACAAAAACAAGACATACATCTGAATTTAATTTGACGTATTTTTATGCATTCTTACATTAACAAGTTTCGACTCCAATTAATTCACCAAACAATTTTATAAAAATATAAGCTCTATCTTTCAGCTTATAATATAAGCTCTAGCTCTAGCTCCAGCCCCCGTCTAAAACTCATTTCGCCAAACATACGCACAAATTAATCATCGAAACATTCTATTAAGTTGCCTTTGTCCCAAAACTATTAGCACTTCTCTCAAAAAATCTTAGGTGGATAATTAAATTCAAGTTTTTCTATGAGACGTCAATCATCAATGCATTAGTTTGTTAAACATTGAAACAAGCCTCTAATCCTACTTGAAAACAATTCAAGGGCAGATCGAAAATCATAATTATCCTGAGGTTTGATGTCCAATATATACTTGTGGAAAATGCCGACAGGTAGTGACTTCAAAGTCATAAGTGTCATGTACACTCAATTACATGACCTTAATAGTCCTATATGGAATGCGATTTATCTTACTGATATAGACCATGAGTCTCAATCTCACTCTTATGTCGATCAATTTGTCTTCTAAGAAAATGGACTTTAAGTGTACCCTTAGATCTTGTTCTAAAAAAATACCATTAGATAAAAATATAACTGCATCAGTTCAAGAAACGTGGGTTCATCCGCTCTAGCCATATACTCGTAATTTAAAATTGTGAAACTCTACTCGACGGGTCTTAAAGGTTTTACGGGGCATCAAGCAACCAACACAATTTGGATATCTAATGTCTTGAATTAATATCAACGAGTATAAATTACTCCATCCGTCTCATATTAAATGCCATATTTGACATTTCGAAGTCTTTTTTTATCAACTTTGACCTTAAATATTTGTTTTTGTGTAATATAATACTTGATACAAAATATATGAATGAATTAAATTTTAAATATATTTTCATTGCGTATAATTTTTATCAATTTCTATATAATACAAATAAAAATATGTAAAGTCAAAGTTGATAAAGAAATATTTAAAAAGTCAAACATGAACATTTAATATTAGACGGGAAAGTATACTCGAGTGATTAACGGCACGACCTAATACTAGGGTTGGACCACGCCATGTGTGGGTTTGGAGAGCTAATGATGGATGGTTGTATGCAACATTTCCATTAATTCATATTCCACTTTTTACCCATGGCTACTTTGACACTTGTATTCTCAAATTAGGTTTTCCCATGTGACCACATTCACCACAAAGTTGAAAAAGCAATATACACTAAGACTATTGCTAATGGGAGTTGGATTTCACCAAGTGACCCCAAAAGTGACGCGTCACTTCCCCTAGCACACACCAAAAGCAACGCGTCGCCTTACAACCATTTTCACAATTCGGTTGCCTCACCAACCGAAACTTTGAATGAGAAGCAACTTTATTTTAGGAGAAGCAAATGGGGTTACTTTTGTGGTCACCACTAGCTAATTGTGATTGGGGTGGAGTTGTGGAGAGAGAAAGCTGAGGTGGCGCTGATGTGGCGGGGTTGCTTTTGTGGAAGTGGTGTTTCCATTAGCATTAGTCTAACAATGTATCTTATCTTCTAGGAAACTTGCATCAATATATAAAGTTAATTGAAAATGACATGGCAAAAGCTTTGTGTTCATTTAATTATTTACGAATTGTAAAGTGTTCGTTTAATTATTTACGAATTGTAAGAACTTAAGTCAACTGTGGGAAATGAACCTTTACAATCTATCTATCCCAGATAATATTTAGTACGTTTTTGGTCAATCTTGTGGTTAGTTAAAGACGTTATCAATAAAGACCATCAAAGAAGAATGGTTAGTTTACAAACATAGAAGGTAATACTCGTGGCTGGAGCCTGGGGGTGGTAATAGATTGTAATTAGGATCACATCCAAGCTAGCTGACTAGGTGGATAGAGTGTCATCAGTGGCGGAGCTACAATATTTTTTTTCAAGCAAAGCCAAATGTAAATAAAGTCAATTTGGGAGGGCCAAAGTCGTAAAATGCTATATTAAATCAATATACTTGAATGAAAATAGTCCGCTTTTGTGTATGAGATTCCAAATTTAGGGAGGACCACTGCCCTTCTTGGTCCTAACGTAGCTCCGCCACTAAGTGTCGTGGTACATACCTGTATTCGTAGGGTTAGGCAAATATATTACATATAATACTTGAAAAAATGATTTAACGTCTTTACTTATATTTTGAGGTGGAATATACGCTCATTGTTAAGTTTTTTTGATCATCCTATGAAATTGTTTGCACACTTGCGGTTCTCTAAAACATGTGCGGAAAACTAGAAGGGGTCGAATAGTTTTGTCCTTTTAAAAACTTAGGTTTGAAATTCATTGTGTACACACAAAGATAATATGAACGGTAAAATGCAAGACAAAAAAATAAATAAAAGAAAGATCAAACCAAACAAAAAAAATCTGTAGTGGTTTCGTAACGAAGCTCCTCTTAGCCCTACTCCACTCTACGAGTTTCCCACTTGAGAGTTACTTCACTGTGGCAACAAACTCCCTTCTTGACGGATAAACCGTACAACGCCGCTTATACTTTACCGATACAAAACTACATATCGAGTCCTAATCGATGTAGAATCAATGTTTCTCTTTATGTGTTTTGAGGCCTAAAACACTAACCTAACTCTCTATGTTTGGTGTATGATGGCGTTTGTAACTTTGAATATAGTAGTGGAATATGAATATATGATGACACAAAGTTACAAATACAAGACTACAACTAAAACACAAAAGACTTGGAGGCTTCTTGTGTTCCTCAATGGATCACTTGAAAGAATATAAAACAAGATAATGATCAAAGAAAAGCGTGTATAATGTAATGCTAGTAAATGCTAGTAAGATGTTTGAAATGAATGAGTAAAAATGGTAGCAAATGGCTTGTTTAAATATGCAAGAATGACCCAGTCATAGACAAATACGAATCCACGGATCCGTGCAGGGATCTATCGGTCTGTTCGGATCCGTGGATCCAAGATCAGGAAAAAAAAATTCAATTCGTTCTGTATTGTTATTCAACTTTTGTGTGGAATATTTTCTATCTGGAAAGTCATGTGGAAAAGCTGAGGTAAAATATGTTTGATGCTTGCCTAAAATGTTAAACACTCCAAGCCTAAAAATGGCTAATGATAGTTTTTATGCAAAAACACATTTGATGATTTCCTTTGGGTTTTGGATTATTTCATAAATGTCCAATCTAATCCATCTTTCAATGAAAGATTGGATTTGAGTTAATTCTCAAACGGAAAGATTCTAGCTGGTTGGTGAAAGTGACTTTTATAAAACATTTTATTTAAATGAAAGTAAATAAAACTTTGTGAAAGCTACAAAATTATGTAATATTTTATAAAATGATGCAAGTGTTTTATGAATGGTGTATGATAAAACTTTTTTTTTTTTTTTTTTTTTTTTTTTTTTTTTTATTATTTTATTATTTTTTTAAGCAAGTTTTAAGGATTAATATACGTATCTTAAGTGATTTATACGAAGGTTAACTATGTCTGAAACTTGTATCACTTAAACTTTTTCTTAATACGTTTTTGTATTTATCATTAACGAAACACAAAAAAATCATTAAATAAATATTACTGTGTTTTCATGCGTTTATTTGTATTAACAATATGACAAAAGTTACGTAACTTATCGTTACATACAAACTACATTTTTTTTTTGACTTTGTTGACACCTTGAGGGTTACTTTATTTTCAAAATTACTTTTGTAAGCCAATCAGAATTTTGTCGACAAACCAATGACTTGGCTCATAAATATCCAAACGTTTGGTTTTATTCTAGATATATTTTTATTTCTTTTTGAACTATTAGTACAATTGCATTCTTGCAAAAGTCTTGGCATTATAATTTTGTTGTTGGGTGAACTAGTGACACAATTAATGTAGAATATCCAACATATGTACAAAGCACATGAAGGAGTTGAGGTTTTAGCTGGGCTAAAAAGTTGGCATGTCATGACTTTTGTTCAAATGGTTAGATGATAATAAATCTTTTAATACAAAAGAATAGCAAAATCACATTAACTAATGACTTTTTGTAGAAAAATACTAGTATATGTTTTAAACTTTTAATTAAGAAATAAAGAATTCAAATTGGGTTTCACAAGACCTTGTCAAAATGGAGGCCCAAACAGTCTCGACAAGTGTTTAGCCACTCTTGTATGGCCCATAGTTGAGCCCATTAGGCCTTTTATACACATGCTCAATTAGTCAATTCTATGAACTTTACAAAAATTCAAATAAAATCTAAACTCTTGCAGCAAAAACCAAATATGCATATAGCACACGTTAGAACAGTATAGTATTTTCTATCAAATTTTTTAACACTAACCGCTTACCTTTGATGAATCGTATGATCATTTTTCCTTGTGATTATTGTAACTTTTGGTCTAACTAGTCCATTTGATCCATGTGTAGTATAAACAAGTCATTTTTCATATGAACCTAACAGTTTTCCTATGTAACAATATTCAGGTCAAAACTATCGTTAACGATCATTTTCTAAATACAACACGACGTAATAAATAATTGCTGCAAAACATCTTCAATTGCAAGATCGGCTCTTTACATGCCAAGATAGAAAATGCATCATAATTCATAAACGTCATTTCCTCAACTTAATAATTCGTTTCTTCAAAATTGTTTGAGTCTAATAGGATCATCATTGCGTGGTGCCGTGGTTAACCTATATTTTGGTTAGGTCAGTGTAAGAAGCTTTCCTGCATTGATAGATTAGGAGGAGTTTGAGCTCTTTATAAGCTTAAAGTTTCCGGCTACCAATATACCTCTATCATGGTTTTTAGTTAAACCAAACGGGCTAACAATATTAGCTAGTGCATTGCTTTCGACTCCAAGGCGTTACGTACTTACGTGATAGTTCCATTTGAGGGATATGTTGATGTATGTATGAACTATTATTGAACTCCCATAAGTATAACTATAGAAGGAAAAGAAATACTATACAAAAGATGCACCCCAAAAAAAAAAAAAAAATGGCTATAAATTAGGCGACATTGTAGAGATATGTCTGGTTTTAATGATAACACAATGTTTTGTCCCTGAATCAAGCTTCCACTCGTGAGGGGTTTGGCTCCAAAGTTCAGATGCCATTGCCATACTCTTTTTTCTTCCTTTATCTCCAACCCTTGCCCTACCATTCTCTCCTTATTGAGGGACCCATTAATACCTTATTACTAGTATTATTATCATCATCATCATCATCCTCAAGGGATCTTCATCCATGTTTCTTTAAGAGGTACACATATATACATGCATGCAAATGTTTCTATCACATATCCATTGATCAACCATTTTTGTGTAGTTTGCCTTTATTTTCTATATAGGTCATGTTTTTTTGTGTGTCTTTTGTTTGATAATGTTCTTGTTATCCCTCTGATGATGACATCTTTACAATAGGTATCATGTTCTTTAGGAAAATTGTAAAAGGAAATAACCTTTTGATTGCGCCAATGATCCACCGTTTCTTAGAATTATTCTATCCTTTTGTTCACTAAGATCGACATTTGGTTTCTTGATTATATTCTTGTATTAATTTATTAGGAATGATGGGAGGTTGAATGTTGAGGGTAAAGCATGGGGTGCTATGCTCATTTTTCTTTAGCTTTTGAGAACTCACATTGCATATTTGATAATCGACCTTTGTTTAGAATTATTATTATTATTTTATTTATTTTTTTGCGTTTTCACTAATGAAATTAAGGCGTACGAAATGCATGCCTTCTTGTTCTTCCCATCAAAAACTAGGCCTCGGTCTCCCTTTATGTTTCTTCTTTATTCATTGAACATATGTTACGTGTGGTGATATGTGATTGTTAGTTTATGTTGCATATGAAGCATAATTAAGTATACCGTTTGATAAAATTCTTTAAGCTCTAAATATTTTTGATTAGTGCATTGTATATGCAGAATTCAGATGATTGATTTGCATTGTTCTAATGTCTTCGTGCGCATCTTCATAAAATTATTTTACCTCCAAGTACGAACTCAATTTTCAAATTTTCATTCTTATGTTGTCAAGAAATAACATGATGTATCTTTATGTTCATCTTTTAAGTCATTTGTTCGATTCAAACTGACTAACACATTGGTGCATTTACTTTTTGTATTGACACGTCAGGTTGATGAGGATGATTATTATCCTCGGACAAACAACAAAGACAGCTTTTTGGAATGGTTACATAAGTCTCGTACTAGAAAATCAATATTAGCTCAATGTATTAGTAAGTACATGTTTCCAATTACTACGTATCTGTTATCTATAGCTCTAGCTAGGTTCATGGACTCTATGTACATAAATTAAGTACAGTTATTATTGATGTTGGGTTTTTGCTCAATTCAGCTACTGCTATGGTTGGTCCACGAACATGGATTGGAGGAATCTTTAACCGCACAGGTCCCAAGCATTCTGGAAGTAGCAAACACGTTGATAATAAATTAACTCCTAATCAGGTACTAGAATAAACCTCATAGTATTTAAAAACTCGACTAAATTTTAAACATCAACATAATAAAAGACATTAGCAGGGTCTTAATCTACTTGTACTTAACTCTGTTCAGGAAACAAGATATCAGAGGCTTCAAGAACGTTCAGACGTAGCATATGATGAGATGCGTGTAGAACATCAGGTATTTTACAATTTATCTACTCCTGTTCATTTTCTTCTAACCTTACTGATATAATAATATTAAAGTCTTACTGATACCTAGCTCGAGACCTGATTTGGGCAGTACTTTTTTGTTTGATGCATTTATTTGTTTTGTTGACAGAAAGCCCTTTCAGAATTGTGGAATTTAGCATATCCAAACGTTACACTAACTGGATTGATCTCTGAGCAATGGAAAGAAATGGGGTGGCAAGGAGCTAATCCATCGACTGACTTTAGGTACAACTAACCGTAGTGGCACGCACATATTACATTCTAATCCTTTCATAATAGATCATGTACTGAAATAAAGTTGTTTGTTGCAGAAGTAGTGGTTTTCTTTCACTTGAGAATTTGATGTTTTTTGCGAAAACATTTCCGGTAAGTTGGAAGAATCTCAGTCGACTTTTTTTTGGTGCAACATTTTAATATTATTCATGAGATATACTGATTTGAAACATTAAGTGACTTACTGATTGATTAAAGTTCAAAATGAAGGAAGCTTTTCGTAGGTTACTATTGAAACAACGTGGAGTACAGGCGACTTGGGAATATCCTTTTGCTATCGCTGGCATTAATATTACATTTATGTTGACTCAAATGCTAGAGTTTCATCAAGGTTTGTGACTTGAATCCATATTGTGCGACTGATAAATTGAGCTTAAGCATATAACTTATTAATGAAGGTTGTTAACAAATTCTGTTTTGCAGTTAAGCCTAGATGTGAACACTGTGTCAATTTTGTAAGAATATTAGGAGGTAAGTATTGCGAAGCATCCTTTTGTATTCAACTATTTACATGCGATGAGTATTATAATGTATTCATTTTATTAAAACGACTGATTGCAGAGGATGAAGATGCCTTTGATGTTCTATATTGCATAGCTTTTGCAATGATGGATGCTCAGTGGCTCGCTACACATGCATCATACATGGAGTTCAACGTAATATTTCTAACTCTATCTATACATATACGTTGACATACAAACATGCCTATATCTAAGTTGGCTGTTGTTGTAATCTTTATTTCCAATGGCCACTTACAAAACACCAGGAAGTTTTACAAGCTGTACGCTCCCAACTGGAGAAAGAACTTGCACTCGAAGACCTCACCAGAATACGAGATTTGCCTGCGTTCAACCTTCTGCACAGTTAGTTATTTTGAAGCTGTATGGTTGTACAGTTAGTTTTAATATTCATCTCTTTCGACCCGTGGTTACTATGGTACAAGAAATGTTATGGTGCGAAGGTGATTGATGCTCCAAAGCCGCAGCCAAGCCAGCATGATGCTTGAACGTGTCTAGGTTCCTTTGAAACGAGATTAAGTCAGCTGGCTATGTAGTTATGTAACTGAAACTTGATGCCAGAGCTCAATGGATTGCATGTTGCTGTTTAATGATTGTTAACAGATTAGAGGTTTTTAACAGGTAGGATTAGTAGAGTTTTACACAATCTATATTTTGTGTTTGTTGCACTGTTTTACATTGTGGCTACTCATATATTGAAGTATATTTGTTGGTCAAATGCATTAAGCATGATACTTTAAAAGTACCCGTAACACCAATAAACTATGATGGTCATTAATAATATGTAAGAACAGGAAAAGTAAAACAAAAACGAATACAAAATCTTCTGAGTATTTAGCGTTAGATGGGACACGAGACATGGTGTGGGGGATACTAAGGAACAGGATAGGATTTGTTGTTACACATGCACTTGTAAGCCATGGGACATGTTTCAGCCTCTTCAATGGTTGCACATACGTAGCCAACCATGACCAGTCTACATGGGGAACATGAGCCGCAAGCATGAGAGCAATCCGGTAGCCTTGATCCAGGTACTTTAACTGGGTCCACTCTTTGTTTTCCTGGCGCCGACACAATGGCTCCATGGTAATTTGGTTTCGCTTTAGTAGGATGGTGATGCCCATGGTCTGTTCACATCGCATAGATAATTAAGCATAATTAGAAGATAACAAAAATAGCCAACATGGCTGCATATTAACAAAGGTCATACATATGCAAATGAAAATAGTGGTGTGTTATGGACATTAATTCAACATATCAATGTGATACAGTAGGTGGTATCATTAGGTTGTACCGTACGTGAAATATGTCTAGCGGAGATATCAAGAGGAAGAAGCAAAAGCAAGGAGATAAATACAGCATTGTACAACGAGCCCTTCATGACTAATACTATGGTTCAAAAAATGCCAAAAATTTGAGGATGTTTGTATGGTGAGATGACAAAAGAAAGGGTGGGTGGATTTATATGGAAGGTAAACAAAGGTGGTATTGAAGCAAGTCACAGGCAAAGGAGAGTGCAAAAGGATCACATGAAAGAGGATGAATCACAGGGCTAGACCATGTTGCAATCAAGTGGTTTATGATTCGATTCACACTTTTATGGTGTGCTTTAAATTTACTAAGGTAAATTGCTTCTTGTGACACATCTGTAGAGTGACCAAAACATTAAATGTTACTTTGGATTCTTATACTAAATACTTAATATCCATCAAGTGTTTAAAGATTCAGTTCAATATGAATTGGTCAATTGCTGTAAACGCCATGAATGTATATATGAAGGTTAGGATTGGACCACAAAATGATTGGCCAAGTATATATTGGTAGAAACTTGGAACCATGACAACTCAACCAAAAAGGGAACTTAATGGGTTCACATTTTTGTAGCATGGTACAAGATTTAATGAGCTTAGGACAACACGGAAGACGTGATAACGACAACAACAAAAACATTGCAAAAACCTTGTGAGAGTTAAATGCAGCTTCACTAATTGATGGAATGCATAGTTTTGAAAGCAACCATCTATGTTTCCTTCAAGGGGATCATCAGTTGTGCTTATTTCAAGTTAGGATTTCTATCTAGGAAGATTTAATGTCAAATGTTTTCGAGTAGGTCGGAAGTCTACTAGTTGAAATGTTAACTTATCCACTTGAGATATCTCTCACGTTGAAAGGAAAATTGATAGGTCATGTTCTCCGATTAAGAGAATGGATGAAAAATTAGTCTATTTAAAATAAGATCTAGTTACCTAAATAGGCTACAAAGAAACTCGAATTCCAGGCACTCGAGTTTTTTTGTTTCATATTTATTTTCACGCAATCGCGCAACTTCGCGACCCCATTAAAAATTTGCCAAGTGTCATGTGTACTAGGATGTTTTTGTGCGACCTATATATTTTTCGGCGATCATGGAGTTTTTTGCACGACTTATGTGATATTTTGATGGATAAATTCATGTACGAGAATGTTTTTTGTGCGAATTATATGCTTCTTTGCGCAACCATGGAGTTTATTGCGCAACTGATGTGATCTTTTGATCGATAAGTTTTGTTTTTATAATTTTTCAAACTGTTTTGGTCCATCAGTTAGCGTCGGTTGTTTTTCAAAGGGTTTAGGTTCATCAGTTAGCGTCGGTTGTTTTTCAACGTGTTTTGGCTCATCAGTTAGCGTCGGTTGTTTTTCAACGTCTTTTGGCTCATCAGTTAGTGATTGTTAATTTTCATCATGTTTTTTATTCAGCAAAAAAGTATGTTCATCAATTAGCGTCGGTTTTTTTTTTTTTTTTTTTTTTTTTTTTTTTTTTTTTTTTTATCAGTTAGTGTCAGTTAGCGTCAGTTGTTTTTCAAAGTATTTTGGTTCATCGGTTATTTATTTATTTATTGTTTTTTTTTTCATCAATTATTACTAAATTATGATTATAATAATAACAGGAATTCAATCACTCATTGAGGAACCTGTTAACCATATTTCAAGAGCTTAAAATTGAAATTGATGACATGCTTAGAGATGCATTGGAAAAATACCCTTGAGATAAAGCTTTGTTGGAAGTACGGGAATGGATGAATAAGCTTGTAAACAGGATGAGGAGTGTTAGCTCACAGAGTGAGGATGACAACTCGATGCAGGCACTTTTTCCTTATGTTGACGATAAAGATGAAGAAGCGGCTTATCAAGACGATGATAAAGATCTACAGACAAAGAAGGCACTCCAACAAAACTTAGATCGTGCGATTATAGAACGTGCCAGTGAATATTTCGATCGCGAAATTGTTCCTCGTTCCTAGTTGTTAGGTAATATGAAATATTTGGTTGGTTTGGTTAGGTAATCTGGAATATTTGGTTACTTTTGTTAAGTAGCTTTTGGTGTGGTTAAGTAGTCATGAATATTTGGTTACTTTTCTTAAGTAGCTTTAGATTTCTAAAACACTATGATGTACTTGGTGAATATTTTGGTTTAAATATCAATGCATTTGCTCATATATCATTTAACCGTGAACTTGTAAAACATAAATGTACATCTGTTAAAATAATAATAATAAATAAAAGAAAAAAAAGAAAAAAAAAAAAAAAAAAAAAAAAAAAACCTTGTAAGTAACTGATGAACATCTCTAAAATAAACTGATGAACAAAAGCTATTTGTGTTCAGTATATCAGTTAAGTTACATCAAGTTACATCAGCTCATCTAATAGAGTTGCTCATCAATATAATTGATGAACATCTCTAAAATAAACAAATGAACAAAAGCTATATGTGTTCAGTATATCAGTAAAGTTACATCAACTCATCTAATAGAGTTGCTTATCAATATAACTGATGAACATCTCTAAAATAAACTGATGAACAAAAGCTATCTGTGTTCAGTATATCAGTTAAGCTACATCAACTCATCATATGAGCAATTTGCCATGCTTCCTAAGAAGGAGTGTTGTTTATTGTAAGTAAACTGATGAACATCTCTCAAATAAACTGATTGAAGAAAAAATAGTTAAAAAAGCAGATGAACAAAAACTTCATTTGCACAAGACTTGGTGGTAGTCCGGTTGTGTTGTCTGATGAAACTCTGGCTCTCCTCGACCCACTCACTGGCTTTCCAAAGTAAGAAGGAACTTTGTTTTCGATTTGTTTATTTTCTTGTGTTTCACCCATTTTTTATGTAATTTTTTCGAGATTTGAGAATTTTAGAATGAGTTGTCAATCAAAAGGTACTCTATAGAGGTGTGTAAAATTAACAAAAACATCACTTTTTGAAGCTTACATTAATAAAATGGTTTATGATGAATTGCGGTACAAAAATTTGTGCATTTGACGCAATTTTAACACTAAAAACTTAAGATAGACATTTCATCAAACACCTTGTGTGTAACAAATATGACTAAAACGCTATCTTTAACGTGCGACATCTCACTCATTTCATTTGGGATTTAAGTGATCAAATTTCTGGGTAAAGATTGAACGAAAATCTATAACTTTCATGTTTTAAGTTTTCCACGATTCGGGATATATAAAGATAAAAAATAGGGCCGAAAATGTTAAAAAAAATAATAATAATAAGACACATTTGATGTATAAAAAAAGTTTCAAGATTTTTAACAAAATTTATACCAAATTAAAGATGATTAAATTTTAAAAATTATTGTGAGATCGGTTTTTCTAAAAGATTGTCATTTAAAAGATATGTGCGTTTGAAATTGAAGTGGAAAAGTAAAAATGGGTAAAATTACAATTTTGCCCCTAAACTGATTTTTTGAATTAAATAGTGGGGACACATGTCAGTTGGTGGTAACTTTTTATACTTTTTAAAATTCTCACTTTTTAATAGACCCACTACCTTGTTTGCATTGTTGTTCTTCTAATTGTAATGAAAATGTAGTTTTATCGATCTTAGTGTGTACATTATGTTTTTGTGTTTGTGTAATGAATGGTAATTTTAGATGTTAATGAAAAGCCATGTGTATGGTAGTTTCGTATAGTAAAGATTTGTGTTTTACGTGTGTCTCCATTAACGACAAACTTAGAAATGCAAATGTTACTTTCCTTTTCGACTCAACAAATATTAAAGCCAAGTTAATGGCAAACTCAACAAAATAGGTATATACAAACAAAGAATTCAAGATTCTGCATAAATAAGTGGTACCACATGATAGGGTGCCATAAAGTATTGTTTTATAAAAGGCATCAATCATATGTTATGTTGCATACCATATCCTTCTACATTAGATACAGAAAGAGTGTTTATCCTTTTGGGTAACCCATCCACATAGAATAATTTGATCATATAGATAACATGAAATCATTCAACTAGAAAAGCTTTGTTTGGATTCATTAAATTTGATTCTTTTCATCTGCATCATAAAGATCCTTTCGAGTCTACCTATATTTTTGTGATATATCCTTGATTGGTCTTAAAGTGGCTTCCTGTTCATGGTTCAGTAGCTCTACCTTTGGGTTCCAATGTGCTTTCTCGGGTTGGTACATTTGACGATGGAACAAGTTGTTAGGTTGGAACATCTTTTTTAACCTGTGATTCTTTATCTGGATCTTTCATCTTTGTGTCTACAAATTGACTAATATCATCTTCAAATTCATTTTAAGCTTCCTCCTCTAAATCTTCCCAGTTCTCGTTTTTATAAGCCATGTCTTCCCAAAATTTATCACTTTTCTCAATCTCTTAAAGAACTGTGCCATAAATTCATAAGAACTGCTAATTGTAGAGCTTCTATAGCTTCGAGCCCTTTAGTTCGTTATCTTATCATGTTCTTCCTTTTCCCCTCATTCAATATGTTCCATGGCTTCATAATTTCATCCTGAGCCGATATTCCCAGATAATGAAATAATTGTGTTATATAATTCATTCATAATAGTGTAAAATGTTAGTATATGTATATTTTAGACTATTAAATACCACACATCATGCTTCATCTCGGAGACTAAAACTCCCATTTTACTTAAACCTTCTCTTTTGCTAGAACTACCCCTCATGCTAGAACATCCTCTCTTAGCTGAACCACCTCTTTTATTTGGCCTCCTTTGTTGACGTATGTAGCCAAAGGACCCACATGAACATCAGACGACGAACATGTTTGAAATCAGAGGAAATATTGAAAATATTATTGATCAGATTCACTAAACAGTGAAAATTACAATATATATATATATATATATATATATATATATATATATATATATATATATATATATATATATATATATATATATATATATATATATATATATATATATATAGGGGAGGGTTAATGTGAGATCAAACTTAAAGTTGCAAAAGTAAGATCTAGTCTAAACAACCATTAAAACCATTTTATAAATAACCATGTTAGCAATAATACACATAAAATAAAGTATTAATACGAATTAACATTTTAGCAACTAATAACCAACTGATACATGAGTTTGGATTAGCGATACACAACTATAAATTTACATGTCGAATCAAAGTGTATCACCTTAACCTGATACATTACATGTCGAATCAAAGTGTATCACTTTGGTTTCGTCAATTTAAAAAAGAAAAACCATCGGAACTTTAACAATTTTAGTTGTACTCAATAAAAAATTTATTTTAATTTTAACGAGAGTGTCACTTGTCCGATTTTAGTTGGATCTTATTTTTACAACTTTAAGATTGATCTTATTTGATCTAGATTATATATATATATATATATATATATATATATATATATATATATATATATATATATATATATATAATAATAATAATAATAATAAACTAACCTAACCTTAGCAACTAAGCAAGCCAAACTTAACGGGCTTGTGGGTCTTTATTATCTAACATCCCCTCTCTCACAATGTCGCGGTAGTAAACATTGAAAGTTTGTCAAATAGAAAATAAACAAAAACTGATAAACAAATGAAAAATAGAGTGTCCCAAAGTGTAAACTCGGTGCTAGACAGAGTCTTAATCCGATGCAATCTAAATTGTAACAAGGCGATATCAGTCAAGTCTGAAACAGACGGGCCAAAGTCATTGCAAAACCAAAATCAGAGCAACATAAATATGGAGATGAACGAGAGTAGAATAGACAAAACCAGGTGTAGATTCAGACATATTCAGACAGGTTCAGAGCACATAATCAAGTGGGGGGAGGGGGGGGGGGGAAAGAGTAGAATAGGCAGACATGTGCATATACAGAACCAGAGTAGATTCACAAAAATATATTCAAGCACACACAGTGTTGCAAAAATCGGCATTAGCGGCCGATTAATCACTAGGCGGGGATTAACTGCCACGATTTTCACTAATCAGCCTTATTAATTGGTTTTGTCAAATTCGGTCAACATACCGATTAATCGGATAAAAAATCGGCCAAATCGGGCATAAATTGGCTAAATCGGACAAAAATCGGATAAATCGGCCAACTCGGAAAAAAATCGGCTAGATCAGCCAAATCGGGCATATAGTTTCAAATTTTTTTAACTATATATATAAAAAATCCAATACAACTAATCCTCGATTAATCCCCGCCTAACCGATTAATCGCTAGGCGGTATCCGGCCGCCACGCTACCTCCTAGCGATTTTTGTAACCTTGGGCACAAATATGCATACATATCAGATGAATAGGAGATTCAAGCAGACATAACCAGACAGATGGAGAACCATAGTAGAACCAGGGTGGAATTTAGACAAATGCGAAACCAAACAAAACCGGATGAAATCAAACAAATGTAAAGCCAGACGTAACCAAATGCAAAACCGGACAGAATCAGAGCGAAACCTAGCGGAACCAAAACATGTTGTTGATGCCGAGACATAATACATGACTACTTAAGACTTAATCGGACTAGTTAAGACTGTTGCACCACCATCACCAACACCAATGTATAATAATACCAATAAATGCAATTCCTCCGATCCTAAAACCAATGCAAATACCAATATTAATACTGATAATACCACGACGAATGAAACTATTGTCCATCCGATCTCATATAAACCAAACACCAAATAATAGACAAACAAACTGCTTCATTACAAACCTAAAGGAAAAGTCAACCAAATTCAATTTGATAGCATACAATTATGAGATGGCCAAATTCCATTTAATTGTCACCGTCCCACTAAGTGTTTACTACCAATCATTGTCCACCATTCTCGTTTTTATATTTTGCCTAATGACTCAATGAAAATACCCAAATTAATGCAATCAATACTTAAACAAAATACAAAAAGAAAATGACGACAATGATCAATTGAACAATCGGTTTCTTTTCTTATTTTTTTTCGTTGCAAATCCAAAAATAATATTCATGTGACATTCCAATAATCAATTGAACTTCCAACATCTTTCTACAATCCGAATTACTTTTCAGATTTCCGGCACCAATCTTTCTTTCTTTTTTCCTTTTTTAATAGGCGGCACCAAGAGCGCACCAATAACCAAGCTAACTACGAGATAGAAGATCACGGCTCTGATACCATGTAGAAATCAGAGGGAATACTGAAAATATTATTGATCAAATTCACTAAACAATGAAGATTACAAAACAATATATAGAAAATAAATTAACCTAACCCTAGCAACTAAGCGGGCCAAACCTAACGGGCTTGTGGGCCTTTATTATCTAACACCTAGGCTAAGGTGTAGCTCGGCGTGCTCTTTCCTAAGACATAACATCTATACTACTTGTAATGGAGGAATGACTCTCTCTCCAAAAAATTAAAATGTACAAAAAAGGATGCAAGGTTTACAACACTTTTAAGCAATGAATTTTCATAATTACAACAAGTAAAGCATTGTGTACAACAAAAACAAGCATTAATCAAAATTCAGACCAAAATCCTTAGAATTATACATTAATAGCATTAAAAACACCCCTACACCCAATATTACAATCATTTAAACACAATATACAACCCTCTATTAAAACCAATTCTACATTAATAA
Organism: Artemisia argyi; assembly: GCA_030686995.1. Taxonomy (NCBI): domain Eukaryota; kingdom Viridiplantae; phylum Streptophyta; class Magnoliopsida; order Asterales; family Asteraceae; genus Artemisia; species Artemisia argyi. The sequence continues at coordinate 160,732,948 of CM060696.1, read as the reverse complement.
TCAAATATTCTGACAAACAGTTGCTATGTATTTTACATTAATAAACTAACGAAAGCAATTCATTTTTTTTAACAGATTGTAAAAGCTTTATTAAAAGCTCTTTAATCTTGATGGGAGAGATTGGTGGTAACGATTACAGTTTTCCACTATTGGTGGGAAAATCTATTGATGAAGTCAAACCATATGTTCCTCTTGTTACTGATACGATCATTTCTGCCGTCAATGTAAGAATCTACATGAACTATATAATGTTGACATGATGTTAAAAATCATTAATATGTATTGTACATTAATTATCTACATTAATAATCAAATAAACAGTTGATTATTATGTATCAATTTTGTACCACATAATAATTAAAAAAAATACATCAAAACTTTAAAACCGTCGACTTTTGTGGTGGTGGTGGTGAGACCGTTGGTTTTATGGTCGTGGCGTAGGGTTGCTTGCGGCATCGGGTGGTGTTTTGTTTTGGGTGGTCGTGACGGTGGAGACTGTGGCAGTGGTTTCGGGTATCACGAATGCTCTTCAAGAGATCAACTGCTCCAGAACAGACGAGGGTATCCCGACCTATCGATTGGGAAGATTTTAGGGTTTCGTCGGGAAATTTTCTGGCGACGGCGGAGGTGGCGGCCGGAAAAGATGGTGGCTCCGGTGAGGTGATAAAGAGAGAAAGGAGAAGTGTTTTGTGTGTGTGTTTTTAGTATAAGAAATGAGGAGAGAGAGTGATGTTGGGGTTTTATTAGGTAGGGAGGGACCAAATTTGGCCAAAGCAAACTACAAGGGTAGAAATAAACATTTAGGGGCGGATGGGGTATTGTGACAAGTTAGTAAAACTTTTAAAATATTTGCCGCGGAACCCATTTGACGTATCAAACGGACTCGAAAAATTATGAAACTTGCGTCATTGTTCTCGAAATAAATTTTCCATTAAAAAAGAATATGAATATGCATAACTTTCTCAAAGTCAAATTATTTGACAAATTCAATTCGTTTCGTGCTTTATAGGTTAATTGTGCCGGCTCGATAAAGGAATAATGCACACGTTTGTAAATTAATTGTTATTTGTAAATTAATTGTTAAAAGAATAAGTCGCATAACATCACATTGTTAGAAAATATAGTAACAGGATACCCGCCGCCGCATCGCGCGGGTACCCTGCTAATGTATCATAGTGGATGTAGTATAAATACTCCCACCTCATTTATTACCAAACCAACTCATATGCACTTACTCTGTCATTTATTATTCAGCCCTTCGGCATAATACTTATTCTCACGTCTGAGCTTGGTCTTGGAATAAAACCAAATGTGAGGCTAACGTGTGTTCTTCACTTGTGTAGGTGCTCGAAGGACGTCGCTTTATCCGGTCTAAAGGGACCTGCACGTGCTTTATCCGACCGAGGAGCAAACTTTTACTTCAACATCCCTCTTTTGCCTAAACCTTATGTTGGAACTAAAGGACATTTACCTTGATTTTTAGGTTTTGGCATTGATGTTGTATATGATGGTTTACTGGGAGTACTAAGTGGTGGAATAAGTGTGGAAGATTAGGAGGTGGTGGCATAGGTGTTGAAGTTGTTGGTTCATTGGACATCCACATAGATCGTTTTTTTTTTTTTTTTTTTTTTTTTTTTTTTTTTTTTTTTTTTGTTAAAACACATTAATAACATGGACATCCGCATTGATTAATTTTAATGTACAAAATTAACCTGACATCAATGGTAACTTATTGATAATATAGCTATATTTGAATAAAATAAAATTTTTTTGTATGCAAAACGAGTCTTTCACCAGTCCACAATGCAAAATGAATCTAACATGTAAGTATATGAAGCATTTGTGGCTTTTGCCTTAAAATAAAAAATCAAGAGTAATATCTTACTTAAACTTTCACCGCATAATCTATCATGTTCAAAGATGAGAGAAATCTCAATCCAAGCCATGTACAAATGACTATATTCTTAGCCTTGTGATGACTAACTTTCACAAATCCCTAATCTTTCATGAATAATCGATAAGACTATGTTGTAATAATTGCATCTACTACACGTGGTTTCGTGATGTGGCACCACCTTTACGCATCACCCTTTGGTTGTTCATGCAATCACACGTGGTGGGTGCAAATGGGTTGGTTCGGTCATTACACATCACCGAAAAAAAATAATAAATAAAAATTATTGTGTTTGAGTGAGTTGTGGGTGTGTTTAAGTCCCAAAAATAATATATACATTATTTCGATTTACAATGAACGTGTTAAGCACTCATGAGTTGTCGGTGAGAGTAGATGCTTATTTAATCAGGGATCACACCCTCACGACATCATCATATTACAGTCTGGTGTAAGTATTAGATTCAGCTACGCCTAAAGCCCACTTTTAGGACTTGTTACAATTAGCGTATGAACAGTTGAAAGTGTTGTTAACGATTTAAGCATTTGCATAATTCTCATTTTCCTTCTATGCACCAACTAATCAAAGAGGAACTTAACATATAAAATTAAACTAAATATTTTTTTTATTGTTTAAAAAAAATAAAAAATAAAATAAATCTTGGAAACAATAGTCTTTTATTTCAAAATTTCAAATATTCAAAAACTTAATTACTACTACTATAAATCACCTAATAGCCGTTACAAAACCCCATAATTCACCCAAACCAATTCCCTTCATAAACCTTCATCTTCTTGATCCATCAACAACACCAAAATATCATCAAGAATTAATAATTCTGTGAAAATCATATCATCAAAATACCAGATTATGTAACAATGTGGACAAATAAAGACCCATCAAATTTCACCCCACGCGGCTTTCCTTTACAATCATTAAACAACCGAAGACGCTATTGTTCTACTCCGCCTTCATCCGCCACGAACCATCCCTTTCGACCAGCGTCCGAAAAGAAATGGAAACCAAACAACAATTTTAATAACGTTAATCAATATCATCATCATCGTTTGCCACCTCTCCCTGCTGATAATTCTCCCTATGGCAAAGCGAAACATGTTCAGGTTTCGTCTATTTATGTTTCTTGGTGTTTATTTAAAAACCATTTTCTTGTTTTTGGTTATTGTTTTTGTAGTTTTGTGGGTTATGATATTGTAAGGGTTTAGGGTTTATGGGGGTGTTTTGGTGAGAATCTTGATGGATATGATGTTTTTTTTACGGTTTTCGGATATGATCTATTGTTTCGGAGGTTTAGCTTTTTATATTGTGGTGATCGCTTTGAAAACGATCGTCCAAAAACTGTTTAATTTTTAGGAATTAGAATAGAGAGGAGTCTAGATAGTTGACTTTTAGAGTCAATTCCTAGTGCTCAGATCACCGTTGTTATAGGTTGTTTCTGCAGTTTTAGTTCAAATTGTTTGGTAGTCGTAGCAGGCTTAAATGACATGAATGTGCGTATAAAACGTTTTATGAGAAGGTTATGAATGGATAGTAAACAAGAAGCCGGATATTTGTTTATTTGACTTTAGAAGTCAATAGAAGGTGATTATTGCGACTCTTAAAAAACGAATTAGAATGGGGTTTAATATGTTTGATTATCTACTGTCGAAATAATCAGTTTTAGTGTCTTGATGAATGCGAAGTTATTTGATGATTTTTTGCCTTAATCAGTTGATTTGGGTTTAGTTCTTGACTGGTAGCAAGTTTCTAAAAACGCGCATTTAAACATTACCTTAGTATATTAGAAATATAAATCGAGAAACGACAGTTGACTTTTGGAGTCAAACATGGTACTCAAATCACAGTTGATAAAGATTGTTTCTAGAAATTTAGAACAAACAATTCCATGGTCTTAGCAGCCAATGGAAAATAAATTGCGTGTATCAAAATTTTCTTGAGAAAAGCTTAAGAATGGATAGTAAAGTTGACACGGGATGTTATTTTATTTGACCTTAAAATTCAGAGAGATCGTTATTGAGAGTTATTTATGTGCATTTTCTTAACAACTATAACTATTTGAGTTTCATAGTGATCACTTTGAAAATGCACATCCAAACATGAGATGATATTAGAAACTAAAATTAAAAACATAGAGTGTTGACTTCTGGAGTCAGACTGTAGTACTTAAATCACAATTAATTAGGTTTTTTTACAGTTTAAGCTCTATCAATTCCACATTATTTGGAAGAGTTTGTTTAACCGTAAAAGTCAAACAGAGAATGAGGATAGTCATCGCTGAGAACTGAGATTTTTGGTTTTTTGAGGCTTAATTTGTGATCTTTTCTTGTTTTTCTCTTGACAGTTGGTGGAAAAGAACCCAAGCAAAGCTATATCGATGTTTTGGGCTGCAATAAATTTAGGTGATCGTGTTGATAGTGCTTTAAAAGACATGACAGCAGCAATGAAACAACTGGATAGATCAGAAGAAGCAATTGAAGCCATCCATTCTTTTCGCCATCTATGCTCACATGAGTCACAAGAGTCTCTCAACAACATTATGCTTGAATTATACAAGGTACAATACTACGTTACATTAATTTACCACTGCTGAGTAACAGACAGCTTATACTCAAATAAATCACAAACATTTTTACAGAGGTGTGGACGAATTGAGAATCAAATACAATTGCTTGAATCAAGAATAAAGCAGATCGAGGATGCTGCATCACAAAACATGAACAGAACACAAATTCAAATCACAATGGGACAAGAGTATACAAAATTATTAGGCAATTTGGCTTGGGCTTATTTACAACAAAACAAGTACAAACAAGCAGAAGACATATATAGGTATATATATATCTTTAAACCATACTCGACCTATAAACTACTTTACTATTGCAATTTGAGTTTATTGAATTTGAATGTTGATTATGCAGAAAAGCCCTTTCATTGGAGCCTGATAAGAACAAGCAATGTAATCTAGCGATTTGTTTGATGTATATGAAACAAATGACTGAAGCTAAGTTTCTGTTAAGTACAGTTAAAGGTTCAAACAGAAGTAGAGAGCTGTATGAATCTTATGCCAAATCTTATGAGCGTGCAGTTATGGTGATGCATGAGTTGGAATCCTGCAAGAGTCATGTTACAAGTTTTTCGTTGTTTCTTAGTAGAAACAAAGAAACAGATTATGAAAAAGAGGGTGCAAATGAAAATTGTGAAAATATGCAGAAACCCTATGTTTCTCCGTTTACAAATAGGGGTGTGCTGAGGACACCAATTACACAACCTCGGGTATATGATAAAGAAGGTTTAAATGGTGGGTATTTTCGGAAATTAAAATTCGGGCAGCCTTTAGAGGACATTGATCGTCAGGTGAAATTACCGGCTGAGTCTGGCCGAAATCCGGAAACACCCTTGATGACTGAAGCAGGAATATGTACGAAGATAAGTTGGGGTGATATTGCTGAAGAAGAGGAAGAGTATGGTGATGAGAATGAGGATTGGTACAACGTAAAGGATGGATGTCACACAGCGAAACGATCATTGGATTTTCAAGATATAAATTGTATATCTGAAAGTCGTGAGTAACTTTGAAATGTAAGCTTTTATATGGTGATATCTTCAGCTTCATGTTTGTTAGGTGTTATTATCTCAGTTCTTATAAGATTGTAACATACGAACATATGAAAGATTCTTGATTCTTGTAGTTCAGCTAAAGCTGAATGAACTTCTTTATATTCGTGATAGTTTTCATACTTTGATTTAGTATCTATCGAGCTGCCAACCACTCCTAACTGCAGATACCAGTGATAACAGGTTCGTTGCACTTGAAAATCTGAAAAGCTACTCATTATGTAACATGCTAAATACTTCCTCATTGAAACTCTCACACGATCTCATGAGGTTGTCTACATAAAGGCGATTAATTACCTTAACAACTTATACTAACCTCTCTTTATCGACCGTTAGGAAATCAGATCAGACGTGGTTGGTATAAATTCGCAAAATGATTAGTATCTGAAAAACACCATCAGGTCCTAAGAGGCTAAGATCACCTTTAGTCCTTTATAACCCATTAGCCCTTAGATGGTTTCAATTGTATTAATCACAGAAATACTATCATCCCCTTGTATGCATGAATTTAAAAATTGTTACTACAGGGGTTCAATTTGTAACGTACTAAACACCAGGGGACAAAGTGTAACTTTAGATAATTTTTGAAAATGGTTAAGTTTAAAGGATTTTTCAAACGGCTGACTTTCAGGCTCTCGTTAGGATAAATATTGAAAAACACGAGTTTTTAAGAATTTAATATCACATTTAATAAAGTGATTTAACCACAACAACGTGTCTTAGCAGAACAAACCTCAGTCATCTACATATTTATTTAATTACGATGATTATAAATACATTTTTCCAAGAAGTTTTTTTTTTTTTTTTTTTTTTTTTTTTTTTTTTTCAGATGAGCAAAGGTGGAGCCACATGGAGACTCGGAATGGGCCATGACCCTCCTAGGATTTACATTATATACCACCCTTGTACATATGCATAATTTATGTTATAAGTTATGGTTTGGCCTTCCTAAGTTTCATGAATTACCCTTCGGCCCTCCTAGAAAAATTGACCAAGCAATGCATATGAGTGTTTAGCAATGTAGTTGTAGCTAGACGCTATTTGTGTACAATTACATAAAAAATATCTAGTTTCAAACTTTTGCGTATTAGTTCATATTAGTCTGAAAGATGTTTAAGTAATTTGACTAAATACAATGCTTTACTTATTCTTAAAAAACTTCTTTTCACTAGATTAAGCTTATCAAAGCTTTAGAGCTATATGACAAGAAAAGATAATAAAAGCTTTGACTAAAAAAAAAAAAACTTATTTTATAAGCTAATTTATTTAAAAAAATTTAAACTGGTCACACTATTTTACCATTCTGACGTTGGGACAAACCTCACGAATGACCAAAGCCAAAAAAAGGGAGGAAGGGTGACCCAGCTCACCTTTCGGCATTTGAGCAAAGTGTTTGCGAATTTTTTTTTTTTTTTTTTTTTTTTTTTTTTTTTTTTTTTTTTTGGTAAATGGTTATCCCGGTAAATTAAAAATGTTTGTGTTATATTATTAAATATTTGATATGTGAGTGAGTGTCGGGTATTTTTTGACGTATCTATACTACATTATAATGCATTTGAGACTATTTTATAATTAGAAACGCTTAAAATTCAGATTTTTTCTTGCTTATAATGGAAATATTTTAAAATTAATTTGTATGAAGCAGGTTTGTTAGGAAGTGATTGGTTGTTTAAACTAAAATTATTTGGCTTAACCATTTCTAATATCTCTACTTATAAAGCATGCAGACAACTAAACGTGTAACCGAATAATGCAACATATAATCACAAGGTACCCACCGCCGTATTGCGCGGGTACCGTTCTAGTATTGTATAAAATATGTATTTTAATGAAATGTGAGCGGATTGGTGACAATTAAGTAATAAGAAACGGAAAGAGAAAAAAAGTTGAGGTGACCCTGATGTGAAAACGAGCCGGTGTGACCACTAGCCGAAGCTGATATAAGTATATAACATTATAACTTGTATCCAAACATAAAAGAAGGTTCCAAAATGAATTATCAAGAAATCCAAATAGCAAAATTTGATTGGCCAATGAAACGCCAACATGGCACTCTTTCCCAATAAACCCCATTGCTAAAACCTTATCATTCCCAACCAAGACATTTGTCTAGTACAACCACCCATCAAAACCACTTGTACATTAAAATCAGCACATTTAAACCAACAAGAACAAAAATATCTCTCTATGGCTCTTCAAGCAGCTTCTCTTCTTCCATCAGCAATCTCAGTTCACAAAGAGGTACTAAAAAATATGTTTTTTTTTTGGCGCCAAATTTATTTTATGAGTTTTGGTGTGATGGTTTGGTTTTTGTAAATGTGAAACAGGGGAAGCTGAATTGCTGTGCTCTGAAAGAGACTTCTTTCGTGTCGAAAAATGTTAAAGCTGATTTTAGTCATCTTTTAATTGGAACTAAGGTAATTAATTAATGTGTTTTTAAGTTTTGATTTTTGCTCCAGTTTGTAATCAAGTATACGAAATTGTGAAGTTCCATTGTTTTGAATGAATTTTTTGTGCCTTATAAATAGTGGATATTAAAATTGCCAAAAAGAAAGCTTTAGAAGGAGTGTTTGGAATTGTGTTTTTGATACTGTAATAAATAGTATTGTGATAGTTGCATTTTCAGGTAGTTTTTAGTGTTTGATTTCTTAAAGTAATCTTTTTAGCCTTGGGTAGAGAGGTACGGTTGTCTACATTATACCTCCCCGTACCCTGCACAAAATCGTAATTGGCTTTCTTTTTTTTTTTTGGTTAACCATGGTTTCAGACTTTTTGGCTAACTAATCCACAGGTTTGAACTCACTACTACACAGACTCAAATTGGGTAAAGCCCTCCCTTTTCAGGAGGTTAGCGTGGCCAATTCAGGGTTGTTTGCACCGCAGGAAGTTGTTTTTGTTTTGTGTTTGATTATGCCGAAAATGATTTTCATTATCTGATTACGTAAGGGTCTAGGAAAATCAGTTTTGCATAATTGGTTCCTGCAGTAAAACATAGGGGGTGTTTAGGATTGCTTATTTTCAAAAGTGCTTATCTGTCTTATGGGTATCAAGATGTTTAATGTTATTCCATTCAAATAAACAGTTCTCTAGTCTTTGGGATTTCTTATCCATCTTTAAAACAATGCAATAAGGATAATCACTTGCAGATTCTATTGGGATCATATTACAAGTAAATCTGTGTATAACTAAAGTTTGTCAAACTCTCAAACAGCATTTCAAAACGCATATCCAAATACCTTTATCGGCATCTTGATACTTGTAGTTGATTATGTGATTCTGATGTCTTTAATGGTAATGATAACTCTTGATCGCAGGAGCTTAGAAGGAAGTCATCCGTGGGAACCATTCGTGCACAAACCGCAACTGTGACTCCATCCGTCAGTGAAGCGGCACCAGATGGGAAAAAAACACTAAGGAAAGGAAATGTGATAATTACAGGAGCCTCATCCGGTCTGGGTCTAGCCACAGCAAAGGCTTTGGCCGACACTGGAGAATGGCACATAATCATGGCTTGTAGGAACTTTTTGAAAGCCGAAAAGGCTGCTAAATCGGTTGGGATTACTAAAGAAAATTACACTGTTATGCACCTTGACCTTTCTTCTCTCGAAAGTGTTCGCCAATTTGTGGACACATTTAGGCGGTCTGGTAAACCTCTTGATGCACTTGTGTGCAATGCAGCGATCTATTTGCCAACAGCTAAAGAGCCCACTTACACAGCTGAAGGATTTGAACTTAGTGTTGGGACTAACCATCTTGGTCACTTTCTTCTCTCGAGGTTGTTGCTAGATGACCTTAAGAAATCGGATTTTGAGCAAAAAAGACTCATCATTGTTGGTTCCATAACAGGTACTAATTCTTACAAGACCATGTCCAAATTTTGTAAACTAATCATGATAAAATTTTATATTAACTTAAAGTCTTTCAAAAATCGCTTTCAAGTGTTTTGGGCATAGTGAAAATTGATTATGATAATCTTATTATTAATATCGGATAATTAGTTTAGGTAGCTGCAACCAGTCTGATTCTGTTTATCTGAAAATTTAACACGGTCATACTATGTTAAATCCTTAAGCAATCAGAACTTTCAAAAAAACTCAGACATTACTGATTAAGACAACTTCAAACAAAAAAAGCACATCCAAACACCATCTGCTGCAATTGATTATCGGTTTCTTATTCTTTCATATCACACAATTACTTTCAAAACGCAATGTCATATGCCTCATAAATTCTTTTTCCAACTGTATTGTGGATGGAATTTAGGAAACACAAATACTTTGGCTGGAAACGTGCCACCAAAGGCTAACCTTGGGGACCTGAGAGGATTAGCCGGGGGGTTAAACGGGCTAAACAGTTCTGCCATGATTGATGGTGGAGAGTTCGACGGTGCTAAGGCTTACAAAGATAGTAAAGTATGCAATATGCTAACAATGCAAGAGTTCCATAGACGGTACCATGAAGAATCTGGAGTTACATTTTCGTCACTGTATCCCGGATGTATTGCAACGACAGGTTTATTCAGAGAACATATTCCACTGTTTCGGCTTCTATTTCCACCTTTCCAGAAGTACATCACTAAAGGTTATGTGTCGGAAGAGGAAGCAGGGAAACGATTAGCACAGGTTAGTGAGCATACCGCTTTTATATAACGCAGGGGTTACAGTTCATGAATGCTGATGATTGTATTGAACTTTTCAGGTAGTAAGTGATTCAAGCTTAACGAAATCGGGTGTGTATTGGAGCTGGAACAAGAACTCAGCCTCATTTGAAAACCAGCTTTCGCAAGAAGCTAGTGATGCTGAGAAAGCACGAAAGCTGTGGGAGGTTAGCGAAAAGCTCGTTGGTTTGGCTTAGAATCAGCTATCTTAAGAAAGTCATAGTTAAAGTCAAAGTCAAAGTCAAGAATAGTCAAATTTCATGGTGTGAATGTGTTGTATGTTACAATAAACAATGCATGCCTAACATTTAGATATCTCTTTGTTTTAAACAGCAAATACAAGTTACTTGTCCAGTTGTCCATTTTGGGACTTTGTAAGTAGGCAACATTTGATACCTTAGGCCGAGTACCTGTTGTGAACTTTTGAACACAGGCTTACTGCTGTACAAAATATTTGTAATGCTTGTGCCATGATCAATTTGGAAGCTAACAATGCGACATTGAAAGATTAGAGATTGAAATATAAGTGATAATCAACTGATAAAACAACTTTTATGTTATTTCACTTAAAACCGTTTGATACTAATAATAGAATCACCCATTTAAGTTATTGAAATGTAATTACAACTTAGGAGAGCAGAATCATGATAATTATATGAAGAAAGAACAGTTAGGTCACAATGAATCAATGATATCATGGGAACAAGTCCCAAATGTAAATAATTATATGTTTTCAGATTTCAACATCTTGAATATAGCATGAAGTGAACGGCATTTTTTCTTTATTCGTTATGACCTCATGAGATATAGCATCCACAATTCAATCTAAACTACCACATCACGACCCAAAATGACATACCAAGATTCAGTTTTTATTTGTATGAAGTTGTGGTTTTGGAAAACAATAACTAACTAATTTAATGTTCTTTATGCATGGGGAACAATTACATTTTGTGAACCAAGATGATATTTGGTTGGATGTACACATTTTAAATAATGAATTGCAGATACACTCGTTTTTCGGAACAGTGAAACTATTAGAATCGACCAAACAAAGGGTATCCATCTGTTCCACATCTTATGCCAAGATAAGAAAGTAGTTCAAATCTTGAGTGAGTGTCATTTAAGGTTTAACCTAACTTCTGAGAGCAGTGTTTCAATATTTCAACTATAAGTAGCATTCAATCTTTGCTTAGTTGCTCACACACCACCTCTCACTTCTATCTATCCATAAATATATATATTCATAATTTATACACACAGAACTAAAACATAGAAATGAGTGATGCTCCAAGAAAAGTTGAGAGTCACACAAGATTATTAGGAGGGACAGAACAAAACTGGTGCAAAGCAGTGGCTGGTGGAACAGGAATCACAGCATTAGCACTCCAAGTTTCAAAGGAGCCAAATATTCCACTGTTCCAAAAAGCCCTTAAACAACTACAAAATGACCATCCTATACTTAACTCCATGCTACACAAAAACACCTCAACAGGCTCAATTTCTTTCATTATCAACCCTCCAATCCCTAATAACGTTCGCCACAACATCATGAACCTGTCGAAAACAACCGAACTGCTCAACACGCTCATGAGCCGTGAATCTAACAAGTCCCTATCACCTTTACATTTGATCCTTGAGCATGAACTTAATATCAACGAGTGGTCTGATATTACTACTCGTTCCTTGTGCATGGGAGGGATGCATTTATGGTACGCTAATGGGTACATATTGCCTGGCGAGAAATGGGTAGTGGTTCTAAAGATTCACGCTGCGATTTGTGACAGAACAACAGCGGTTTCGTTGCTTAAGGAGTTAAAAGATGCAATGGGGGAGGAAAAAGGTGGTGGAGGGCATAAAGAAACGGGTAATGTTGCAATAGAAGAGCTTATTCCTGTTGGAAAGACTAAGAAGACACTTTGGGCTCATGGGAAGGACATGTTAACTTACTCAGTTAACTCACTTAGGCTCACAGATTTGAAGTTTAAAGATGTGAAATCCCCAAGACATTCAGAAGTGTTGAGATTGAAAATGAATGCACAAGAAACTCAAATGCTATTGGCTGTAAGTTGATTAAACCTCAATCTTATAATTACTTCCTTAATGTGTTACAACTTGAACTCATAGTCTCTTGATTGATTGACAACTTTGATACTACCGGTTGGTCAAATGTCTGTTAACAAATAATATCATCATAGGAAAACAAATAATATCATCATAGGAAAACAAATAGCATCAAAAGTACGTATCCCTGAACCCTCGTAGTCTTTTTGATGCTAATATCAGGGTTCACAGTTTTACTATGTTTGTCTAACAGTTTTGTGAAAAGCTGAATCAACATTGTTGGATCATATGGAAAGAGTAGTTAAGAAAGTAATTCATACTACTAATTTTTGCTAAAATACATGTCGGTCCAAGAAAATTTCTTATCGAATGAGAAACAGCGAATGTGAATAACACAATGAATATCATAAGTTTATCATGTTATGATGATTATGTGATATGTTATGGTATATGCCTAACAAATGTCCTGCGCTAACTTTCTTTACCTTCAATGTAGAGAATAGTACATTTATGAGCCATTACTCGTTACATTAAAAGTGCAACAACCATCTCTGAAAACACAGTCATTAGAGGCTTTTATCATTCGAGTTAAAGCTCTTGTTTTTTTTTGTAAAATAGGAAATTTTATACGAGTAGAGAAGAGTAATACCTGCAATGTACTAAAAATGATTCTTGGTAAAAGAAGAACTAAGACACTATGATAGTATAAAGATTAAACACCAACAGAATTTGTGTCTCGAATATCCTATTGTAAAAGCCACGATGATACTCAGTAATAAACTTGTATTTTACGAATCACGTTTCAACTTGTGTCTCAAATATACTATTGAAATTATAGGAACACAATTCATTCAAATTTATGTAACTTTTACTTGCAGATTTTGTATAATCTTTAGACTGAACCGATACAATTTGATCCATACAACTATAACTAACTAATCTCGTGATAAATTAATATTGTTGCTACGAATTGTCCATTTGATAGGGCTGCAAGCAAAGAGGAATCAAATTATGCGGGGCGTTGGCTGCAGCAACGCTACTTGCTGCCCATTCCTTCAAACGCCATTCTAGTAACAACCATCGGAAAAAGTATGGAGTGATTTTTTTAAACGACTGCCGCTCATATCTTCAACCATCTTTATCTATCCATGAATTTGGTAAGCTCTTTTCATAAACCATATTATGTGACACATTAAGTTTGAATTTCGTAAAATATATTATGTGACACGTAAACAGATAGTTTCGGTCCATGGACATCTATCACTCTATCAGTATCATATATTCAAGTTCTTTATGCTATACATATAATTTTTACAAGAGGTTCATAATTTAATATAAATTTCTCTAAGTATATTTTGAGTTAGGAAAGCCTAGATGAATCTATTTAACATTTTTTTTAAACTCTTTTAGACATGAACATTATATCAAACATGAACATGATAGTATCAAACCATGACACATGATCGATCAGTCTCTTCAATAAATACCTCTACTTATACCAAACAATGTACGAGCATGATATATATAGATGCTTTTAATGAACTAGCTTTATTTATTTGAAATAATGAATTGTTCATTAAATGAGAAACATGAATGTTGAATAGTGGTTGGATGTTTATATCACTAAAAAGTTCATGTGACACCGATGGCACCACCACATGGTGGTGCGTCTGTTTGGTCTTCTTCGGTTTAGCGACAAGGAAAGGGACGAGAGAGTGGGGGCCATTTGAGTTTTTTGTGTGTGCAAGTGTTTGAGGGATATATTTGTGTATAAGCTACACAGATAGAGACACATCACCATTGTCAGGGTGTGTTAGTTTGAGAAATGTTAACGTGACGCTGAGATGATATAAGTGACATAGGAAGAGACATGTCAATGTTGTGGTCTAAGTGTCTTAATATCGGAAGCCATATATGGAACAAATAATGAATTGAAAAAAATAACCTTTCTAATCACATACGAATTATCAATTATGTTTTGTTCAAAAAAAATATATATATCAATGATATAATCCATTAAACATTTGCAATTATCACGTATACATCAATTTCAATTCAGCTGTTTGCAAATCCTATTCTTGTGAGAATGAATAAACACTGCAGAAGAGTATTGTGTAATGGCGCACACAAAGTTGTCGCCAAACATAGAAATAGTCATCTAGTGTTTACCGATAACAAAAAACTAGGAATTGAAAGAAATTAATAAGTTCTATAGGTACATATATTTACTAGATGAGTTGATTGTCCAACATTACCCCATATTTTTCAGGATTTTACCACTCTGCTATCTTAACAAGTCAAGAAGTGAAGGGAGAAGAAACCCTATGGGACTTGGCAACTAAGAGCTACATGGCTTTTGAAAACTCCAAAAATAACAACAAACATTTCTCAGATATGGCTGACTTGAACTTCCTCATGTCTAAAGCCATAGACAATCCGAGTTTGACACCCTCATCTTCCTTGAGAACTTCTTTAGTTGGTGTCTTTGAGGATCCCGTCATTGAGACTTCTAGCGATGCTGAACGAGAATTAGGGCTAGATGACTATATTGGGTGTGCCTCGTCTCATGGAGTAGGTCCGTCCATTGCTCTTTTTGATACAGTACGAGATGGACAGTTGGATTGTGCATGTGTTTACCCTGCACCACTACATTCACGGGAACAAATGCAAGAACTGCTTGATAGCATGAAGATTAAACTTCTTGAGGGTTTAAAAATGGAGAAGATTAAAACTTAGTAGCATTTAATTTCAATAACAAATATATATACACATTGATGCTACCAATTTCTTCATTCAAAACCTATATCAAACTTGTCAGACAATCTCTATTCACTACAAGGAAAGGGAACACTGGCTACGAAATTTAGAGAGGACATGAATGTCCTCGCCAATAACACCACTACACGACAAAATTAACACCAAAAAAAGTTGACCTTGCCACGCTGTAATCTGCCCGTTACTGTTCACAGTAATTGGCGAGGACATGTCCTCTCCAACGAGATTCGTCATGGTTTGACCATGCCACGCTGGATAATCACATGTTCACAGTAATTGGCGAGGACATGTCCTCTCCAACGTGTGTATCTTAATAATCTGCCCGTTACTGTTCACAATATTGTTGTTTTGAATTTTATGTAAGGTTACCATGCATGATTACGTGTAATTTTAACCTAATTATCTTCATCACTCAATTGCTGTAATATTGTTGAATCTTATTTGATAATTTTCGGGCTGGTTTCTAGATTTTTTTTTTTTTTTTTTTTTTTTTTTTTTTTTTTTTTTTTTTTTTTTTTTAATTCGAGCAAAATGGACATGATCAATTGAGCTCGATCTATTATTTGAACCATATGTATGTTGTGTTCTGTTGGTACTTTTTTTTTTGTTAGAAAAACATAAATTAAATAAAAACGACATCCGCAACAAAAGTTGAAAAGGCCAAAAAGATACGAGATCGAGTTATATAAAAACGGCAACTAAACAGTAAAAAAATAAACGGCCATGCAACTAAACAACATCAAAAGTCTATGACATCTAGAAATACATGTGAATCACTTATGCGATATTGATAAATGGAGCATCCATAAGTATTGCCCAACATCAAATTCATTCATAGCACACCTCTAGCAATGCAGTTCACTATTTTCATCCTTAGTTGGTACTTGATAAAGAAACAGTTTAACAGGATTAAAACTTAAAACCCCGTTACTAGCCAAACTATGAAAACTCTTTAGTTATGTTGACGATGATAATATGATAAAAAGGGTTTCATGTTCAATTGTTCATAGAAAATTATTCGTTGCAAATATTAATGGACACATGCCTAGAACCATAATTCTTAATTTGTTCTGTATGTAACTATGTACTCCGTATCATATTCAAGATATATTGACCACCAGTACTGCATGGATATCGGAAGTATCACATGCCATGTCTGACTGTCTGTATGTACTTGGCTAGTTCTAGTAAATAATGTGTTGAAACAGGCTAATAATGTTGGGTTCTGACTTGTTCACTGTTATTCTAATCACAAACAAGTACAAATACGGAGTAGTTTATTGAGTAACCGCGTACGTACGTTTAAAATAATTACGGACTAAATTAGATCATGAGAAAAAGGACGAAACTATTTGATGCAAACACGTATATATGTCTACTAAAAGTTTAAAGAGCAGATTATTAAGAGATTGAATACAAAAATAAAGATATTACTATAATGTTGTTACTAAATGTGATTTCTCAAGTGTTAGCATTATACTTAACACTAATTTAGTGCAATGAATGACCAACGGGTCCTTGGTCTAGCGGTATGGAGGTTTTACTCTCCTATTGAGTCTTGTCTAAGACGATATGAGTTTCCTCCCGCGTACATAAAGGGAAGGGTGCCATTGTCTTCTGGGCTGGACCCAACCTGATTGTGTGGGCTCGCTACGTCTTCTGGACTAAGGGCCATGTTGCCACAATTGCCGTCCCAAAAAAAAATTTAGTGCAATGAATGGTAAAGCACGAAACATAATGCAATGCTATACATGACACTAATGCTATTCACCTTGTTTAAACTCATTATACTTGTTACACCTTTGACACTTAATTAAAAATATTAAAATTAATCTATGTAAATATTTTTATAAGTCTCCAATCAATACGTTTATAATGAGCACAATATTTAGTGCAAAAGTTTAGAGTTAACCATTTGATTAACTTTATTTAGTACAAGTATATACCCTAAAGATGCTTTTTTACACTTTTTTAATGTAAATTTATAGTGTTAATATTGAATATGCTCTAAAGTAGATTATTAAAAGAATAGACAAATAATGATAGACAAAGATTATTAAGAAATTAAACATGTATTTTATCAATTTGAATCCATTGATGTAAATAAATGAAGTTTTTTTTTTTTTTTTTTTTTTTTTTTTTTTTTTTTAGTATGTATTCTATTTGTTGCGGTTAAAAAGACTTACGAGGTTTTCTCTATTCAGATGTATGCAACCTAACCAAACATACATGTACTGTTTCAGACCATTTCCCTGGCCGCCTCCAAAAGTGTACTCAGTGAGGTTTGAACCCTAGATCTTTTGTGAGGTTCCGATAAGTCATTTGAATCCATTGATGTCAAAGTTGTTATTCATTGATGTACGAAGAAGCAAAAAATATCCAACAATATAGCCGAAAATTTGTTGGTATTGGTAAGAAAAAATAACCAAAACTGATTGGTATTCACTTTATTTGGTATCACAACATTTTTTATTTGTATTTCGTGTTTGACTAGCAAAGAAAATATAAATAAGAAGAAAAGGAAACTAGCAGAAGCTAGCCTTGTATACTTTCTTAAATTCACGCTCTTGCTAATTAGCCTCATGATTAATGCTGTTATTGTATTAACAAGTTACACACTTACATAAAACTAACTAAATAATGCTATATCCATTTATTCCTAGCCTGTATTCGGGTGAAATTGTAATAATTCAAGTACAGTATATATGATCTAGAACTTAAACACTTTGTGTTTAAATAGGGTTGCACGTACAATATAACATCTTTTTCAGATAGCACTGTAATTGATCTTTTCCACGATGCATCTTAAATCAAACTTGTCATTGCATTTTACGGCACTTATGACCTCTTGGAAAACATCAACACTGCATGGCACCACCAGCCTATCTTTCTGTTCGTACCCAAATTCTTCGGCTGCCTTCTCTAGTAACATCTGAAAGAGAGGGTGAGAAAGATGGGATGTCTGAACCACGAACCGTAGTCTCTCCTCCCCAACATATAATGCAATACACCCTCTCGGGGTGTTTGTGCATGATCGATAACCTTGCGTGTTTTCATCATGATCACTAAACAAATACTCATAACGCATTGGGTTGGAACCATGAGGACTGATGCAGCCCCTAACTTTAATCTTGTTGGCAAGTCTCTTGACGAACCCGATTTTCTTGCCCAGCATTTTGTAGAGTACTTGAGTAGTGTGTTTACTTGTTTTAGAACTAAAAAGGGTGATTTTATGTAATGTGAAAGGGTAAGATGATTTATAAACGGAAAAAAGCTTACCCTTTAAGATTTTTTAAATAATTGTGGGTCTATCATTGTATATGCCAAGGTATCGTCTTTATGTGCTTTATACATATTATATATCTGAATGGTTGCATGGCTACTAGCTCCACAATTAAACCAAAAACAAATGCAAATAGGTAAATATATACCAAAGACTCCGACCATATTCGTTGTAATATAATTTAGTAATGATTACATTTATGGGTGCTGGTTTTTAACAAACATTCGTGCATGATTCAACTTGTTCATCTCTTACCTACGGATGAGATACTTGTGTAAAAATAAACATGCACCAATGATATTCCTCGAGCAAGACAAATTTTAAATTTGGTGTTTGTGGTCTTGACTTGTTAATTAGTAGTGTCTAAATGTTTGCTTGCAACGATTTATCACACGCTTATTTCTTACAAATGGTTTCAATAATTGGCATGACTAATTACGGCGATCAAATAAGTACGATCTTTAAACAAAAAAGACTAATCCTTATTTTTTTTTTTTTTAGGTAAATAAATTTCTATTACACAAACGTATGCTGTTCCTGTAAATTCTTTTTGGGCACGAGATTTTTTTTAATTGAAAATCTAAATATTAATATTCTTAAAAGACAGCATCTCAAAAAATTTCTATTTGAGTACCCCAATTGGACCCATACTAGATCATATGTTAGGTTATAAATGGGAATGAAAGATGAAGTTGATAGCTTAACTATAATGCATGAATCTAATTGAAAATTTCTCCCAGTCTCGATCAGCAATGTTGTATACACATATACAATCATGCATACAAACTAGCTAGACTACCTGTAGTGGAAAGTGGAATCTATGATATAAAATCTACAAAATTTGTCATCGAAGTTTAACCATTTCCATCGAGTAATTCGTCTGATGGATTACTATACTGTAATGTAGCTGCGAACCACCACTTCTAACTCTTCATTACGGCATCATAGAACGAGCACACTTCTAAAACTTTTAAAAACTAGTATTCAAAGTTTGAGTTAGTTTGACAACACATATTCAAAGACTATTTCTTAAACAATTTATACAATAAAATATTACTACCTAAAAAAAAAATAAAATAAAAAAATTATACAATAAAATGACAAAAAGTACTATATATGATCCAATTTAATGAAAACAAAAAGCAACATTTACAGCTTAAACCTATGAGTGGAACTAAAAAATTGTTGGTTTTTTATTAACTCCAGAGCATCAAAGTGAGTATATGTCTGTCTTTTGGAGCCGTGCGTGTTGGTATGTACTTGGTATCATTAACAATAACAAAACCGACCATTTCTCTTATCAAAATCTTTATTGCATAAATATGTTCCTTAAAGTTTGACAAAAAACCAAACATACACGAATATATGATTTGTAACAAGTATCTCATCTTTGATCTTGTTGATACCCTTTTACCAATAATTTATGCACTTCGCCATGCTTTTAACATAGCTTATTATTTTATTGTGTTATTCGATTAACCCTCTAATTATTTGCATACAATGGTTATGTTTTGATTATCAATTTATTAATTTTTTATTAGCGTACATTATATTATAAAATCAAGTCATTTAAACATCGGTGACCATCTAATAATAAACGAATTAGTAAATAGATGTACGATTTTTAAGCGATGGTCTGATTATCTTTGTTTTATGAATTATTCATCAAAGAAAAACACCACTGTTCTGATATGCACTTGCGTACATGATCAGGGAATTGATATATATCAAAATGTGTTGTCAAATTGACTTTTAGTTGAGACATATTCTAGGCTATCATTTTGTTTATCATCAAACAACAACGATAAACTACAACCCATTTGACATTAATTATACTTTTTCCCAAACAAATCCCATAAGGCCATAAGCAAATTTTTGTAGGTTCGCTCAGCTCAGCAAGGTCCACTTTAATCGGCAAAGGGGTCGATATGTTTCTTGTTAGAGTCAAGATAAGAGACATTAGTATTTTGTTGCACACTTGGATTTATATATACGTACCTTTTCTCTTTTTTCTTGGAAATTAAAGGCGCATATTTCTTGCTTTTATTTTCTTTATCCCATACCAACTATTAACTACACCAGTGTTCTGAAACGCATTTCAAGGCTCGAAATTCCTGAATACGAGACGCACTAAAAACATTAAGTTTTATATAACATATATGACTATTTATGTAGCTTAAATAACATAAAATAACACTAAAAAACTTAATGTATGACACATATTGCCATTATATATATTAAAATGTATCAGTTGTCACTTCTAAAACGGATCAACTATTTGGCTCGATGATCTATATAGAGATTAAAATCCATATAAGACTAAATATGCTTGTGTCCTACACTTGTAGCTTACATCTAACAAAACTCACAATTTAACTCAACATATCAAGCAATCAACATATTAATATTCAAGTCACAATGTCATATTTTCATGATAATATGTCGTAAGGAAAATACTTAATGAAACAAAGTAACTTCTTAAAGAAAATTCCAATCAATAAAATAAACATAAAATTAATTCAAATTTACAAATCATACAAATACTCACCCTATGACTTAAAAGGTCCATGTATCTTATCTTAAAAAAAAAAAAAAAAAAAAAAAAAAAAAAAAAAAAAAAAAAAAAAACATCTCCTGGGCGCAAAAAGCCCCTAAGGCGCACACTTTTTGAGGGATTCATGCATGTCGTGAGCCTCGATTTAAAAAAAGCCCAAAGGCTAGAGCCTTGACCCGAAGCGCGCCTTAAGCGCGATTTTGACATAACAATTTCTGTTGACGACGACCGTGTTAATCATAAACAATTAAAACAACGGCTTTAGATTCCAAGCTTTATAACGCCACAAAATTATTTATAAGATCCAATAATCTAGCAATTTTGAGGCATAAAGTTTTAATTAAAATACTTACTAAAATGATTGTAAAGCTTTATTAAAAGATTTACATAATGAAAGCTCAAAAACTAAAAGTTTGATGGGAAAAACAAAAATATTTAGGTAGTGTCTTCATGCCCCAACTAAAGAATTCTCATTGAAAATCTATCACCTTTGTAATGCTTGTCAAGTTATAGATATACTATGATTATGATCATGCCAAACTTCCACATGCATTTATAGTTCTCTGAATTTCCACCTTCTGCGATAACTAATTTTGCATTGTACCCAATACTTCTAAGGGTCTGGTTTAAAGTGGGGAGAAGGAAATCGAAAAGAAATTTAAAGCAATTAGTGAGGTGAGTAATCAATCTCTTATCTTTCAATTTACTCTATAATAGTTCATTACCCACTACGGAATAATCAATCCCTTATGCCCTACTAACAAATTTATACTACATTATAATGCATTTGGGATAATTCTATAATTAGAAATTCTTAAAATTCAGACTTTTTTCTTGTTTATTATGAAAAGATTTCAAAATTAATTTGTTAGAAAGCAAGTTGGTTAGTAAGTTTGTTAGAAAGTGGTTGGTTATTCAAACTAAAATTATTTAACTTAACCATCTTTAAGATCTCTACTGATAAATCATGAAGACAACTAAACGTGTAACCAAATAACGCAAAATATAATCACACGGTACCTGTTATCGTATTGCGCAGGTACCGTTTTAGTATTTCTTAAAGTACTAGGGGCGTTTGGATTTTTTTCCCCTAGCTATGTTATCCATGCCGTTTCTGCTTATTTGTTTATTTAAAATAACGAAATTCAATTAGCATATGTACGAAGTTTATTTCAAAATGTTTGCTTGAGATCAAATAGTTAATATTTTACCATTCTATCACCGTCATACACAAGCTAAAACTTTTTAAAATAGATTTAACAGATTTTTGTTGACATACATATTATGGTTCTTTTGAGTAGAATGTATTAATGGATAGATGTGTAGTTAGCCGGGTTTAGGTCCATTGGGGTTTTGATATTTGAGGCATGCGGAAGTAATGTCTTTTGTCCCATAGTTAGGATCCTGAAATGTCAGGGTATTAAAGGTATGCAAAAGCCAAGAAAAGTTAAATTGCATATTTTTATTTTGCTGCATATAAATAATGTCTACTTTTGATCATTTTATTATTTTATCACATTTGATATTACTAATATGTAGAATACTAGAATTATTGTTATATTCTATTGTTTTATCACCTGTGATAATATCATATGTAGAATAGCAGAATTAGTGTCATATTGCATTGCTTTATCATATGAGATATTACTCTTAAGTAATTTTCGTCTTCCTTAAAATGTTATATCACAAGGATAAATAAGTGTCACTTACAAATATCAAAATGAATAAAATGAAGTAAACTATAAAAATAGAAAATTGACGTATTCTCAAAATCAAATAAGTGTTACATTAAACTATCATTGTTTTTTAGCAAAATAAGAATTCATCTAAAAAGGGTTTAACGCTTTTATTTCTACTAATAGTATAATATTCACAAGTGATAGATAACTTAATTATATATATATATATATATATATATATATATATATATATATATATATATATATATATATATATATAGGGGCGCGTTATATACAGTACTAATATTAGATGCAGTACTTTACAGTACCAATCTGACCAATAAGAATTTAGCACTATTAAATAATTTTGTTTAATTGAAAGGGTATAATTGTCAAACACACCTTTTAGTTTTTTTTTTAGAATTTATTAATTAAAAAACGTTTTTTAATTCCCTTAATTTTAGGATTTTTTTTTTTTTTTTTTTTTTTTTTTTTTTTTTTTTTTTTTACATGTTTTCGGAAAAATGAGATGCATAGGATTTTTTTTATTTTTTTATTTTTTTTTATTTGTTTATTTACATATACTTCTTGTGTATAAGTATTTAGACATCAAACTTGTTTTACATAAAATGTTAGTTGCATATATGTTTCTAGTGTATATTGTTTGATCTTCGATATTTATGACTAAAAACAAAAACATATACATGTAACCTCTATAAATTAAATAACAAACAAAGAACATAAATAGTGTACACAAAACTCAATACCAAATAAAATACAATACATGCACAAGTATCTTGCTAAATATAAATGTGGACGCCATAAACATGTGTGCACTCTTCAATTTCTCTTCAAATTCCTTAAAACATATGTGCATGCTTTTCAAAAATATATGCGCACGCGGGGCTTTCTTATCAAATTTATTAGAACATATGCGTACGCCTTCCAAACACATGTATGTTTGTGTGTCCACGTTGTGCACGCTTTTCAAAACATGTGTGCACTCTTCACTTTATTGTCCAATTCATCAAATTTATTAGAACATAGGTGCACGCATTCCAAACACATGTATGTTTCCTGTGGCCACATAAACTTCAATCAAAGGTGTATTTATAAAGCACCAAAAACACAATACTTGTTTCGAAACAAAAAAATAAAAATTTAATATTTAATCATATTAATAATAGCTAATGCAATTTTAAACCGTAGCAACTAGAAGAACATACCTGAAACAATATACCCTCAAAAAACTTCTTTCATCTAACAAAGCTTTTACCATCAACGATAGATCGTTTTTACTGTTAAGCTTACACACTGAACTTAATAAAGTGCTAGCAACAACCATCTATAAACATATATGTCATCCCACTTAAATACCATATCTTGTTCATTATCATAGACAGATTATATAATATAGAAAAAGCACCACCACAAAAAATAAAACGATGGGTGGTTGAAGATTAAAAAAACGTGTGTATCTTAATAATCTAATATCATTACATACTCGTATATGATTTTAGAGTAGCATATATTTTATTTACTATATAAACAAAGTTAACAACCAATTGTATTTAAAGTCCATCGACATGGTTTGATTCCCTTTCAAAACGAGGCCGTATAGCAAAATTATTCCATCAACCCCCTTGCCTTCCCAACATTTTCAACCCAACAGTATTATAAAGAAAATCACAAATATCATAGGCAGTTTATATAAATTCGATTCATTATAAAAATTAATACAAACCTTAAATCAGTAAGAGGTCGAATCAAGCAACGGTTCTTCTTCCTTGTATAGAAACGCTTGCCATCTTTGACAGCCACCACTAGCGTTTTATTTCAAGTGATTAATATGTCAGACATGGAATTGTGATAAGAGCGGCTTTTGTGATAAGCGCGGTTCATGAAAACTTACAAATCAAATTAGACGCCAGATCTACAATGGTAATTTTTTTTGGTTGCTGGAGAATGTTGTGGTGGCTGAAAAAGATGAATTAGGGTTTGAGTGAGAGATACGTGGGAGAGAAACAAATATTGAATTAACTGTATAATACTACGTAACTCCTAAAAGTTTGGAACAGTTTTTGAAAAATAAAATTTTGTAATTCCTATAATGCCCCTAAGGCATTTTAAAAAAATTACCTACCATTCCTTTTAATTACATTAATTACACTAATGGCACAACTGATCTCATCCATTGATAAAATGATCTGACGGTTTAAATTGGTACTGTAAAGTACTGTAACTAAAATTGGTACTGCATTGAACACTACACTATATATATATATATATATATATATATATATATATATATATATATATATATATATATATATATATATATATATAATTGTGTTCAAGTGGTGTACAACTTAAAATACAAAATAATAGGCACCAATACACATGTAACACGTGGCATTGAAAGTTGATAGCTGGAAATTAGAAAATTAAATAAAGCTATAATCACTAACAAATAAATAAGGGCATTATCGACATTTGACATATCCTATTTTCTTGCTGAGTTAACCCTCTCAAAGGGGAGGTGATTTGCACACTCCCAAAAATGATTGGCACACTCAAAATGTGAGTGTGTTGACATTTATACCCTTACAGGATATGAATAAGTCCAAACAATATGAGGGTATAAATGTTAATACACTCAAAATTTGAGTGTGCCAATCACTTTTGGGAGTGTGCAAATCACTTCCCCTCTCAAAGCCTATAACGTTTCTATCTCCTCCATCATCTGTTTCTTTCCTTCCCCATATCTTTCCATCTAATTTTATTTTCAATAACAACAAAAAAAACATCCCTTTTAAATTTAGATATATGATCAGATTCGAAAACCAATCCCCATCTCACTATATCCCTTTTGTTAGAAACGAAAAGGTTGTTATCCATTACGAAAACTATAGTCGTCTTATGTCCGCGAGTCTATTCTACCGTGATCAATTCAACGAATCTCTTTTGCTAGTGATCTTCGTTGTTGTAATTGTTGTTGATTCGCCCGATACTTCTACCGTCGTTTGCTTGCCGAAGATAGCCTATTACGATTTATATATCAACGATAATAGTCGTGTAATACTATTAAAACGTGAAGGTGACACACAGTGTTTCAAGGTGATGCATGACGCTATTTCGAATTATGCCTCAAGTTGATTTACGTACTGGTTTAAGGTTTAGAAACAAAAATAGTGGTACAACAATATTTTTTTCGTTTTCTTATAATAGATCAGAATTAATTTAAATATGTTTTTTGAATTAAATATTAATTTGTGTAAACATGTTTTTGTTAATGCGTATCAATTATATGTGTACCAATTGTGCGTCACTAAAATGTATTACGAAACTAAAGTATGTAAAAAAAAACTTAATTCGTCATTAATATGTCATAAAATTAGTGTGTCACTACAAACGTTTCAAAATAATTTAGTGTGTCACTACATATGTGTCAAGAAAATTTGTGCGACAAACATAGCGTGTCAATAAAATGTCACTAAAATTTTAGTGTGTCACTATACATGTATCAAGAAATTAAGTGTCACTACAAATTTAGATGTGTGTCAAATCTATACAGATGTGTTACTCTACTAAAAAGATGTACGTGTCAGTATGTTTAAGGATGTGTATCAAATGTGTTAATATTTATAAAGACGTGTCACTCTATTAAAATGATGTGCAAATCTGTCTAAGAATATGTATCAAGTGTGTCAATATCTGTAACGATGTGTCACTCTAAAACAATGATTTCTAATAGCGTAGGTTTAGTTCTCTAAAACTATGTTGTCTAAAATTTCGAGCCTTATAATTTTTATTTGGTTTATGTATCAGTTGTGTTTATCGAGGTATCTGTCTTTTAAAACTATTTTATTAATTTGAGTGTTACAGGAATAGTGGTATCTACCTTTTGAAATGGTTGTGTTGTATCAGTACCGCAAAAAACATAAATATTTGTAAAAGAAGTTTAATGTGAAATAGATCGAAATTATATGATGAAAAGTCAACAAAGGTATACCGAGAAAAAGGTGAAAACCACTGCAAAAAAATGTAATAGATGAACATTAAATGGTGTATAAACAAGAAAGAGAAAAAAAAAAACAATTGGAAGGAGACACGTGAGTTTAACACAAGTTTGGTTCATAAATTTGCCTTTCATTTCAAATTAATAACAAAAATGCCATCAAACACATATTAATCAAGTGACATCATAATTGGTACATCTAACGGTCCAGATTTGTGCCTATTATTTTCTATTTTAAGTGTGTACACCACAATAACACCATCATATATATATATATATATATATATATATATATATATATATATATATATATATATATATATATATATATGTGTGTGTGTGTGTGTGTGTGTGTGTGTGTGTGTGTGTGTGTGTGTGTGTGTGTGTGTGTGTGCGCGCGCGCTTATCTATTGTGATTAAAGACACAAAAACCATCTTCTAACTGAAAATTATAAAAGTATTAGAAATACATTGGCATACAGAGCAATGAAATATCTCAGGTAAATTAAAAGTTAAAAAAAACAAACTTGTTATATATCACAGAATATCACTTGTGAAAATTCTGAATATCACTTGTGAAAATGCTAAATATCACAGAATATCACTTGTGATATTCAGAATATTACTTGTGATGTTCAAAATCGTATGAAAACGTATGAAAATGGCCGAAAACGACCGAAAACGTATGAAAACGGATGAATATGTATGAAACAGATGAAAGCGTATAAAAGCGTAAAAACACGTATGTAAACGGACGAAAACATTTAAAAAATGGACGAAAATGAAAAAAAATGGACGAGAACGTATGAAAACGTACAAAAACGGACGAAAACGTATGAAAACGGACAAAAATGGGCGAAAACGTTAGAAAACAAACAAAAACATAAAAAGCGTAAAAACACGTCTGAAAACAAACGAAAACGTATGAAAAATAGATGAAACAAAAGAAAACGTATGAAAACGAACAAAAACGTAAGAAACGGATGAAAACGTATGAAAACGGACTAAAACGTATGAAAACGAAAAAAAATGTAAGAAACAGACGAAAACGTATGAACACGAATGTAAACGCAAGAAAGCGGACGGAAACGTACGCAAACAGACAAAAACGTATGAAAGCGAAGAAAATAAAACATGATTGTAAAAAAAAAAATGTGAATAAGAAAGATAAAAACGTAAATTATAAAAAAGGACAATAAAAAGGCCAATTAAAAAAAGGCAAAAAAAGAAAAGAAATATATATGAAAGGCAAAAAAACAAAGAAAAAAATAAAGGACTTAGGTTTTCATATTTAATCTTAGATTAATCTCACCATTATATCAAAATAGATGGATAGTGTGGATTTGTCCCATGGTATACACCAAAATAAGGGTATCCAAAATAAAGTGACTCTGCAAAAGCAATGTTTAACTTTAAAGGATATATTATTCGTAACTGATCCAACTCAATTATACATGCTTGGTTCTATTAAGGTTTTTTGTATTTGCTATATAGTTCTCATTATCAATATTAGTTATAATATCCGTGCACGCACGGACTTTTTTCTAAAATTTTCAATAATTAATTTTTATCTATTATAAAACAAATAGCTTATTGTTTGTTAATAATATCTCTTTCTTAAATATTTGGATTTTTGTTTTGACTTAAATCAACTTTATGATATTTTATAAATCATTATATGAATGCTTGCAACCCAACTTAAACCAAAAGTTTCAACACCTATATGGGAGATTTATAGCGCCAAACAGATCTCATCATTTGGCACGAAGCTCTAATGAATGATTGGTGATGCTTTGAAACGTT
Organism: Artemisia argyi; assembly: GCA_030686995.1. Classification (NCBI taxonomy): domain Eukaryota; kingdom Viridiplantae; phylum Streptophyta; class Magnoliopsida; order Asterales; family Asteraceae; genus Artemisia; species Artemisia argyi. Next base: position 160,704,590 of record CM060696.1, on the reverse strand, counting down.
AGATAGAACGGTTAGAGACATTCTTGACGCTTTTGGAACTTTCGTTGGAGAGAGACGGTTATGCTAGGAGGGGACTTCACGTAGACTCTTCCTATAGAAAAACTGCACTTTTTTCATTTTCGTTTTTCTTTTTTCTTTTTTTTTTTCTTTTCTTAAGTGAACTTGAATTTGTTTTGGGTTTTCCTTTATACTTTCAGTGGAACTTGTATACAGTACACTTGTGTTCAGGTTGTATTATGACAATAGAAATAGTGATGTTTTATTTATAAAGTTACTAGGCAAGTACCCATGCATAGCAACGGAAATTCCTAGTGGCAGATAATTAACGATTTGCGATTGTGGTAAGTATTTCATGTAACGTTCAAAATACAACATAAAAAGATCAAAATGTAATTGCAAATGATTGTAACATGTGATAATTCAACTCAAGCAAAACCTCTTAACATGTATCAAAGAACATATAACAACATTTAGTGAAACTATAAATAAACATTACATCAATTATGAGATAATAACTAAGAATGCACGTTACTTGTCGTGTAAAACTTTTTGATACACGACATTTGAGGGGTAGATTCCTGCTTGACCGAACTCTTTGACTGGTTTAACCAATACATTTGTTGTTCTACGTGATATCCCTCTAGACAACGCAACATAAAGCTAGTCATGCGAGAAAACAGAGTCAACCAAATAGACACCAACATTTAGAATTGTTCGGCCTTGAGCTTTATTGATAATCATTGCAAAGCTAAAAAGCACCGAAAATTGTTTTATTTGTTTTGAAGTGATATTTTGCCGATGCAAATTTGAACTCCAAATGTTAAGTTATTGTTTGTATAAAGTGCTGATAGACGTAGCAAAATGATATTTAGCATGTTATTTTTCTTCCAAGGTTTTCTATCAATTCCACATTATTTGGAAGAGTTTGTTTAACCGTAAAAGTCAAACAGAGAATGAGGATAGTCATCGCTGAGAACTGAGATTTTTGGTTTTTTGAGGCTTAATTTGTGATCTTTTCTTGTTTTTCTCTTGACAGTTGGTGGAAAAGAACCCAAGCAAAGCTATATCGATGTTTTGGGCTGCAATAAATTTAGGTGATCGTGTTGATAGTGCTTTAAAAGACATGACAGCAGCAATGAAACAACTGGATAGATCAGAAGAAGCAATTGAAGCCATCCATTCTTTTCGCCATCTATGCTCACATGAGTCACAAGAGTCTCTCAACAACATTATGCTTGAATTATACAAGGTACAATACTACGTTACATTAATTTACCACTGCTGAGTAACAGACAGCTTATACTCAAATAAATCACAAACATTTTTACAGAGGTGTGGACGAATTGAGAATCAAATACAATTGCTTGAATCAAGAATAAAGCAGATCGAGGATGCTGCATCACAAAACATGAACAGAACACAAATTCAAATCACAATGGGACAAGAGTATACAAAATTATTAGGCAATTTGGCTTGGGCTTATTTACAACAAAACAAGTACAAACAAGCAGAAGACATATATAGGTATATATATATCTTTAAACCATACTCGACCTATAAACTACTTTACTATTGCAATTTGAGTTTATTGAATTTGAATGTTGATTATGCAGAAAAGCCCTTTCATTGGAGCCTGATAAGAACAAGCAATGTAATCTAGCGATTTGTTTGATGTATATGAAACAAATGACTGAAGCTAAGTTTCTGTTAAGTACAGTTAAAGGTTCAAACAGAAGTAGAGAGCTGTATGAATCTTATGCCAAATCTTATGAGCGTGCAGTTATGGTGATGCATGAGTTGGAATCCTGCAAGAGTCATGTTACAAGTTTTTCGTTGTTTCTTAGTAGAAACAAAGAAACAGATTATGAAAAAGAGGGTGCAAATGAAAATTGTGAAAATATGCAGAAACCCTATGTTTCTCCGTTTACAAATAGGGGTGTGCTGAGGACACCAATTACACAACCTCGGGTATATGATAAAGAAGGTTTAAATGGTGGGTATTTTCGGAAATTAAAATTCGGGCAGCCTTTAGAGGACATTGATCGTCAGGTGAAATTACCGGCTGAGTCTGGCCGAAATCCGGAAACACCCTTGATGACTGAAGCAGGAATATGTACGAAGATAAGTTGGGGTGATATTGCTGAAGAAGAGGAAGAGTATGGTGATGAGAATGAGGATTGGTACAACGTAAAGGATGGATGTCACACAGCGAAACGATCATTGGATTTTCAAGATATAAATTGTATATCTGAAAGTCGTGAGTAACTTTGAAATGTAAGCTTTTATATGGTGATATCTTCAGCTTCATGTTTGTTAGGTGTTATTATCTCAGTTCTTATAAGATTGTAACATACGAACATATGAAAGATTCTTGATTCTTGTAGTTCAGCTAAAGCTGAATGAACTTCTTTATATTCGTGATAGTTTTCATACTTTGATTTAGTATCTATCGAGCTGCCAACCACTCCTAACTGCAGATACCAGTGATAACAGGTTCGTTGCACTTGAAAATCTGAAAAGCTACTCATTATGTAACATGCTAAATACTTCCTCATTGAAACTCTCACACGATCTCATGAGGTTGTCTACATAAAGGCGATTAATTACCTTAACAACTTATACTAACCTCTCTTTATCGACCGTTAGGAAATCAGATCAGACGTGGTTGGTATAAATTCGCAAAATGATTAGTATCTGAAAAACACCATCAGGTCCTAAGAGGCTAAGATCACCTTTAGTCCTTTATAACCCATTAGCCCTTAGATGGTTTCAATTGTATTAATCACAGAAATACTATCATCCCCTTGTATGCATGAATTTAAAAATTGTTACTACAGGGGTTCAATTTGTAACGTACTAAACACCAGGGGACAAAGTGTAACTTTAGATAATTTTTGAAAATGGTTAAGTTTAAAGGATTTTTCAAACGGCTGACTTTCAGGCTCTCGTTAGGATAAATATTGAAAAACACGAGTTTTTAAGAATTTAATATCACATTTAATAAAGTGATTTAACCACAACAACGTGTCTTAGCAGAACAAACCTCAGGGTGCGCTTGGTTCAAAAGGGGGAATGGGAAAGGGAAAGGCAAAGGGAATGCAAAGGGAATGCAAAGGAATGGAATGAAGATTATCATTATCTTTGATGGTGCTTGGTTTAAGAAAAACAGATTAACCTTCAAGGTGATGGTGGCTGGTGGTGGTGGCAACTGGTGGTGGTGGTGGATGGTGGTGGTGGTGATGGCGACTGGTGGTGGTGGTGGCTGGTGGTGGTGGTGGTGGTTGCTGCTGCTGCTGGTGGTGGTAGTGGTAGCTACTGGTGGTGGTTACTAGTGGTGATGGCGGCTGCTGCTGCTGTTGGTGGTGGCTAGTCGTGGTGGTTGTGGTTGATGGTGGTGGCTAGTGCTGGTGGTGGTGGCTGGTGGTGGTGGTGGTGGCTAGTGGTAGTAGCTGGTGATGGTGGTAACTGGTGGTGGTGGTGGTTGGTGGTGGTGGTGGCTGGTGGTGGTGGCTGCAAATGGTGGTTGCTGGTGGTGGTGGTGGCTAGTGGTGGTGGTGGCTAGTGGTCCAGGCTGCTAATGGTGGTGGCTGATGGTGGTGGTGGCTAGTGGTGGCTGGTGGTGGTGGCGGCTGGTGGTGGTGGTGGTGGCTAGTGGTGCTGGCTACTAATGGTGGTGGCTGGTGGTGGTGGTGGCTAGTGGTGGTGGCTGAAGGTGGTTGGTGGTAGCTGGTGGTGGTGGTGGCTGCTAATGATGGTGGCTGGTGGCTGGTGGTGGTGGTGGTGGCTGCTAATGGTGGTGCTGGTGGTTGGTGGTGGCTGCTGCTGGTGGGTAATCATTACCATACCTCCCAATTTACTGGGTAATGACTCATTACCCCATACTAAACAATGATTGCATTACCTAGTCATAAACAGGCATGTTTAATCATTACCTTTCCCATTCCCCACCCCCCATTACCCCCAACCAAGCACCCCCTCAGTCATCTACATATTTATTTAATTACGATGATTATAAATACATTTTTCCAAGAAGTTTTTTTTTTTTTTTTTTTTTTTTTTTTTTTTTTTTTTTTTTTTCAGATGAGCAAAGGTGGAGCCACATGGAGACTCGGAATGGGCCATGACCCTCCTAGGATTTACATTATATACCACCCTTGTACATATGCATAATTTATGTTATAAGTTATGGTTTGGCCTTCCTAAGTTTCATGAATTACCCTTCGGCCCTCCTAGAAAAATTGACCAAGCAATGCATATGAGTGTTTAGCAATGTAGTTGTAGCTAGACGCTATTTGTGTACAATTACATAAAAAATATCTAGTTTCAAACTTTTGCGTATTAGTTCATATTAGTCTGAAAGATGTTTAAGTAATTTGACTAAATACAATGCTTTACTTATTCTTAAAAAACTTCTTTTCACTAGATTAAGCTTATCAAAGCTTTAGAGCTATATGACAAGAAAAGATAATAAAAGCTTTGACTAAAAAAAAAAAAACTTATTTTATAAGCTAATTTATTTAAAAAAATTTAAACTGGTCACACTATTTTACCATTCTGACGTTGGGACAAACCTCACGAATGACCAAAGCCAAAAAAAGGGAGGAAGGGTGACCCAGCTCACCTTTCGGCATTTGAGCAAAGTGTTTGCGAATTTTTTTTTTTTTTTTTTTTTTTTTTTTTTTTTTTTTTTTTTTTTTTTTTTGGTAAATGGTTATCCCGGTAAATTAAAAATGTTTGTGTTATATTATTAAATATTTGATATGTGAGTGAGTGTCGGGTATTTTTTGACGTATCTATACTACATTATAATGCATTTGAGACTATTTTATAATTAGAAACGCTTAAAATTCAGATTTTTTCTTGCTTATAATGGAAATATTTTAAAATTAATTTGTATGAAGCAGGTTTGTTAGGAAGTGATTGGTTGTTTAAACTAAAATTATTTGGCTTAACCATTTCTAATATCTCTACTTATAAAGCATGCAGACAACTAAACGTGTAACCGAATAATGCAACATATAATCACAAGGTACCCACCGCCGTATTGCGCGGGTACCGTTCTAGTATTGTATAAAATATGTATTTTAATGAAATGTGAGCGGATTGGTGACAATTAAGTAATAAGAAACGGAAAGAGAAAAAAAGTTGAGGTGACCCTGATGTGAAAACGAGCCGGTGTGACCACTAGCCGAAGCTGATATAAGTATATAACATTATAACTTGTATCCAAACATAAAAGAAGGTTCCAAAATGAATTATCAAGAAATCCAAATAGCAAAATTTGATTGGCCAATGAAACGCCAACATGGCACTCTTTCCCAATAAACCCCATTGCTAAAACCTTATCATTCCCAACCAAGACATTTGTCTAGTACAACCACCCATCAAAACCACTTGTACATTAAAATCAGCACATTTAAACCAACAAGAACAAAAATATCTCTCTATGGCTCTTCAAGCAGCTTCTCTTCTTCCATCAGCAATCTCAGTTCACAAAGAGGTACTAAAAAATATGTTTTTTTTTTGGCGCCAAATTTATTTTATGAGTTTTGGTGTGATGGTTTGGTTTTTGTAAATGTGAAACAGGGGAAGCTGAATTGCTGTGCTCTGAAAGAGACTTCTTTCGTGTCGAAAAATGTTAAAGCTGATTTTAGTCATCTTTTAATTGGAACTAAGGTAATTAATTAATGTGTTTTTAAGTTTTGATTTTTGCTCCAGTTTGTAATCAAGTATACGAAATTGTGAAGTTCCATTGTTTTGAATGAATTTTTTGTGCCTTATAAATAGTGGATATTAAAATTGCCAAAAAGAAAGCTTTAGAAGGAGTGTTTGGAATTGTGTTTTTGATACTGTAATAAATAGTATTGTGATAGTTGCATTTTCAGGTAGTTTTTAGTGTTTGATTTCTTAAAGTAATCTTTTTAGCCTTGGGTAGAGAGGTACGGTTGTCTACATTATACCTCCCCGTACCCTGCACAAAATCGTAATTGGCTTTCTTTTTTTTTTTTGGTTAACCATGGTTTCAGACTTTTTGGCTAACTAATCCACAGGTTTGAACTCACTACTACACAGACTCAAATTGGGTAAAGCCCTCCCTTTTCAGGAGGTTAGCGTGGCCAATTCAGGGTTGTTTGCACCGCAGGAAGTTGTTTTTGTTTTGTGTTTGATTATGCCGAAAATGATTTTCATTATCTGATTACGTAAGGGTCTAGGAAAATCAGTTTTGCATAATTGGTTCCTGCAGTAAAACATAGGGGGTGTTTAGGATTGCTTATTTTCAAAAGTGCTTATCTGTCTTATGGGTATCAAGATGTTTAATGTTATTCCATTCAAATAAACAGTTCTCTAGTCTTTGGGATTTCTTATCCATCTTTAAAACAATGCAATAAGGATAATCACTTGCAGATTCTATTGGGATCATATTACAAGTAAATCTGTGTATAACTAAAGTTTGTCAAACTCTCAAACAGCATTTCAAAACGCATATCCAAATACCTTTATCGGCATCTTGATACTTGTAGTTGATTATGTGATTCTGATGTCTTTAATGGTAATGATAACTCTTGATCGCAGGAGCTTAGAAGGAAGTCATCCGTGGGAACCATTCGTGCACAAACCGCAACTGTGACTCCATCCGTCAGTGAAGCGGCACCAGATGGGAAAAAAACACTAAGGAAAGGAAATGTGATAATTACAGGAGCCTCATCCGGTCTGGGTCTAGCCACAGCAAAGGCTTTGGCCGACACTGGAGAATGGCACATAATCATGGCTTGTAGGAACTTTTTGAAAGCCGAAAAGGCTGCTAAATCGGTTGGGATTACTAAAGAAAATTACACTGTTATGCACCTTGACCTTTCTTCTCTCGAAAGTGTTCGCCAATTTGTGGACACATTTAGGCGGTCTGGTAAACCTCTTGATGCACTTGTGTGCAATGCAGCGATCTATTTGCCAACAGCTAAAGAGCCCACTTACACAGCTGAAGGATTTGAACTTAGTGTTGGGACTAACCATCTTGGTCACTTTCTTCTCTCGAGGTTGTTGCTAGATGACCTTAAGAAATCGGATTTTGAGCAAAAAAGACTCATCATTGTTGGTTCCATAACAGGTACTAATTCTTACAAGACCATGTCCAAATTTTGTAAACTAATCATGATAAAATTTTATATTAACTTAAAGTCTTTCAAAAATCGCTTTCAAGTGTTTTGGGCATAGTGAAAATTGATTATGATAATCTTATTATTAATATCGGATAATTAGTTTAGGTAGCTGCAACCAGTCTGATTCTGTTTATCTGAAAATTTAACACGGTCATACTATGTTAAATCCTTAAGCAATCAGAACTTTCAAAAAAACTCAGACATTACTGATTAAGACAACTTCAAACAAAAAAAGCACATCCAAACACCATCTGCTGCAATTGATTATCGGTTTCTTATTCTTTCATATCACACAATTACTTTCAAAACGCAATGTCATATGCCTCATAAATTCTTTTTCCAACTGTATTGTGGATGGAATTTAGGAAACACAAATACTTTGGCTGGAAACGTGCCACCAAAGGCTAACCTTGGGGACCTGAGAGGATTAGCCGGGGGGTTAAACGGGCTAAACAGTTCTGCCATGATTGATGGTGGAGAGTTCGACGGTGCTAAGGCTTACAAAGATAGTAAAGTATGCAATATGCTAACAATGCAAGAGTTCCATAGACGGTACCATGAAGAATCTGGAGTTACATTTTCGTCACTGTATCCCGGATGTATTGCAACGACAGGTTTATTCAGAGAACATATTCCACTGTTTCGGCTTCTATTTCCACCTTTCCAGAAGTACATCACTAAAGGTTATGTGTCGGAAGAGGAAGCAGGGAAACGATTAGCACAGGTTAGTGAGCATACCGCTTTTATATAACGCAGGGGTTACAGTTCATGAATGCTGATGATTGTATTGAACTTTTCAGGTAGTAAGTGATTCAAGCTTAACGAAATCGGGTGTGTATTGGAGCTGGAACAAGAACTCAGCCTCATTTGAAAACCAGCTTTCGCAAGAAGCTAGTGATGCTGAGAAAGCACGAAAGCTGTGGGAGGTTAGCGAAAAGCTCGTTGGTTTGGCTTAGAATCAGCTATCTTAAGAAAGTCATAGTTAAAGTCAAAGTCAAAGTCAAGAATAGTCAAATTTCATGGTGTGAATGTGTTGTATGTTACAATAAACAATGCATGCCTAACATTTAGATATCTCTTTGTTTTAAACAGCAAATACAAGTTACTTGTCCAGTTGTCCATTTTGGGACTTTGTAAGTAGGCAACATTTGATACCTTAGGCCGAGTACCTGTTGTGAACTTTTGAACACAGGCTTACTGCTGTACAAAATATTTGTAATGCTTGTGCCATGATCAATTTGGAAGCTAACAATGCGACATTGAAAGATTAGAGATTGAAATATAAGTGATAATCAACTGATAAAACAACTTTTATGTTATTTCACTTAAAACCGTTTGATACTAATAATAGAATCACCCATTTAAGTTATTGAAATGTAATTACAACTTAGGAGAGCAGAATCATGATAATTATATGAAGAAAGAACAGTTAGGTCACAATGAATCAATGATATCATGGGAACAAGTCCCAAATGTAAATAATTATATGTTTTCAGATTTCAACATCTTGAATATAGCATGAAGTGAACGGCATTTTTTCTTTATTCGTTATGACCTCATGAGATATAGCATCCACAATTCAATCTAAACTACCACATCACGACCCAAAATGACATACCAAGATTCAGTTTTTATTTGTATGAAGTTGTGGTTTTGGAAAACAATAACTAACTAATTTAATGTTCTTTATGCATGGGGAACAATTACATTTTGTGAACCAAGATGATATTTGGTTGGATGTACACATTTTAAATAATGAATTGCAGATACACTCGTTTTTCGGAACAGTGAAACTATTAGAATCGACCAAACAAAGGGTATCCATCTGTTCCACATCTTATGCCAAGATAAGAAAGTAGTTCAAATCTTGAGTGAGTGTCATTTAAGGTTTAACCTAACTTCTGAGAGCAGTGTTTCAATATTTCAACTATAAGTAGCATTCAATCTTTGCTTAGTTGCTCACACACCACCTCTCACTTCTATCTATCCATAAATATATATATTCATAATTTATACACACAGAACTAAAACATAGAAATGAGTGATGCTCCAAGAAAAGTTGAGAGTCACACAAGATTATTAGGAGGGACAGAACAAAACTGGTGCAAAGCAGTGGCTGGTGGAACAGGAATCACAGCATTAGCACTCCAAGTTTCAAAGGAGCCAAATATTCCACTGTTCCAAAAAGCCCTTAAACAACTACAAAATGACCATCCTATACTTAACTCCATGCTACACAAAAACACCTCAACAGGCTCAATTTCTTTCATTATCAACCCTCCAATCCCTAATAACGTTCGCCACAACATCATGAACCTGTCGAAAACAACCGAACTGCTCAACACGCTCATGAGCCGTGAATCTAACAAGTCCCTATCACCTTTACATTTGATCCTTGAGCATGAACTTAATATCAACGAGTGGTCTGATATTACTACTCGTTCCTTGTGCATGGGAGGGATGCATTTATGGTACGCTAATGGGTACATATTGCCTGGCGAGAAATGGGTAGTGGTTCTAAAGATTCACGCTGCGATTTGTGACAGAACAACAGCGGTTTCGTTGCTTAAGGAGTTAAAAGATGCAATGGGGGAGGAAAAAGGTGGTGGAGGGCATAAAGAAACGGGTAATGTTGCAATAGAAGAGCTTATTCCTGTTGGAAAGACTAAGAAGACACTTTGGGCTCATGGGAAGGACATGTTAACTTACTCAGTTAACTCACTTAGGCTCACAGATTTGAAGTTTAAAGATGTGAAATCCCCAAGACATTCAGAAGTGTTGAGATTGAAAATGAATGCACAAGAAACTCAAATGCTATTGGCTGTAAGTTGATTAAACCTCAATCTTATAATTACTTCCTTAATGTGTTACAACTTGAACTCATAGTCTCTTGATTGATTGACAACTTTGATACTACCGGTTGGTCAAATGTCTGTTAACAAATAATATCATCATAGGAAAACAAATAATATCATCATAGGAAAACAAATAGCATCAAAAGTACGTATCCCTGAACCCTCGTAGTCTTTTTGATGCTAATATCAGGGTTCACAGTTTTACTATGTTTGTCTAACAGTTTTGTGAAAAGCTGAATCAACATTGTTGGATCATATGGAAAGAGTAGTTAAGAAAGTAATTCATACTACTAATTTTTGCTAAAATACATGTCGGTCCAAGAAAATTTCTTATCGAATGAGAAACAGCGAATGTGAATAACACAATGAATATCATAAGTTTATCATGTTATGATGATTATGTGATATGTTATGGTATATGCCTAACAAATGTCCTGCGCTAACTTTCTTTACCTTCAATGTAGAGAATAGTACATTTATGAGCCATTACTCGTTACATTAAAAGTGCAACAACCATCTCTGAAAACACAGTCATTAGAGGCTTTTATCATTCGAGTTAAAGCTCTTGTTTTTTTTTGTAAAATAGGAAATTTTATACGAGTAGAGAAGAGTAATACCTGCAATGTACTAAAAATGATTCTTGGTAAAAGAAGAACTAAGACACTATGATAGTATAAAGATTAAACACCAACAGAATTTGTGTCTCGAATATCCTATTGTAAAAGCCACGATGATACTCAGTAATAAACTTGTATTTTACGAATCACGTTTCAACTTGTGTCTCAAATATACTATTGAAATTATAGGAACACAATTCATTCAAATTTATGTAACTTTTACTTGCAGATTTTGTATAATCTTTAGACTGAACCGATACAATTTGATCCATACAACTATAACTAACTAATCTCGTGATAAATTAATATTGTTGCTACGAATTGTCCATTTGATAGGGCTGCAAGCAAAGAGGAATCAAATTATGCGGGGCGTTGGCTGCAGCAACGCTACTTGCTGCCCATTCCTTCAAACGCCATTCTAGTAACAACCATCGGAAAAAGTATGGAGTGATTTTTTTAAACGACTGCCGCTCATATCTTCAACCATCTTTATCTATCCATGAATTTGGTAAGCTCTTTTCATAAACCATATTATGTGACACATTAAGTTTGAATTTCGTAAAATATATTATGTGACACGTAAACAGATAGTTTCGGTCCATGGACATCTATCACTCTATCAGTATCATATATTCAAGTTCTTTATGCTATACATATAATTTTTACAAGAGGTTCATAATTTAATATAAATTTCTCTAAGTATATTTTGAGTTAGGAAAGCCTAGATGAATCTATTTAACATTTTTTTTAAACTCTTTTAGACATGAACATTATATCAAACATGAACATGATAGTATCAAACCATGACACATGATCGATCAGTCTCTTCAATAAATACCTCTACTTATACCAAACAATGTACGAGCATGATATATATAGATGCTTTTAATGAACTAGCTTTATTTATTTGAAATAATGAATTGTTCATTAAATGAGAAACATGAATGTTGAATAGTGGTTGGATGTTTATATCACTAAAAAGTTCATGTGACACCGATGGCACCACCACATGGTGGTGCGTCTGTTTGGTCTTCTTCGGTTTAGCGACAAGGAAAGGGACGAGAGAGTGGGGGCCATTTGAGTTTTTTGTGTGTGCAAGTGTTTGAGGGATATATTTGTGTATAAGCTACACAGATAGAGACACATCACCATTGTCAGGGTGTGTTAGTTTGAGAAATGTTAACGTGACGCTGAGATGATATAAGTGACATAGGAAGAGACATGTCAATGTTGTGGTCTAAGTGTCTTAATATCGGAAGCCATATATGGAACAAATAATGAATTGAAAAAAATAACCTTTCTAATCACATACGAATTATCAATTATGTTTTGTTCAAAAAAAATATATATATCAATGATATAATCCATTAAACATTTGCAATTATCACGTATACATCAATTTCAATTCAGCTGTTTGCAAATCCTATTCTTGTGAGAATGAATAAACACTGCAGAAGAGTATTGTGTAATGGCGCACACAAAGTTGTCGCCAAACATAGAAATAGTCATCTAGTGTTTACCGATAACAAAAAACTAGGAATTGAAAGAAATTAATAAGTTCTATAGGTACATATATTTACTAGATGAGTTGATTGTCCAACATTACCCCATATTTTTCAGGATTTTACCACTCTGCTATCTTAACAAGTCAAGAAGTGAAGGGAGAAGAAACCCTATGGGACTTGGCAACTAAGAGCTACATGGCTTTTGAAAACTCCAAAAATAACAACAAACATTTCTCAGATATGGCTGACTTGAACTTCCTCATGTCTAAAGCCATAGACAATCCGAGTTTGACACCCTCATCTTCCTTGAGAACTTCTTTAGTTGGTGTCTTTGAGGATCCCGTCATTGAGACTTCTAGCGATGCTGAACGAGAATTAGGGCTAGATGACTATATTGGGTGTGCCTCGTCTCATGGAGTAGGTCCGTCCATTGCTCTTTTTGATACAGTACGAGATGGACAGTTGGATTGTGCATGTGTTTACCCTGCACCACTACATTCACGGGAACAAATGCAAGAACTGCTTGATAGCATGAAGATTAAACTTCTTGAGGGTTTAAAAATGGAGAAGATTAAAACTTAGTAGCATTTAATTTCAATAACAAATATATATACACATTGATGCTACCAATTTCTTCATTCAAAACCTATATCAAACTTGTCAGACAATCTCTATTCACTACAAGGAAAGGGAACACTGGCTACGAAATTTAGAGAGGACATGAATGTCCTCGCCAATAACACCACTACACGACAAAATTAACACCAAAAAAAGTTGACCTTGCCACGCTGTAATCTGCCCGTTACTGTTCACAGTAATTGGCGAGGACATGTCCTCTCCAACGAGATTCGTCATGGTTTGACCATGCCACGCTGGATAATCACATGTTCACAGTAATTGGCGAGGACATGTCCTCTCCAACGTGTGTATCTTAATAATCTGCCCGTTACTGTTCACAATATTGTTGTTTTGAATTTTATGTAAGGTTACCATGCATGATTACGTGTAATTTTAACCTAATTATCTTCATCACTCAATTGCTGTAATATTGTTGAATCTTATTTGATAATTTTCGGGCTGGTTTCTAGATTTTTTTTTTTTTTTTTTTTTTTTTTTTTTTTTTTTTTTTTTTTTAATTCGAGCAAAATGGACATGATCAATTGAGCTCGATCTATTATTTGAACCATATGTATGTTGTGTTCTGTTGGTACTTTTTTTTTTGTTAGAAAAACATAAATTAAATAAAAACGACATCCGCAACAAAAGTTGAAAAGGCCAAAAAGATACGAGATCGAGTTATATAAAAACGGCAACTAAACAGTAAAAAAATAAACGGCCATGCAACTAAACAACATCAAAAGTCTATGACATCTAGAAATACATGTGAATCACTTATGCGATATTGATAAATGGAGCATCCATAAGTATTGCCCAACATCAAATTCATTCATAGCACACCTCTAGCAATGCAGTTCACTATTTTCATCCTTAGTTGGTACTTGATAAAGAAACAGTTTAACAGGATTAAAACTTAAAACCCCGTTACTAGCCAAACTATGAAAACTCTTTAGTTATGTTGACGATGATAATATGATAAAAAGGGTTTCATGTTCAATTGTTCATAGAAAATTATTCGTTGCAAATATTAATGGACACATGCCTAGAACCATAATTCTTAATTTGTTCTGTATGTAACTATGTACTCCGTATCATATTCAAGATATATTGACCACCAGTACTGCATGGATATCGGAAGTATCACATGCCATGTCTGACTGTCTGTATGTACTTGGCTAGTTCTAGTAAATAATGTGTTGAAACAGGCTAATAATGTTGGGTTCTGACTTGTTCACTGTTATTCTAATCACAAACAAGTACAAATACGGAGTAGTTTATTGAGTAACCGCGTACGTACGTTTAAAATAATTACGGACTAAATTAGATCATGAGAAAAAGGACGAAACTATTTGATGCAAACACGTATATATGTCTACTAAAAGTTTAAAGAGCAGATTATTAAGAGATTGAATACAAAAATAAAGATATTACTATAATGTTGTTACTAAATGTGATTTCTCAAGTGTTAGCATTATACTTAACACTAATTTAGTGCAATGAATGACCAACGGGTCCTTGGTCTAGCGGTATGGAGGTTTTACTCTCCTATTGAGTCTTGTCTAAGACGATATGAGTTTCCTCCCGCGTACATAAAGGGAAGGGTGCCATTGTCTTCTGGGCTGGACCCAACCTGATTGTGTGGGCTCGCTACGTCTTCTGGACTAAGGGCCATGTTGCCACAATTGCCGTCCCAAAAAAAAATTTAGTGCAATGAATAGTAAAGCACGAAACATAATGCAATGCTATACATGACACTAATGCTATTCACCTTGTTTAAACTCATTATACTTGTTACACCTTTGACACTTAATTAAAAATATTAAAATTAATCTATGTAAATATTTTTATAAGTCTCCAATCAATACGTTTATAATGAGCACAATATTTAGTGCAAAAGTTTAGAGTTAACCATTTGATTAACTTTATTTAGTACAAGTATATACCCTAAAGATGCTTTTTTACACTTTTTTAATGTAAATTTATAGTGTTAATATTGAATATGCTCTAAAGTAGATTATTAAAAGAATAGACAAATAATGATAGACAAAGATTATTAAGAAATTAAACATGTATTTTATCAATTTGAATCCATTGATGTAAATAAATGAAGTTTTTTTTTTTTTTTTTTTTTTTTTTTTTTTTTTTTTAGTATGTATTCTATTTGTTGCGGTTAAAAAGACTTACGAGGTTTTCTCTATTCAGATGTATGCAACCTAACCAAACATACATGTACTGTTTCAGACCATTTCCCTGGCCGCCTCCAAAAGTGTACTCAGTGAGGTTTGAACCCTAGATCTTTTGTGAGGTTCCGATAAGTCATTTGAATCCATTGATGTCAAAGTTGTTATTCATTGATGTACGAAGAAGCAAAAAATATCCAACAATATAGCCGAAAATTTGTTGGTATTGGTAAGAAAAAATAACCAAAACTGATTGGTATTCACTTTATTTGGTATCACAACATTTTTTATTTGTATTTCGTGTTTGACTAGCAAAGAAAATATAAATAAGAAGAAAAGGAAACTAGCAGAAGCTAGCCTTGTATACTTTCTTAAATTCACGCTCTTGCTAATTAGCCTCATGATTAATGCTGTTATTGTATTAACAAGTTACACACTTACATAAAACTAACTAAATAATGCTATATCCATTTATTCCTAGCCTGTATTCGGGTGAAATTGTAATAATTCAAGTACAGTATATATGATCTAGAACTTAAACACTTTGTGTTTAAATAGGGTTGCACGTACAATATAACATCTTTTTCAGATAGCACTGTAATTGATCTTTTCCACGATGCATCTTAAATCAAACTTGTCATTGCATTTTACGGCACTTATGACCTCTTGGAAAACATCAACACTGCATGGCACCACCAGCCTATCTTTCTGTTCGTACCCAAATTCTTCGGCTGCCTTCTCTAGTAACATCTGAAAGAGAGGGTGAGAAAGATGGGATGTCTGAACCACGAACCGTAGTCTCTCCTCCCCAACATATAATGCAATACACCCTCTCGGGGTGTTTGTGCATGATCGATAACCTTGCGTGTTTTCATCATGATCACTAAACAAATACTCATAACGCATTGGGTTGGAACCATGAGGACTGATGCAGCCCCTAACTTTAATCTTGTTGGCAAGTCTCTTGACGAACCCGATTTTCTTGCCCAGCATTTTGTAGAGTACTTGAGTAGTGTGTTTACTTGTTTTAGAACTAAAAAGGGTGATTTTATGTAATGTGAAAGGGTAAGATGATTTATAAACGGAAAAAAGCTTACCCTTTAAGATTTTTTAAATAATTGTGGGTCTATCATTGTATATGCCAAGGTATCGTCTTTATGTGCTTTATACATATTATATATCTGAATGGTTGCATGGCTACTAGCTCCACAATTAAACCAAAAACAAATGCAAATAGGTAAATATATACCAAAGACTCCGACCATATTCGTTGTAATATAATTTAGTAATGATTACATTTATGGGTGCTGGTTTTTAACAAACATTCGTGCATGATTCAACTTGTTCATCTCTTACCTACGGATGAGATACTTGTGTAAAAATAAACATGCACCAATGATATTCCTCGAGCAAGACAAATTTTAAATTTGGTGTTTGTGGTCTTGACTTGTTAATTAGTAGTGTCTAAATGTTTGCTTGCAACGATTTATCACACGCTTATTTCTTACAAATGGTTTCAATAATTGGCATGACTAATTACGGCGATCAAATAAGTACGATCTTTAAACAAAAAAGACTAATCCTTATTTTTTTTTTTTTTAGGTAAATAAATTTCTATTACACAAACGTATGCTGTTCCTGTAAATTCTTTTTGGGCACGAGATTTTTTTTAATTGAAAATCTAAATATTAATATTCTTAAAAGACAGCATCTCAAAAAATTTCTATTTGAGTACCCCAATTGGACCCATACTAGATCATATGTTAGGTTATAAATGGGAATGAAAGATGAAGTTGATAGCTTAACTATAATGCATGAATCTAATTGAAAATTTCTCCCAGTCTCGATCAGCAATGTTGTATACACATATACAATCATGCATACAAACTAGCTAGACTACCTGTAGTGGAAAGTGGAATCTATGATATAAAATCTACAAAATTTGTCATCGAAGTTTAACCATTTCCATCGAGTAATTCGTCTGATGGATTACTATACTGTAATGTAGCTGCGAACCACCACTTCTAACTCTTCATTACGGCATCATAGAACGAGCACACTTCTAAAACTTTTAAAAACTAGTATTCAAAGTTTGAGTTAGTTTGACAACACATATTCAAAGACTATTTCTTAAACAATTTATACAATAAAATATTACTACCTAAAAAAAAAATAAAATAAAAAAATTATACAATAAAATGACAAAAAGTACTATATATGATCCAATTTAATGAAAACAAAAAGCAACATTTACAGCTTAAACCTATGAGTGGAACTAAAAAATTGTTGGTTTTTTATTAACTCCAGAGCATCAAAGTGAGTATATGTCTGTCTTTTGGAGCCGTGCGTGTTGGTATGTACTTGGTATCATTAACAATAACAAAACCGACCATTTCTCTTATCAAAATCTTTATTGCATAAATATGTTCCTTAAAGTTTGACAAAAAACCAAACATACACGAATATATGATTTGTAACAAGTATCTCATCTTTGATCTTGTTGATACCCTTTTACCAATAATTTATGCACTTCGCCATGCTTTTAACATAGCTTATTATTTTATTGTGTTATTCGATTAACCCTCTAATTATTTGCATACAATGGTTATGTTTTGATTATCAATTTATTAATTTTTTATTAGCGTACATTATATTATAAAATCAAGTCATTTAAACATCGGTGACCATCTAATAATAAACGAATTAGTAAATAGATGTACGATTTTTAAGCGATGGTCTGATTATCTTTGTTTTATGAATTATTCATCAAAGAAAAACACCACTGTTCTGATATGCACTTGCGTACATGATCAGGGAATTGATATATATCAAAATGTGTTGTCAAATTGACTTTTAGTTGAGACATATTCTAGGCTATCATTTTGTTTATCATCAAACAACAACGATAAACTACAACCCATTTGACATTAATTATACTTTTTCCCAAACAAATCCCATAAGGCCATAAGCAAATTTTTGTAGGTTCGCTCAGCTCAGCAAGGTCCACTTTAATCGGCAAAGGGGTCGATATGTTTCTTGTTAGAGTCAAGATAAGAGACATTAGTATTTTGTTGCACACTTGGATTTATATATACGTACCTTTTCTCTTTTTTCTTGGAAATTAAAGGCGCATATTTCTTGCTTTTATTTTCTTTATCCCATACCAACTATTAACTACACCAGTGTTCTGAAACGCATTTCAAGGCTCGAAATTCCTGAATACGAGACGCACTAAAAACATTAAGTTTTATATAACATATATGACTATTTATGTAGCTTAAATAACATAAAATAACACTAAAAAACTTAATGTATGACACATATTGCCATTATATATATTAAAATGTATCAGTTGTCACTTCTAAAACGGATCAACTATTTGGCTCGATGATCTATATAGAGATTAAAATCCATATAAGACTAAATATGCTTGTGTCCTACACTTGTAGCTTACATCTAACAAAACTCACAATTTAACTCAACATATCAAGCAATCAACATATTAATATTCAAGTCACAATGTCATATTTTCATGATAATATGTCGTAAGGAAAATACTTAATGAAACAAAGTAACTTCTTAAAGAAAATTCCAATCAATAAAATAAACATAAAATTAATTCAAATTTACAAATCATACAAATACTCACCCTATGACTTAAAAGGTCCATGTATCTTATCTTAAAAAAAAAAAAAAAAAAAAAAAAAAAAAAAAAAAAAAAAAAAAAACATCTCCTGGGCGCAAAAAGCCCCTAAGGCGCACACTTTTTGAGGGATTCATGCATGTCGTGAGCCTCGATTTAAAAAAAGCCCAAAGGCTAGAGCCTTGACCCGAAGCGCGCCTTAAGCGCGATTTTGACATAACAATTTCTGTTGACGACGACCGTGTTAATCATAAACAATTAAAACAACGGCTTTAGATTCCAAGCTTTATAACGCCACAAAATTATTTATAAGATCCAATAATCTAGCAATTTTGAGGCATAAAGTTTTAATTAAAATACTTACTAAAATGATTGTAAAGCTTTATTAAAAGATTTACATAATGAAAGCTCAAAAACTAAAAGTTTGATGGGAAAAACAAAAATATTTAGGTAGTGTCTTCATGCCCCAACTAAAGAATTCTCATTGAAAATCTATCACCTTTGTAATGCTTGTCAAGTTATAGATATACTATGATTATGATCATGCCAAACTTCCACATGCATTTATAGTTCTCTGAATTTCCACCTTCTGCGATAACTAATTTTGCATTGTACCCAATACTTCTAAGGGTCTGGTTTAAAGTGGGGAGAAGGAAATCGAAAAGAAATTTAAAGCAATTAGTGAGGTGAGTAATCAATCTCTTATCTTTCAATTTACTCTATAATAGTTCATTACCCACTACGGAATAATCAATCCCTTATGCCCTACTAACAAATTTATACTACATTATAATGCATTTGGGATAATTCTATAATTAGAAATTCTTAAAATTCAGACTTTTTTCTTGTTTATTATGAAAAGATTTCAAAATTAATTTGTTAGAAAGCAAGTTGGTTAGTAAGTTTGTTAGAAAGTGGTTGGTTATTCAAACTAAAATTATTTAACTTAACCATCTTTAAGATCTCTACTGATAAATCATGAAGACAACTAAACGTGTAACCAAATAACGCAAAATATAATCACACGGTACCTGTTATCGTATTGCGCAGGTACCGTTTTAGTATTTCTTAAAGTACTAGGGGCGTTTGGATTTTTTTCCCCTAGCTATGTTATCCATGCCGTTTCTGCTTATTTGTTTATTTAAAATAACGAAATTCAATTAGCATATGTACGAAGTTTATTTCAAAATGTTTGCTTGAGATCAAATAGTTAATATTTTACCATTCTATCACCGTCATACACAAGCTAAAACTTTTTAAAATAGATTTAACAGATTTTTGTTGACATACATATTATGGTTCTTTTGAGTAGAATGTATTAATGGATAGATGTGTAGTTAGCCGGGTTTAGGTCCATTGGGGTTTTGATATTTGAGGCATGCGGAAGTAATGTCTTTTGTCCCATAGTTAGGATCCTGAAATGTCAGGGTATTAAAGGTATGCAAAAGCCAAGAAAAGTTAAATTGCATATTTTTATTTTGCTGCATATAAATAATGTCTACTTTTGATCATTTTATTATTTTATCACATTTGATATTACTAATATGTAGAATACTAGAATTATTGTTATATTCTATTGTTTTATCACCTGTGATAATATCATATGTAGAATAGCAGAATTAGTGTCATATTGCATTGCTTTATCATATGAGATATTACTCTTAAGTAATTTTCGTCTTCCTTAAAATGTTATATCACAAGGATAAATAAGTGTCACTTACAAATATCAAAATGAATAAAATGAAGTAAACTATAAAAATAGAAAATTGACGTATTCTCAAAATCAAATAAGTGTTACATTAAACTATCATTGTTTTTTAGCAAAATAAGAATTCATCTAAAAAGGGTTTAACGCTTTTATTTCTACTAATAGTATAATATTCACAAGTGATAGATAACTTTAATTATATATATATATATATATATATATATATATATATATATATATATATATATATATATATAGGGGCGCGTTATATACAGTACTAATATTAGATGCAGTACTTTACAGTACCAATCTGACCAATAAGAATTTAGCACTATTAAATAATTTTGTTTAATTGAAAGGGTATAATTGTCAAACACACCTTTTAGTTTTTTTTTTAGAATTTATTAATTAAAAAACGTTTTTTAATTCCCTTAATTTTAGGATTTTTTTTTTTTTTTTTTTTTTTTTTTTTTTTTTTTTTTTTTACATGTTTTCGGAAAAATGAGATGCATAGGATTTTTTTTATTTTTTTATTTTTTTTTATTTGTTTATTTACATATACTTCTTGTGTATAAGTATTTAGACATCAAACTTGTTTTACATAAAATGTTAGTTGCATATATGTTTCTAGTGTATATTGTTTGATCTTCGATATTTATGACTAAAAACAAAAACATATACATGTAACCTCTATAAATTAAATAACAAACAAAGAACATAAATAGTGTACACAAAACTCAATACCAAATAAAATACAATACATGCACAAGTATCTTGCTAAATATAAATGTGGACGCCATAAACATGTGTGCACTCTTCAATTTCTCTTCAAATTCCTTAAAACATATGTGCATGCTTTTCAAAAATATATGCGCACGCGGGGCTTTCTTATCAAATTTATTAGAACATATGCGTACGCCTTCCAAACACATGTATGTTTGTGTGTCCACGTTGTGCACGCTTTTCAAAACATGTGTGCACTCTTCACTTTATTGTCCAATTCATCAAATTTATTAGAACATAGGTGCACGCATTCCAAACACATGTATGTTTCCTGTGGCCACATAAACTTCAATCAAAGGTGTATTTATAAAGCACCAAAAACACAATACTTGTTTCGAAACAAAAAAATAAAAATTTAATATTTAATCATATTAATAATAGCTAATGCAATTTTAAACCGTAGCAACTAGAAGAACATACCTGAAACAATATACCCTCAAAAAACTTCTTTCATCTAACAAAGCTTTTACCATCAACGATAGATCGTTTTTACTGTTAAGCTTACACACTGAACTTAATAAAGTGCTAGCAACAACCATCTATAAACATATATGTCATCCCACTTAAATACCATATCTTGTTCATTATCATAGACAGATTATATAATATAGAAAAAGCACCACCACAAAAAATAAAACGATGGGTGGTTGAAGATTAAAAAAACGTGTGTATCTTAATAATCTAATATCATTACATACTCGTATATGATTTTAGAGTAGCATATATTTTATTTACTATATAAACAAAGTTAACAACCAATTGTATTTAAAGTCCATCGACATGGTTTGATTCCCTTTCAAAACGAGGCCGTATAGCAAAATTATTCCATCAACCCCCTTGCCTTCCCAACATTTTCAACCCAACAGTATTATAAAGAAAATCACAAATATCATAGGCAGTTTATATAAATTCGATTCATTATAAAAATTAATACAAACCTTAAATCAGTAAGAGGTCGAATCAAGCAACGGTTCTTCTTCCTTGTATAGAAACGCTTGCCATCTTTGACAGCCACCACTAGCGTTTTATTTCAAGTGATTAATATGTCAGACATGGAATTGTGATAAGAGCGGCTTTTGTGATAAGCGCGGTTCATGAAAACTTACAAATCAAATTAGACGCCAGATCTACAATGGTAATTTTTTTTGGTTGCTGGAGAATGTTGTGGTGGCTGAAAAAGATGAATTAGGGTTTGAGTGAGAGATACGTGGGAGAGAAACAAATATTGAATTAACTGTATAATACTACGTAACTCCTAAAAGTTTGGAACAGTTTTTGAAAAATAAAATTTTGTAATTCCTATAATGCCCCTAAGGCATTTTAAAAAAATTACCTACCATTCCTTTTAATTACATTAATTACACTAATGGCACAACTGATCTCATCCATTGATAAAATGATCTGACGGTTTAAATTGGTACTGTAAAGTACTGTAACTAAAATTGGTACTGCATTGAACACTACACTTATATATATATATATATATATATATATATATATATATATATATATATATATATATATATATATATATATATATATAATTGTGTTCAAGTGGTGTACAACTTAAAATACAAAATAATAGGCACCAATACACATGTAACACGTGGCATTGAAAGTTGATAGCTGGAAATTAGAAAATTAAATAAAGCTATAATCACTAACAAATAAATAAGGGCATTATCGACATTTGACATATCCTATTTTCTTGCTGAGTTAACCCTCTCAAAGGGGAGGTGATTTGCACACTCCCAAAAATGATTGGCACACTCAAAATGTGAGTGTGTTGACATTTATACCCTTACAGGATATGAATAAGTCCAAACAATATGAGGGTATAAATGTTAATACACTCAAAATTTGAGTGTGCCAATCACTTTTGGGAGTGTGCAAATCACTTCCCCTCTCAAAGCCTATAACGTTTCTATCTCCTCCATCATCTGTTTCTTTCCTTCCCCATATCTTTCCATCTAATTTTATTTTCAATAACAACAAAAAAAACATCCCTTTTAAATTTAGATATATGATCAGATTCGAAAACCAATCCCCATCTCACTATATCCCTTTTGTTAGAAACGAAAAGGTTGTTATCCATTACGAAAACTATAGTCGTCTTATGTCCGCGAGTCTATTCTACCGTGATCAATTCAACGAATCTCTTTTGCTAGTGATCTTCGTTGTTGTAATTGTTGTTGATTCGCCCGATACTTCTACCGTCGTTTGCTTGCCGAAGATAGCCTATTACGATTTATATATCAACGATAATAGTCGTGTAATACTATTAAAACGTGAAGGTGACACACAGTGTTTCAAGGTGATGCATGACGCTATTTCGAATTATGCCTCAAGTTGATTTACGTACTGGTTTAAGGTTTAGAAACAAAAATAGTGGTACAACAATATTTTTTTCGTTTTCTTATAATAGATCAGAATTAATTTAAATATGTTTTTTGAATTAAATATTAATTTGTGTAAACATGTTTTTGTTAATGCGTATCAATTATATGTGTACCAATTGTGCGTCACTAAAATGTATTACGAAACTAAAGTATGTAAAAAAAAACTTAATTCGTCATTAATATGTCATAAAATTAGTGTGTCACTACAAACGTTTCAAAATAATTTAGTGTGTCACTACATATGTGTCAAGAAAATTTGTGCGACAAACATAGCGTGTCAATAAAATGTCACTAAAATTTTAGTGTGTCACTATACATGTATCAAGAAATTAAGTGTCACTACAAATTTAGATGTGTGTCAAATCTATACAGATGTGTTACTCTACTAAAAAGATGTACGTGTCAGTATGTTTAAGGATGTGTATCAAATGTGTTAATATTTATAAAGACGTGTCACTCTATTAAAATGATGTGCAAATCTGTCTAAGAATATGTATCAAGTGTGTCAATATCTGTAACGATGTGTCACTCTAAAACAATGATTTCTAATAGCGTAGGTTTAGTTCTCTAAAACTATGTTGTCTAAAATTTCGAGCCTTATAATTTTTATTTGGTTTATGTATCAGTTGTGTTTATCGAGGTATCTGTCTTTTAAAACTATTTTATTAATTTGAGTGTTACAGGAATAGTGGTATCTACCTTTTGAAATGGTTGTGTTGTATCAGTACCGCAAAAAACATAAATATTTGTAAAAGAAGTTTAATGTGAAATAGATCGAAATTATATGATGAAAAGTCAACAAAGGTATACCGAGAAAAAGGTGAAAACCACTGCAAAAAAATGTAATAGATGAACATTAAATGGTGTATAAACAAGAAAGAGAAAAAAAAAAACAATTGGAAGGAGACACGTGAGTTTAACACAAGTTTGGTTCATAAATTTGCCTTTCATTTCAAATTAATAACAAAAATGCCATCAAACACATATTAATCAAGTGACATCATAATTGGTACATCTAACGGTCCAGATTTGTGCCTATTATTTTCTATTTTAAGTGTGTACACCACAATAACACCATCATATATATATATATATATATATATATATATATATATATATATATATATATATATATATATGTGTGTGTGTGTGTGTGTGTGTGTGTGTGTGTGTGTGTGTGTGTGTGTGTGTGTGTGTGTGTGTGTGTGCGCGCGCGCTTATCTATTGTGATTAAAGACACAAAAACCATCTTCTAACTGAAAATTATAAAAGTATTAGAAATACATTGGCATACAGAGCAATGAAATATCTCAGGTAAATTAAAAGTTAAAAAAAACAAACTTGTTATATATCACAGAATATCACTTGTGAAAATTCTGAATATCACTTGTGAAAATGCTAAATATCACAGAATATCACTTGTGATATTCAGAATATTACTTGTGATGTTCAAAATCGTATGAAAACGTATGAAAATGGCCGAAAACGACCGAAAACGTATGAAAACGGATGAATATGTATGAAACAGATGAAAGCGTATAAAAGCGTAAAAACACGTATGTAAACGGACGAAAACATTTAAAAAATGGACGAAAATGAAAAAAAATGGACGAGAACGTATGAAAACGTACAAAAACGGACGAAAACGTATGAAAACGGACAAAAATGGGCGAAAACGTTAGAAAACAAACAAAAACATAAAAAGCGTAAAAACACGTCTGAAAACAAACGAAAACGTATGAAAAATAGATGAAACAAAAGAAAACGTATGAAAACGAACAAAAACGTAAGAAACGGATGAAAACGTATGAAAACGGACTAAAACGTATGAAAACGAAAAAAAATGTAAGAAACAGACGAAAACGTATGAACACGAATGTAAACGCAAGAAAGCGGACGGAAACGTACGCAAACAGACAAAAACGTATGAAAGCGAAGAAAATAAAACATGATTGTAAAAAAAAAAAATGTGAATAAGAAAGATAAAAACGTAAATTATAAAAAAGGACAATAAAAAGGCCAATTAAAAAAAGGCAAAAAAAGAAAAGAAATATATATGAAAGGCAAAAAAACAAAGAAAAAAATAAAGGACTTAGGTTTTCATATTTAATCTTAGATTAATCTCACCATTATATCAAAATAGATGGATAGTGTGGATTTGTCCCATGGTATACACCAAAATAAGGGTATCCAAAATAAAGTGACTCTGCAAAAGCAATGTTTAACTTTAAAGGATATATTATTCGTAACTGATCCAACTCAATTATACATGCTTGGTTCTATTAAGGTTTTTTGTATTTGCTATATAGTTCTCATTATCAATATTAGTTATAATATCCGTGCACGCACGGACTTTTTTCTAAAATTTTCAATAATTAATTTTTATCTATTATAAAACAAATAGCTTATTGTTTGTTAATAATATCTCTTTCTTAAATATTTGGATTTTTGTTTTGACTTAAATCAACTTTATGATATTTTATAAATCATTATATGAATGCTTGCAACCCAACTTAAACCAAAAGTTTCAACACCTATATGGGAGATTTATAGCGCCAAACAGATCTCATCATTTGGCACGAAGCTCTAATGAATGATTGGTGATGCTTTGAAACGTTAGATAGAACGGTTAGAGACATTCTTGACGCTTTTGGAACTTTCGTTGGAGAGAGACGGTTATGCTAGGAGGGGACTTCACGTAGACTCTTCCTATAGAAAAACTGCACTTTTTTCATTTTCGTTTTTCTTTTTTCTTTTTTTTTTTCTTTTCTTAAGTGAACTTGAATTTGTTTTGGGTTTTCCTTTATACTTTCAGTGGAACTTGTATACAGTACACTTGTGTTCAGGTTGTATTATGACAATAGAAATAGTGATGTTTTATTTATAAAGTTACTAGGCAAGTACCCATGCATAGCAACGGAAATTCCTAGTGGCAGATAATTAACGATTTGCGATTGTGGTAAGTATTTCATGTAACGTTCAAAATACAACATAAAAAGATCAAAATGTAATTGCAAATGATTGTAACATGTGATAATTCAACTCAAGCAAAACCTCTTAACATGTATCAAAGAACATATAACAACATTTAGTGAAACTATAAATAAACATTACATCAATTATGAGATAATAACTAAGAATGCACGTTACTTGTCGTGTAAAACTTTTTGATACACGACATTTGAGGGGTAGATTCCTGCTTGACCGAACTCTTTGACTGGTTTAACCAATACATTTGTTGTTCTACGTGATATCCCTCTAGACAACGCAACATAAAGCTAGTCATGCGAGAAAACAGAGTCAACCAAATAGACACCAACATTTAGAATTGTTCGGCCTTGAGCTTTATTGATAATCATTGCAAAGCTAAAAAGCACCGAAAATTGTTTTATTTGTTTTGAAGTGATATTTTGCCGATGCAAATTTGAACTCCAAATGTTAAGTTATTGTTTGTATAAAGTGCTGATAGACGTAGCAAAATGATATTTAGCATGTTATTTTTCTTCCAAGGTTTTCACAACTGCACAATACCCTACATACCGTCCTACCGAAGTGAGTAAATTATCAGTTGTACTAAAAAGTATTCTCATTTTAAATTCAATGTCCAAATATTTTCTTAGATATCAATGTGAATACTTTACTATATTATATACCCATGACTTGTTTCATAGTGCGAAAAGGGGTATTAAAGCGTGAATACTTTCCTATAATATTCATTTTTTAGTTGACGAAAAGTTGTATTAAAGTGTGAATACTTTCCTATATTGTATGAGTTTTTTAAACATGGTGTATCAATGCATGTTTCACCAACATTGCATGCTAGATGTTAACCACTTTTCAAAAGGTGCTTTGTTTTATAACTTTGGTGTTAATATATCTACCCATATCCGATCCATTTCATCCGTACGTTGTAGCTCTCGCAAGTTGTCCGACATCAACATGAACATCAATCAAAGAGTTTGTATTTGTTTCGGAATTTGTCTATAAAACAATAGCATGATTAAACGACACATAAATCAACACATTATTTTGTATGGGTCTGTTTTTATTATTTGTTCTAAAAATAAAGTCCACGTATAGATGTTTGTTATAGTTGTATATTACATGCCTAATTATTGTTACTTTTGTGTAAAAAAATACACCTTATCCCTTTTTCACGTAATAGGTCAGTTCATGTTGTAGCAATTTAATAATCTACCAGTCTAGCCATATGAATAGAAAGTCAATATACGTGACCCTCATGGGGTCGCTATACATGTTGATACCTGGAATTCATATGCACTAAATAAATTGTTCTCATATCTCTATAACGAAAAATTAGCTATAAAGTTGTCCAAATTAATGCATCGAACAGCTATCTTAATCAAAATTAGATATATTACAAGGATGTCAGCATAGACATAAAGTATTTGTTCCTATAAATATGTTGTTTTATTACAAATCTTTAAAGACAAAACAATAGCAAGCTTCCTTTAGGCCTATTAAAAACAAAACCGTAACAGGAACTTTAATCAGTACCATTTTACTTATAAATTATTGTTTGGCCCTCTTCTTTTTAACTTCCTTTTATACTCTCATTAATTCACACTTTATAACTTTGCTCATTAATCCAAAGTACCAGTTTACTTATAAAACCACTGTAAACATGCTTGACCAATAGATGTAGCCTTACAATTCAAAGAGCAACACAAGAGTAAACACGTATGTAAACAAAGAGCAACACAAGAGTAATTCATTCATTTTATACAAAAAAAGAAACTAAGGAAACCAAGCCATCATTTATATTTCTTGTTAAACTCTTTTCCGACCAACCACCAATATTCAACAGTTGGCGCTGGAATTTCTTTTTCTTCATCATCTTCGTCATCACTTGATATGACAATAACGTCATCCTCAAAATGTTCAAGATAAAGGCAGTGGGTCAAAGGACAAAATGTGTTAGTTAACAAACAAAATCATAAGTATGTTTGAAACTTGTATTTGTTCCTTTGAAACCTTGGTGAATTTCAATGTACAAAAGACATTCACATGATCAAAGACCTTGTTGTTACAAGTCTAGATTTCAAAGTACTCACATGATCAGAGACCACTGTAACTTTGAATCATCATAACCATAAGAGCACTAGGTGTCTTGACTCTGAGTTATTCAATAGCTCAGTACCACGTCAGCGCCACATCAGCTTTTACCTTTCACAATAACTCACCAAAAAACACCCCTTACCTTAACTTACCTATAACTCACCTTAACCTCAATTATTTTCAATTTCAACCCCAAACTTTAACAAATACTTCATTTAAAAATAACATAAACATTTATAAAACACAACTTACATTATACACACGTTTTAAATACTATCCCGCTCTTACATTTGAATTCAAATTGTAAATACTATCCCGCCCTTACGTTTGAATTCAAATTTTAAATAATATCCCGCCCTTCCGTTTGAATTCAAATTTTAAATATTATCCCGCCCTCCAGTTTTAGATATTTGAATTTCTAAACACCCGTATATATAGCATATCATATCATACTTTTTGCACACACTTCACTTTATAAAAAAATTTACAATGGCTAATCGTTGGTCTATTGAAGAAGAAACTTTGTTGGCCGACATGTGGCTAGTCGTTCACGAATTTCCTTCTGTAAACATCGCTTTTTGGAATGACGTTACAACAAGGTTCAACGAACAATCTGACGATCCTTTTCATAACAAAAGCCAGATGACAGGTAAGTGTGTAAGACTTACCTGTGAATGTGAAAAATTCAATGATATTTATTTGAATTTACAGCCTACACGTGAGGTCAATGGTCGTCTTCTCGATGCAATTCACGTTTACAAAGAGCGCTATGGTGGGAAAGGCTTCAAATACTTGCACGTGTGGTTGATCTTGCAAAACACCCCAACATGGAACAGATATAGGAATTAATGCCCGTATTTGTACTTTCCGTATCTGTTGTGTTTGTACTTTCATATTTTGTGTATTTCTATTTCCGTATCGTTTATGGTTGTATTTCAGTATCGTGTTTATCATTTTCCTTATGTTGTACCGTCTAACGGCTAGTTTGAATATTGATACAATATGTAACGGCTAGTTTCCGTTACAATATCCTTTACCGGCTAGATCTCCTATAAATACAACTTTAACAACACTTGATACTCTCACATAAACACTATGGTTAACGATCCATCTATGGTGCAAAGGAATATCCTTACCCGATTCCGAAATGAACAAGAAAAAGAGCTAAAGCTGGTTAACAATTTTCTAGGTGAGATAACAAGAATTATGATGCAGAAGGAAGAGCGTGCTCCAGAGATCCAAAGGTTGCGTGAGCTGCCTCAAGACCATCCAGTAATCACAATCGGTCTAGAAACTCTATTAAGAAACGATGAAACAGATCTGCAAATTCAGGTCACCTGGAAGATGGTTAGGGAACAAGTGTTGCAAGTGTGGGAGGAGAAGTCAGAAATCATAGACAATTACAAGTCCATGTAATACCTTCGTGACAATCGTAGGATAATTTGTGTTTTCGTATCGTTATTCTTAGTTTGAATGTGGTGTACTGGAATTTTAAATTTATGGTAGACTTTGATTTATAATCACAAGGGGGTCTTATGAAATTTTTGGTTCTTGAAAGCAAATAATGAAAATCTTGCAAGGGGCAAAAGTGTAATTATTTTTATTCCAACCGGCCTTAACGTCACGTTATTGTGGTAACGTGCTGCGTTAACGCAGCAATAACTTGCTTCCCCGGTACCTTAATGTGACCATTAACGTGGCAAAGAAAGGAATAACGTTGGTCTAAAAGGCAAGACACCTAGTGCTCTAAGTATAGGCGTCACTAAAAATCATTCGTCCTTATTTGATTTTCTACGAGACTAACAAATTACATACAACCAAACAAATACACAATTGAACAAAAAGTGGCAAATTGTAAAGTATCCAAGATCAGATCTACAATCAGACAACCACCATAAACCATAGCTTCAAACACAGTGGTTCAAGAAGATAGTAATAAAAATGCATAGGCCAAACATATTCCAAGAGATTCAACCATTAATTCCACCACTAACACCAGTCATGGTGGTAGCCACTTAGTCAGTGGTAACACAAACAATAACGAACTATTCTAGCAAATAGAAAAATTCCCAAAGTTGTAATAAGGAGAACCAATGTAACAAACTTTAGCATTAGTATGTAAGCACAAATGTAACAAAAGAGATACCAAAATCATTTATCACAAATGTAACAAATGTCAAAACCAACATAGCATACTGAATAAATTCGAGACAGATCTTAACATATCTCAAACCACAAAATGAACCAAAACAACTAAACAAGACCCCGGTTACATTTCCTCAGATCCTATCCAAACACCATACACGAAATCGGAAATTGGTCAAAATCGACATAAACCACATAAAACAAACTCAAAACATTACAGTAACCACCAAACACACTAAATCCTACCAATCGAACCAAAACAAACCAAAGGCACCAAACCTACAGAGAGATGGTGGCACCATAGAGGGTGGCGTGGCGTGAGTTAATGACATATTTCAAAGTATATAAAACCATCAAACCCACCGCGAGATGATGGCTATAGAAAACCGAAGCCGCCAAGAATAACCAAAAACTCAGCCTGACTACCTGAAACCACCTAAACCACCGAAAGATGGTGGCAATATCGGCAGATTGTGGTGGTGATTGGCTTATAATGGCAGCGGCGGCTGTGTTTTTTTAGTGAGAGAGAAGAAAAAAATTAAATATGCAGTACTATTTTATTTCTCTCACATTTTAAGTCAACTATACATCATACATGCTCTCTGATTCCAGCCGTGATTTCATAATTTACTTCGACACAAATTATTCTTTGGAAAGTGTTGCCATTTATACAATAGGTTTCAATACTTTCCCTAATTCACCTAATTACCTTTTAATGTTTACAGAACTATGTATTCACTTTCAAAAAAATGTCGCACCCTTGTCATTTATGCACTATTCGGTTTCAATATTCAATATTTTCTTTCCTTCTAAAAAAAGTATACAACCGTGTTTGTGATGTTTCAACCATTTCAAAATAATGGTTTCAACAGGTTCCTTTATTAGTGACTTCAAAATTTCAACTTTTCAATATTTCAACATTTCAAGGGTTTGAATCCAACGGGGAGAAAATTAATCCCCTTGTGGCCACGGAGGTTCACCTGTGCCGACTCCGGGTTATCCAAAAAGGGTAGTCGCCGGTGGATTAGTCGGCTCGCAATGTCTAATCGGAAACCCATGATTACCAATATATATATATATATATATATATATATATATATATATATATATATATATATATATATATGACTTTTCAACATTTTCAACTTTGACCATTTTCTCTTTATATGTAGTTAAGATATATTTGTTTTTGAAATTATGTTTTATTTATAAAGTTATATTTTTGTTTTAAAAATTAAAAGTCCATCTCAATATTGATTAATTTTTGTAAATTTTCTCTATGTGTATTTGTCCACGCTTGTAGAGATGTACATTTATGCAAGTTGTTCACAAGTTTCTAGTTTCTACATGTTTTTAAGGTGGATGCTTGTGCAATTTTCTACACGCTTTTAATGTGGAAACTTATATAGCTGTGCAACAGGGAGAAAATTAATCCCCTTTTTTTCCCAAGGAGGTTCACTTCCGCCTACTCCGGGCTATCCAAAAAGGTAATCGCTCTGGGATTGATCGACTCGTAATGTCCAGTCAGAAACCAGGTAAAAAAAGAAAAATGTTCATGCTAATCATGTGTATTTTTATGTGACGCCCATATTTTCCGCCCAAGAATCAAGCGTAGACTCCATATTGTACACATTTAAATTTTTGCGTCTCAATAAATGTATCTCAAACCTTTTGTAAAATGGTAGGTAAAAGGTTATCTTTACTACATTATGATCATTTTGAGGTGTTTGGATCCATGAATCTAGTGGCAAGCACACTTGAAACAACTAATTATAACCTTTAAAATTATGGAAATCATATCCAAACAACACTAAAGAAGAATGCAACCTCATTAGATGAAAAATAAAAAAGTGGGAGCTCTTCTGGATCGCTAATAATAGTACATTAGACTCGTCATGTTTTGGGATCATGTGAAACTCCAACTCTGTTACCACTCGGTGTTTTATCCTTACAAAAAGTGTCAGTTTAAAAGAAATAAAAGGCTTAGACCTTCTCGTGTATGACTGTTTATATGCAATATGTTAGCAGATGCACATTGAAATATTTGGGTTGAACCATTTCAACCCGAAATGGTCTTGATCCATTTCAACCCGAAATGGTCTTGATCTATTTCAATCTGTACTTAGAATGACCAATTTTAACCCGATAATGTCATTTTAACTGTTACCTAACTCATCCATCTTACCACCTATAGCACTACCTTCTGCATTCAGTGGAAGTTGGAGGTGAAAATTAAGCATGCATTCACTAATACATCAGTTTTGCACTAAATTCAGCATTATGCCCAAGCAATGTCTTCACGGTTGAGGTGTCTACTGCTCTAAGTGAGTGCCAAATAGTAAGGTACAAATGGAGCCATTCCAATCTGCATTTAAAAAAGAAAGATTACTTTAGACCAAAAAATGGATAACAAACATCCCTTAAGTATTGATCAAGTTTAGAATACATGACCTTATGGATAACAAACATAATCCTCACATATAATTAAGCACCAAACATCTATTACGTAAATACGACTGTTAGAAAGTTGTACCCGATTTCTCTTTCCAAGACTTGCAATAGAAAATGAGACTTCTATATTAAACTGAACGTATAAAATATTTCCATTTACTTGCATCTAGAAGAAAACTACCTTCATAAAGTTAACCTATTGATTGTTGTCTTTTCGAGCTAAATATGACTTAATGTACAACATTTAATACATATTTATGAATGGTATGTAAGGATATGGCTTCATACTCTATGAGATTTGGTGCAACAAAGACTTTGCACACATGATGTCCAACCTTGTCCTTCCTTAACATCAACTTTACGGTGGTTGCATGACCAAAATGATGTTCTCAATCATACCCTTTTTGCTTTAGATTTTAACGAACCTTGCTTATCAATGGCTTGAAACCCTTCTAATGTATTAGTGTTATAAAGAATGTCAGGCGCATAACATTTGTTCTGTTCCCACGACTTGTTTTGGTTAGTGGGTCATCACTTGTTTCAGTTGGTAAAGATACGCCAAGGAGAGTTAGATGGCTGGAAACTTGAGTATTTGATCAAGGTGCATAGCAACCTACCACGCACAGCTAACACAAACGGATTAGTACACAGTAACCGCAATGCATCCAATTCCACAAACATTTGACCATATGCATTTTACAAACAACAATTGCCCTACATTTTGATTCGTTATTCCGAAATCATAATCATATGTAATGCAAAAGAGATACAAATTTTTTCATAGTAAGATTTCCGGAAACCAAATTCTAGTTAGTATTAACGCCCCCGAAGCCAAAAGCAATAGACTAATCGGATATCCTTTCGATTTCACGTAAAAACCATAGTGGAAGGATAGTAGTAGAACACAACTTCAAGCTTATATTGGGCTCCAACGTCTCATCTCCCACTGATGTGGGACAGGTTTATAAGGGGCTCAAATGTCTTATCTCAGACTGATGTGGGACGGGTTGTTACAGTTTCTCATCCATTAAGTTAATAGATGAATAATAGTATCTTGACTTGTTTTATGCATTTACATATGCTAACAACTTCATCAACATAAACATAACAATCCATAATGAAATTTAGCCAAATACGCTAATGTGTAAAGCATAGAACTAATATTATCATCGATAATTCGGTATGGTACAGTTCCTTATATTCCATATATAGTTTCAATTTATAATAAAGCTTTGTCTACTCTCTTAAGTTTTACAATCCAATATTGAAGAACTACATAAGCACCGTCGTCAAAGTTGACTTTTAGATAATAAAAAACAGAAAGAAAATCCTAATGTAACTGAATTCATTTTGCAACACACCAGAAGTTAAGAACTTCCATTCAATCACTATCATAACATGCTATAGTTGTGTAAATGAGTCTTCACATGATCAAAACACCTCTCATGACTTGATCGAGATTAAAAAAAAACATTTGCTTCATAACTACCTTCCTTACCACATTACCTGGATTATTAAGAGAACTTGTGTCAAAATCCATAACCGAATAGGAGGATCAGTCAATAAGAGCTTTTATCTGAAAACCAATCCTAAGCTTTGCCAAGTGCTTTGTTTGATTGGTGAAGTGTTTTGGTAGATTTCATTGATGAAGTGAAACGTATGGATCAAGAGGTGAATCTGAGCTGCTGAGGATGAATAAAACATGAGATTGAGGACCATTTGGTTTTTTAGTATTTACAATTCGCCTCCCTCTCAATTAAACAATTACCATCAACCCCATGTGTATCTTGTAGTTTTTCCTAATCAGTTTTTAAGGATGAAATTTAACCAAATTGCATTCAATTCTAATGGCAAAATCGAGCTCTCCTATTGGTCTAATTTTTTTTTCTAAGAAAGGTTTGGCAAAATTACTATGAAATGATGTAATTCTTTTATTATATAAAAGATTGCTCAATGTTACATAATATGAGGTATCATCATTAGGGTCGGAATCAGAAACAAATATAACTTGATGCATACATTTTTTGAAACCGTAATATAGAAACACATTTTGATGGACTAGGTGCATTTTTGATACATTTAGGAAAAATTGATGTTTTTGTTAATACAAATATCGCCTAAAAACGTTATTTAGATTTTACGATCCTTGCTAAGTTTTGTTAATGACAAAGTATGAACTTTAGCTAATAAGTAAATCATCACTTTAGTGTTTAAGTCTTGTTTAACTAAGGTTTACATTTCTTTTTAAACAAAACATTGTTTTTATTTCTTTAATTAGAAAGTGTCTTGTCACATCACTCATTTAAGGCAAGCTTGTGTATTTGACTTGCCATAACATCTTACACATTTTTGGAAGCTTTCCAAATTGGATTTAATGTGTTTGACTAGTTGTTGTTGATGTGACTTTGGTTGGTTTGTGTTATTTATTATAAAACCTACTTCAAGCCTGGCGGAACCCTGGGGGTACACGGGCGGAACCCATCTGAGGGTTCCGCCGTATCCGCCAGACCTGCTGTTTGTTTTACTATAAATACCAAGCCACTTGTTTGTTTTGAGCAATCACTTTAGGACATATATTTTCATATACTCTCTCAACTAACTCAGTAACATTTGACTTGTGTGATCCTCTTATGTAGCAAGGGACTTCACAAGATCATTCAAGAAGTTACAAGCTTCAACTCGAAAGTTGCAAGACTTGTTAGCTTTGTTATGTATAAGCTTCTGTAGTTTATACTTCATTTGTATCATGTGTGTAGAAGTGATCGCTTAGTATTTTAGGCCTCAAAATACATAGTGCGTAGGGAGTGGTTGTACCCTTGGTAAAGAACTCGACATGTAGCTTAGTGTCGGTAAAAGTATAAGCGACGATGGGAGTGGTTGTTCCCGTGTAAAAGAACTTGACATCTAGCTTAGTGTCGGTAAATGTGTAAGCGACTTTGTATAGGTTTCTCCACCGGGAAAGGAGCTTGTTGATTAGTGCTTATAACTCTCGAGTTGGAAACTTGGGGTGTGGATGTAGGGCAAGGAAAAAGAGTCCTTGTAGCTGAACCACAATAAACTATCGTGTTGTGGTTTGATCGTTTCTTTCTTTGCCTTTGCTTATTACATATTTTCTTTAGTTAGAATTGTTATTCACACGCAAACTTTTCAAAGAATTAAACATGTAAAGTTGTAGTTAGAATTGTTATTCTCACATAAAGCTTTTCAAAGAATTAAACAAGTAAAGTTGTGTTTATATCTTTAAACAAACGTAAAGTTTTTAAAGGATAATCAAGTTAAAAAGCGGTAAACTATTCAACCCCCTTCTAGTTTTCCACAGTTTTTTTCAAAAATTAACACTAAATCGAAAAAATCTATAGGGTCTCGAGTACCCACGGGAACCCCCTGGTTCCTTCCCTAATCATCATCTAACATGATATCAAAACGAGTTTGATCCTAATACCTAATGTCCTAGTCAACCACCATTAACCATTGTCTCTATGCCACCTCGTCAAACCATATCAACCGCCTTTATACATTTTTATATAAAAAAAGTATGCAATTTTTGCCAAAAACCCTACCTGCTAACAATTTCGGTGTATAATTTTTAAACCGCTCAAAGTTAACTGGTGTCGTTAGCGCTATTCTGATCATTTTCTAATTTTGCAATCAACCCACCAAAGAATGCCGCTCAAAAGTCACGGCAGTTGAATTGAAAAAAATGAAAAACGCTACCAAAACTCGCTTTTGTTGTTGCTTCTGAAGAATAATATCTTCTAAATATTGTATGTGTTCGTCAAAAAATTCTGACCACGTTTTTCAATAAACCATAGAGCTAAATTTGTCGTTGTTGTGGGCCTTAGCCCAATGCTTGTTTGCTTTTGCATCTACAGTTTGAAGATTTCCTTCGAGTGTTGTCAGATTTCTTTAAAAGCAATTTATTTTCTTTTTTCTATATTTAATCTTTTATACTTAGTCCAAGCTTTTGAGATTTCACCGCTCGGATTGAAAGAAGTATTAGAGGATAGATTAATAGTTGGCTCAACTCAATTGTACGGATGTGGGTCCATTAGGGTTTTGGTATCTGCTACGTAGTTATCAATATTAATAGTGCTCGATAATAATAGAGTAATAAACATAATACTGACAAGGTGTCATCATCCAACAGATTGACTTTTTACAAAATTCAAACACTTACTTATTTACGTACTTTTTTCTAAGCAGCTTCTGTACTACAGTAGTAATTATTTTTAAATATATAAAAAGCATAAGTAGAAGGGGGGGGGGGGGACAATTGAAAGACCCCCTAAACCTAAGACTAATCAAATTGACATTAGGCATCATTGCATCAAAACTACAGAAAATTTGATTTTCAAACTATCTTATGACACTAGGTGAAACACTTCACTATTTCTTGTTGTAGTTAACTTCTTGAACTTTTGGACAAAAAAGTCATATCGTTCATGACCCGGTCAATGGATCCTGAGCAACACACCAATGAGAATGTATATATTAATTTCCAACCATAGAGTACAACTTAAGAACAAAGATACTACTGATTAGGACATGCCCTGGATCAGAAAACAAACAAACTATTGCATTTACATCACATATCTGACAACTCTATAGAAACTAGAAGGGGGGTGGGTTGAATAGTTTCACCGTTTATAATTACGTTTTAAAACTTTTACCTCTTTTATGTCCTTTTTACAAGATGGTTAGATTCGATAGTTATGTGATACCTATGAATACTATGACTATAAGTAAAGTAAGTAAAGAAGTAAGGAAAGAACACAACCAAACCAAGGCGCCGAGATATATAGTGGTTCGGCACGAAGCTCACTCTTCGTCCTACTCCACTCCCCGAGTACCACACTCGAGAATTCACAATCACTATGTCAACACACTCCCTTCAGGCGGAGCAAACCGTACACAAGCTTACACCAAATTTAACGACTGATTGGCTCCAAACGGTCAACTTAATTGACCAGGTGAATGGTCATCAAAGTCAAACAGCCTAAGAGTCAATCTCCGTGGAAGTATAGGGTTTCCCCGGGTCGTTATGTCCCGACGAGGTGTGATGGTAATCAAAACGGGTTTGTGATCGGGTGAATTTGGACAGGAAAGGGGTAATAAAGGTTTTGAATGATTACGCTAAGGAAATACGAATGAGAACGATTTAAACAATCTATATTAACAATAACGTGAAACCTAGTTAACCTAAAATGTAATCTAAAAAATTTAAAATCAGAGTTTGCTTATAAATAAGCAGAAAAATAAGCCAAAAGGGCTTAAATAGAAGCTATCACTTTTTTTTTTGTTTTTGGTTTCTCTATATTTTACAAACTACTTTTACTAACATAACCTAAATTTAAAAAAAAACGTAAAAGTTATTTAAATAAAACGCGAGTGCGCAAAATAAAACGTGAATTTTATGCTAAGCTAACCCTACGGATATAAAAATTATATTTTTACGAACCTAATGATAAAAGAAAATTATTTTTTGACTTTTTAATTATTTATTATTAATTAATTACTAATTAAATTCTAATAAATATTAAAACTATTCTAAAAATTCTGAAATTCTTTTGGTAAATAAATAAACTTAAAACTAACCTAAGAAAAATGAAAATGTAAAATAAGCAGTTACAAATAAGCAGTAATAAGCAATGTACAAGCTGATTATAGTAAATAAGCAAACAGGAAGAAAAACAAGGTTATATCATAAATGTTGCAAAGACTTAATGAAACAAGACCCAAGGGCAAGTGGTTGTGGCGTGTTGTGTTGAGGTTATGTGAAGCCAAGAGGTCTCAGGTTCGACCCTACCTCTTGGCTTTTTGCAAAAACAATTTTTTTCTTTCAAACTTTCTTTTTGCAAATCACTTTTACGACAAATATCACCAACTTTTGTAAAAAGATTTTACTGATAAGCTTAAACCAAGCTTTTGCAAGGCTCAAAACTCAACAGTTAAAGGTTTTTGAGTTTTGGGAGATTATGTCTTCACCACACTTAACCAAATAAGTCAATAAGCAAAAAACAAGGACTAACATCAATAAGCACAATCTCAGGCAACACAAATCAATTAAAATCAACAACAGATATACAAGCTAGATTAAACCAAACCAAAAATCAAACAAGCTCAGTTGAGCTGCTGGTGTGAACAGCAGACATGGGCAATAATAGGCAAGAAGAAGGCTACAAATAAGCTGAGGGGACAAGCTAGTGAGGCCAGACAAAGCATAGAACAAACAAGCTAGCCAATCATGCATTCCAAATCAACAAGAAACAAGAAGAATGCTCAAAAACTGAGCAAGTTATGGCCAATTGGAAATGGGCCAAAATTATAAACCATTTAAATGAGAAGTTTAAGAAACTACCCTCACATATTTCTAGGGGCATTGGCGTGTTGCTAGACGCTAACCTTTGCTTGTATAATTACTTGATTATTATGACGTCGCAAGTGGGAGCTGTTGGAGTATGCTCGTGTCATAATAAATAATTATATGGCTAGGCATATGTGAGCCTATGGGGTCACACACATATACACTTAGGTACCTCTTTATGTTGTATTTATTGTACTTACGACATGTAAATAAGCTTACGTAACTTGGGATCACTATCGGGCTTCCAATGATTAAGTAATGTACTTAATCCATTGGACTTGGAAAACAAATGGGAAGCCCATTTGGGGCCCTATGGTGGCCGGCCTAAAGGGAGGGTCAAAAGGGGGTTATGGTTGAATGAATTATCTAATTAAAAGGGATTATCTCCTAATAATGAGGATAACTAATTACCAAAACTCTCTCCTCTCTCCCCTCTCTTCCTGGTACGGCAAAAACACCAAAACCAATTAGGGTTTTGGTTTCCTTGATCAATTCCTTTGATTCTTGATTAATCAAAGGTCATTTGACGGTTACGGGTAGAAGGACTAGCATCCAAGAGGTATACGGTGAGGTGTAGTGTGGACAATTCATAGAGGTGATCAATCTTATTGATCATTTGGGTTTCTCATTCCATTCGTGGGTATTGGTATTGGTGGTGATTCCCGGTACACGCTACAAAGGTATAACTATCTTGTTTATCTTATTGATTGATCATATGGCTATATGAGATCCGTGTGGGTGATGTTTTTCCGCTGCGTTTATTTGATTTATATATGTTTTTTTTATACATCACCTATAGTGGTATCACGAGCCATCATATGTGCCATATGATTATCGGGTATACATAAAAATGGCTAGAACGGGTGTTTTTTGATGATTTTTGAAGTCATGGTTAAAACAGCCCTAGGGCTCCAATTTTTTTCTCATAGGACGACCCTTTAGGGGTCTTATGATCTGCACTTTTTGGTCCCATGGCCATTTGTTATGCATATGCTTATTGGTTACTTGTCGGGTACGTAAAAAATGACCTAAAACGCGTGTTTTTGATCGGTTTTTGAAACGGTTTTAATTCAGCCCCTAAGGCCATATTTTCTGTGGTTAAATGGTATTTGGAAGGTCCTAATATCAGTGGGTTTTGACCCTTAAGTCATAGGAAACACGTACCTAACGGGGTTTTAATTCTTGTCAATTATTTCTTCGTTTTCGTTGGCTAACAATTTAATTCTTGTTATTATTTTGTTTTCCATGGCAAATACATGCATGTTTGTCCATGGAGTTAGCCAACACCATGTTTCATTCATAATATTATGGTATTATTATGTTTATATGCAAAGCCGATGAAAACCTAGACCACTTGTGCATTGAATGGTTGTTTATGTTGTTTAATTTCGTGTTTTGGGGTTTTGCCATTGTTTCGGCATTTATGTAATTATATTCTTTTGGTTGTAGCCATTGTTTGGGCACTTTTACAGTATATTAAAAGTAGATTAATTGTATTTTACTTTCAATATAATGTAATCGTGGCTTGGTGGTGAAAGGCGAAAGAGTTAAAGACGTTTTTGCTGAAAAATGACTGCTGGAACACCAGTTGGTAAAACGGAGTTTCCCGGTGATTGGTAAGGTCTTTTTGGCTGAAAGTTTTTTTGCAGGTATACAAGACATGGGCCTACAAGTTTCTAGTTTTGAGCTAATCCCGGGGAAGCCTCCATCATGGACTTTTTGGCCCTCTAACACAGAAATTCTGGAAGGACAGAAACTGCTTTTCATGTACATCATGGGCTTCCTACTTGCTCTTGATTGTCTTGGAGCAAGTGGGAGTCCTCCGTGTGGTTGTGTGGTTTGTCCCTAGTTGACTCTTGGTTGTCGTGATAGCTCACGAGACCAAGCATAGGTTTTTTCATCGGTTGAGGCTTTGCATATTGTGGTTGTGTGTTTGTTTTGCTTTTTATATATCTTGTTTCATATGTAAAATTGCAAATAGTTTTCCATAAAACTTAAAACGAAACACAAAACATTTTCAAAACAAAGTCTTTTGATTTAGTTTTACTAAGTTTATGAAACTTGAAATCATTGTTTTTTTTTTTTAAAAATAACACCTAAACTTGTTATGTATGGTA
The DNA here is from genome assembly GCA_030686995.1 of Artemisia argyi. Lineage (NCBI taxonomy): Eukaryota > Viridiplantae > Streptophyta > Magnoliopsida > Asterales > Asteraceae > Artemisia > Artemisia argyi. The sequence continues at coordinate 160,662,969 of CM060696.1, read as the reverse complement.
TTTTATTTATGTATTGTCCAAACTTTATTATCCATGTAGGATTAATATTAGTCATGAAAATGGACAACTTGACACACATAAATTAAAACAATGATTAGACTTAAGTTAAGAAAAGTTTTTAACTTGTGCTACGAAGGATGAATGCATGCTTCTTTCGTACACCTTTTGATTCACATCAAAACTTTTACCCGTCAAAATTTAAGTCATGCCGTCCAATATTGAGAACACTTGCAATTACCTTTTGCCTATGCGTGGGACCTAGGTTGAATTGTAACCCAAGGTGACTATTCTCTATGCGTGAGACCTAAATATATTCTCGCACATTCTCAAATTGGATGACTTAATCGAGTTAAGCGGTGAGACCTTGACCCGAGGCAAAGATGGGACTAAACATGCCTACATGACACTAGTTGTTTGACACTAGATGCCATGAGTCCCATAAGGATCTAAGAGTTGCACTTGTAATGCAATTGGAGATCATCGCCTACCAATTGAATCTACTATTGCTAGCAGATCAACTGATGTGATAGTAGAAGCACAATGTGGATCTTAGCCTTTTACGTAAATTAATTGTTTTAAATTATAAACATGGGGTAATTAATTTATAAAAGGATAATTATCGAAAATACTAAATATGAACCTTGAGAATTCAATTAATGAATTAATGCAACACAAATCGTAAACAAAAGTTTGTTCTTTTCTTGTTAAAAGGATCAAACTAAGTCTTCCTTTCCTTGTAAGAAAGAGACTTGTTCCTATCCTTTTCCTTATGAGGAAAAGCCATAATAGGAATATTTGAATTGTCCTAATTCTAATTAAACTCAAAGCACACATACTCTAGAAATCGTGATGTCTTGTAAATTCAAAACGGTTAAGTATGTTTGCACATCCTATTCTTTCAAGTTCGTTTTATAACCCTAGTTTTGGTTTTGAAACCTTCAAGAAATATAAGATATTTGGATAACTAGAGAACATGTTTTCTATAGCTACCAAACTAATATGAGTTAAAATAATTAGAAAACGGAAATATCAATAAACCGAAAAGTGGTAAAGGCAATTACTAGCATGATTACCTAGCAATGTGTCAGCCCGATAAACATGGAGGAACTGCATGCCTAATTTTCAAGTTTAAAATGATGGCTAGCCCATCATCTATATGTTAGAACTTGATGCACTTCCTTGAATACCTAAGTACAGGTTACTAGTCATAGTGACTCACATTAGCAATAATGTGTAGATATTCAAAGAAAGTAGGAAAGTATCCAATCATCACTCACTCTCCACTGGTGATGTAACACTTTTAATGTTGTCTAATCCAGTGGGAGCTACATGATTGTATTACTGGTGACGAAACACATGTAATGTTCTCTAATCCAGTGGGAGTTGTAAGCTCTATTAACTTACAAGTTGCCCATCTTATTTCTAGATTGTCTTGAAATAATACATGACTTTCCACATATGAAGCATCATAGTTTTTATGAGAACCATTGCATGAATTTATTAGATAACTTGTCGCGTTCCTGATGTTGCTTCCTGAAATGTTATCAATAAAATTGTTGTGCGTGATTCTTTATAAAAGCGATAAAGTTCTACACAGCTATATTTTGATTTTGACTAAAATCATATGTTATCTGTGACATTGTCATATTTGCTTGCATAATGTTGTGCCATGCACAAGTGGGAGAAATCTTAATTGTGTGCAAGGTACAACATATAACAATATGACTAATGGTTTTTCTTGACTGCAAGATAAGAAAATAAGATTCTACTAGGACTTATACACATAAAATGTATGTTGCCCTAATTAGAAAAAATGTCAAGATAACATGAAAAGTTACTTCAACATATCTGCTGAATTGTTTAGTAAATATGATTATGTCTTCTTGTAAATTCATAATCATGAAGTATGTAATTAACTTGAAATTACTATTGAGGCCAATTATCGGCACTCATAATTACTTTAGTTGAATATGTTTAGGTCTCTTGTAAAGACATAAACATCAATTCCTTTAATTGTTGAAAGTAAAGACGTTAATTTGTTATGTCTTCTTGTTAAAGACATGTACACTTACGACGTATAATAAAATATTTAATGTTTATGTTTTCTAGTTAAATCATACACATGAAGTTATTGACTTGGTCAAAGACTTTAAATATAAAGTATGCAGTAGGCTAAAAATACTATTGATGCCATCTGGTATGACTTGGTTGGCAGATACGTAAGCTAAAGAGTATAAGTTCATCTAATGAGTTGTGTGATAGTCTCACAACATCTATCCACGTGGAATACCACAACTTTATGGTAAGTCCATCATGGATATTGTTTGATCTTTGATGACTTAAACTCTTTTACCTCAAAAGCAATCAAGGTTAGAAAATTGGATGTGCCATGCGTACACCCAATATGGTTCCAACCCAGAAGGAATTTAAGACACCATTGTATTATGGAATGAGATGAATCCCATTATGTCTTGATTTTAGTTCTGAATTTGTTAAATACCTAAGAGTAAGTAATTAACAAACTAGAGTCAAGAACTAACGATGTATTTTGGATGTCCCACTTGAAAACAATTTATTGTTATCAAGATGCTGAGTACTTGGAGATTAGTCTCCACTTACAAAAGCATGTGGGAGCACCTTTAGATCTTGAAGTCATTCAAGAGCTAAATACACAACCTTCTGAGTATACTTGCTAATGTCATACTAAGGTTGAACATGCATATGTTAAACCATAGATTGATATATCTCATTCATAAATCCGCAAGGATACCCCTAACACCTGAATGATATATTTTTTATATCAATGTTAAGGGACATAAGTTGGAGGATCATAGTGAACCTGCTAACTAAAGAGATGCATTATCAGATCTTAAATCTGATGAATAACTCAAAACTATGAATGTTAAGATGCAGTCCTTTGAAGATAATCACTCATGGAGCTTGATTTATCTCTTACCAAATCAGTTAGACTGTGAGGTTTAAAATGAGTTTCTTGAACTAGAAGACTCATAAGGACAAACTTGTACACATATTTAATGCATGCATAGTAGAAGGAGTTTACTCATACTCAAGAAATTGATTATGATTAAATCTTCATACCTACAAACATTAAATGTATAAAGATGATTAATTGTCATACTTGTTTTCATGTAAATGAAATATGACAATAGAATTTTAGAACACTTTTGATTACTTTTGCGAGGACGATGAGTAATCAAAAGGGTTTATGAATCTGTATAATCTTTATTATGTATACAAGACATAAGAATCCAGGTGTGGATTAGATCATGCATCTAGGAGCAGAGATCTTAATTTAATCATTAAGTTGATTTTGATTAAATAAGATTACTCCCGAGAACTCAGAGTGCAAGTAGGATAAATGAATTTATTTTCTTAAATCTCATATGTTGTTAACATATAAGAAACGATATTCCATCTAAGCTAGACTTTTATCCTTAGCCTGGAATGAAGTTTCAATTAAGGAATTTAGGAAATAAAACATAAAACCTTGTTGCATGTGTTTATTAGGATAAAAATAAGCGGTTAATAATCTAAACACAATATGACATGTCATTGAGGGGAATCTCAATGATCAATCTTATATGATTAGATTGAATGCATGAATGGAAACCTTAAGTTTAACTAAAGGATTCATTATGTAAGTCATATTATGTATTGGATTATTTATATCATTTGCATGAATGCAAGATGAGTTGATAACAACAAATATCTAAGTGAAAGTCGTTAGATAATTGTTAAACGAACAACCTAATGGGCCTGCAAAGGACCAAATATTTGTTCAAACGTTTACAGATATTTGAGGAGCTCTGTTATGTTTTCATTCATTAATGCTTATATAACTGAGATGATGCTCAACCCTAGTCGTAGTAGGATGACATCATGAATGATGACACCTCTAACTAGATGTGCTCGATTGAGAGCATTAATGCATTATACATTAAAAGAATAATAATACTTTACAGTTTAGGAAACTGTTATTATGACTGTCTAAAGTAGGTGTTTTGCTAGCTTCAAATACACTATGGAATGTATTGTTGCAATACTCGTAATGTACTTGATTGCACACATACAAAAGGACAATCATCATTCAAAACATTTTTTGAATTTTGAAACAAGTATTCTCAAAGTTTACTCAGATGACTACTTGTTGTCTTGTACAACAAAAATTGATCATGGTGGAAACATCGGATTCCGATCTGTATGTAGTCTTGTGCGTATCTGTTTTTAGTATTTGGATAATGGAACTGTAAGAAGTCGTATTATATAATGAATTGATATACCGGGTATTATCGTCTTCATTTATACTACTGTGTTCTATATTTGCATGTTTAATCCATGAATAATTTGTTTATTCTAAAATTGTCCATTGCCAGTTGACGATATGGGAGTATCATCGAATTAAGGCAAATGTGATCGTGTTGGTGATTTATTTGCCAAACTCATATGTTGTTCATTGTAATGAACATTGGACTGACCCAACCTTCGAGATTTCACTGCATGGATCGGCGTCAGTAGTGAATCTCGTAAATGGTTATGTCTCTTATCCTTAGACTTGAGATGCAAGTAGGTCTTGCATGTGCGGAATTTTATTCTTTGATATGGTTAAACGCTGTCCTGAATAAGGTAGTTATAAAAACCATTTTCAGGAGTGATTTGAAACATATGAATGACACGTGCAGTCAAAATAGGATTTGTTCCTCCACATGTCATGGAGTTAGATACTATTGGGCCCCTCGATGAATTGAACAGATGTTTGTATGGCCGTACCCAAATGAGATTAAGATGAATCTTAATTCACTTGGTAATCTTGTTCAATATCTAGATCGAGAAACAGAATAGTTGAACAAATGGAATGACTTTGATCCATGTCTAGTGTTCAACATAGTATCTGTAACAAAAGGAAAGATGGCATTATAAACCATTTAAATGAGAAGTTTAAGAAACTACCCTCACATATTTCTAGGGGCATTGGCGTGTTGCTAGACGCTAACCTTTGCTTGTATAATTACTTGATTATTATGACGTCGCAAGTGGGAGCTGTTGGAGTATGCTCGTGTCATAATAAATAATTATATGGCTAGACATATGTGAGCCTATGGGGTCACACACATATACACTTAGGTACCTCTTTATGTTGTATTTATTGTACTTATGACATGTAAATAAGCTTACGTAACTTGGGATCACTATCGGGCTTCCAATGATTAAGTAATGTACTTAATCCATTGGACTTGGAAAACAAATGGGAAGCCCATTTGGGGCCCTATGGTGGCCGGCCTAAAGGGAGGGTCAAAAGGGGGTTATGGTTGAATGAATTATCTAATTAAAAGGGATTATCTCCTAATAATGAGGATAACTAATTACCAAAACTCTCTCCTCTCTCCCCTCTCTTCCTGGTACGGCAAAAACACCAAACCCAATTAGGGTTTTGGTTTCCTTGATCAATTCATTTGATTCTTGATTAATCAAAGGTCATTTGACGGTTACGGGTAGAAGGACTAGCATCTAAGAGGTATACGGTGAGGTGTAGTGTGGACAATTCATAGAGGTGATCAACCTTATTGATCATTTGGGTTTCTCATTCCATTCGTGGGTATTGGTATTGGTGGTGATTCCCGGTACACGCTACAAAGGTATAACTATCTTGTTTATCTTATTGATTGATCATATGGCTATATGAGATCCGTGTGGGTGATGTTTTTCTGCTGCGTTTATTTGATTTATATATGTTTTTTTTATACATCACCTATACTAAGGAGATCTGTTGGGCCCACATAAGTTGGGTGCATTAGACTGTTAAGCAGTGTTCAGGGGAAAAGCTATAGCCTGCAGTCCACTTTGAGCCATCCCACAAGCTAGCAGAAAATTCATAAAAATAATCTAATGGAAGGGTTCAAAAGACTAGCTGAGACACTATCAGTTGTAAAAATCTCAAGGTCTAACCCTAAACAGAAAATTCCCTAAAAATCCTACAAGATTTGGATTTATACCTAATATGCAATTTTGACTTTTCATATTTTAGATGAACTTTGACTAATGTGAACTTTTAACATAATCTAATGATCTAATATGATATATTATACTATAATGAAATGATTTAAAGCTGGATTAACAACTACTTAACTAAAATTCAAGATTTTGCTACCCAAAATCTTGACAGTGGACATTTAGGGGGAAATCAAAGATCATTTTGACTTTTTTGACAAATTCCTACTGGATTTTATGTTTGACTTACACAATATGGACCTAATGGAAGCTGTTTCAACTGACTCTAACCACTCAAAAGCTCAAGGACACAGATTAGCAGTTTATGCCAAACACCCCTTACAACAGACTAACTTGACTTATTCAAAGCATGCTACTGATTTAGGCAGTAATACAGATTCACAAGAGTATTAACTGATGTAATTACCTCATTTAAGCACACACACTCCATTTAAAACAACTTCTGAACGTTAAAACCTAGTAAGCTAATAAGTGGCAGTGAAATGGAATTGAAAACTAGAAACTGAGAGCAAACCATCAATTAAACATATACTAACTTAAAATCAATTCAAACATATCTAACAAGCATAAAATAGAAGAAATTACACAGAATTGAGGCATCTACAATACTATGCAAAAGATTGAAATGAGGCTTACAAAAGCTTTCCAATGCTGAGAACAATACATCAGATCATTACAACTGCCCTTATACCTCCCCTGAGGTTCCTAAACCAATCCAACTTCCCTGCTTCACCCTGCTCTTCATCTTTTTCTGATTTGGAATTTTTTTTTGATTTTCCTTTTTATTTTTATTTTTCTCCTATTTTTTTGTATTTTTGCATTTAATAATTTCAACTGAATTTATGATTTCTAGAAGCTTTAATAAGCTTATGGGAGCTTATATGATCCTGAGATGTCTAAATAACAACTAGAAACAACTACTAGTATTTTTTTGAGAATTTGGAAATGACAGGAAATTTCATAAAGTGTGAATCACTTGAACTTGAATTATATTAATTGGAAATTGTAATCTTACAAAACCACAACTGAAATTACATCTTGATTAACTAATTAAGACTGAAAAGACTAAGCATTATTTTGACATAAAAATAAAATTAAACTAAAAACTACCAACCCTGCTCCATGGCTTCTCTTCCCATTTATAGCAAGATTTTAGGGTTTCTGAGGTTCCCTTGGACTTTTCCCAGCTGCAATTTTGGCCTTTGGAGGAGTATTAATTGATCTTGACCACTCTTCAAATTTGGCGCCAAAATCACTTTGGCATTTTCTTCTGATTGCTTGTGCCATGAGGGGGGTAAACTGGACTGGGGTGTTTGTTTGGGTGTAGGGGTAATGATGGAGGAGGGGGAAGTGGGTTAGTGATGATGGGGGTATCAGGTGGTAGCAGGGGGGTCACGGGTTTGGGGAGGGAGTTGGTTAGTTTGACTGGGGTGGTGAGGGTTTGACTAGGTTGTGTTTGATCACATGATTTAATAAAAAGGGGGTGGGTTTTTATTTTGAGTGGGCTTGTGAGGGTGTTGGGCCAAAGGGAGTGGGTGATGGGTTTGTTGGTTTATTTTGGGTTTAAAATACAAAGGGGTCCATTTAGTTAGGTATTAAAACACAAGGACCAATTTGTAAATATTCTGAATATTAGGGACTGAATTTGAAACTTCCAGTTAGGACAAAACCTGCCATATTCCATAATCCAAGGTCCTTAAATGTTTTTATTTCAAAATTAGAATTCCCGGGGGTATTTTCTGCCAAGTTTCAAACTTCAGGGGCCAAATTGTAAATTTTCCAAATTCTTCGCCCAAGGACTAATTTTGACTTCTTGTGATTTCTCAAGGACCAAAATTCACTTTTTACCAAGAAATATTTCCCAGGGACCAAATCTGACAAAATTAGAAACTCTAGGGACCGAATTTGCCAATTTACAAAGTTCAGAGACTAATTTTGTAATTTTTCCAAATTTATCACCCAAGGATCAAATTTGATAACTTTTGACTTTTAAATGCCTTGGGTTGACTTTTCTTTTATTTTAACTTTCAGGGACTAGTTTTGTCAATTTATGAAACTTGAGGGACTGAAACTGCCAATTATGCAAACTTTGTTCGTTTTTCCTTTGTTTTTAAACATTTTGCATCTAAAACATATAAAACGCAGTTTTGGAATAACTTCTGCATTTTGATGCATTTCTGAGTGTTTTTGGATGTTTTGGCAGTTCAGATACGATAAAAATGATGAGTATTTACACACTCATCAGTCCCCCACACTAAACTATTGCTAGTCCCTAGCAATCTTTTGAGAAAACTTAATGGATTTTAAACTCTTTACCAAAAGCCATCACTTCTGGAGTAGCCAAATGTATCAGTTCAAGTAAGAACTATGGTCTACCTGATAACCATGTGATTTAGAGCAAACCACCAGCTGTCAACGGATTTGATTTGTCTTTACCAAAAGCCGTTTGCTTCTGGACTAGCCAACTCTTGATGGAATAGTCAACATCTTGGTGAGCTGATTACCAATTATGGTTTTTCCACTGCCTTTACCACAAGCCATAATCTTGCGGGCTAGCCAACTCATTCACTTTTTTGGATATGGCGAGTTGAGATACCATACAATTTTGGGCAAATTGCAAGCCATCAACGGATTTGAGATATCTTTACCAAGAGCCGTTTGCTCCTGGATTAGCCAATCCTTTTGTCGGTTAGACATGGCGGACTGATAACCACAAAAAATTTTGAAGCACAAGTGAAAAAAATTTAAAATTTTTGCCAAAAACTGGGGTACTAGATGGTAAAATGTGATAAAATTCGCTAGAATACCTCCCCCCCCCCCACACTTAGAATTGAATATTGTCCTCAATATTCAAAGTCCCAGCTATTATGCCGACTCTTTGAACTTAAAAGGGCAACATTACAAGTTAAATGTGGAAATACCATTTTTCACTTTATTTGTAACCACAGCATGGGTAACTCCCCCACACTTAGGGTGAAAACCCTATATGCATGCTACTGTTTTTGTTTACCGAGTCGCTAGCTTGACTCGACCCCGAATTCATTTGTCCTTGGGGAAGCATGATGTGGAAGAGACAATCTCCATCGGAATTTCATTCAAGATGTTTGGACAAACATTTGAAGCACGTGAAAGTTCCACACTGATGAGATAAGTATCCGGCTGTAAATAGTATAGACTATAAGCGGTGATGCCGGGGTCAAAGATAATGTCTTCATTCCCGAAGGAGTGAAGAACAGGAGAAGTCACCCGGTAGGTGAAAAAGAGAAAGAAAGTCATGATAAACATCTTGACTAACTCATCATCATCAGGAGGAGGATTCATGGATTCATCATCATGAATCTCATCATTTAAGCTCATGTGATCAAGACATATCCCGGGTGTGTCTAGATCAAAGTGGAAGTTATGTTGGGTTACTGAATTCCCCAATCTTTTTCTAACAAGGATTTGAACATAAAATCCCCTAAGTGTAAACAAGTCACTGAGTGAACAGTAACTCAGTGAGTCACCTTCAGGATGCTAAGACCAAGCCTAAGAAGAAAGGTTCTCCATTCAGTGAGGCGGTACTCAGTGAGTGTGATCTAAGCCAAGAAGAAGGTGATGGGTTCAGTGAGGATGACAATAACTCACTGAACCCCAAGACTCCACAACTATCAAGGTACTGAAGTCTGATGACTTGAAGACTGATGTTTTGGTGGGACTGGGCGGGAAAGTCTGAGCTGCATTATTAAAGTCGTTTATCACTTTAATGTCAAACTTTCCCAAAATGGTTAAAACCAGTCTGTCATCAGAATGTGCCTTTTGGACCAAACTCAATGAAGGTTCCTTGCCAGAAGAATAATATCTTTCAAGATATTGTTAAGGAAGCTTTATGTCCAATGTATATTTAGTTGTTTCATACTTGTATATAAATAGGTAGCATTTCTGAGGAGTAATAGTTGACAAGTTTGTGCAATTAATGCAAAGCATTCACAAACCACTTTTACTCCTCCAAAGAACAACACAACCCCTGAGATTGCTCAGTGGGTCCTGAAAGTTGTCACTCAACATAGATTGAGTTTAGTGAGGAGTCCATACCATACTTGTCGTTTTCAATCCCAAGTGTTATTCCGCAAACACTTCGGCACGATTCTTTTTGATTAACTTCTAATAAAGAATTAAACATTGGAAAATATTGTCTCTTATATTTACGTTACTTTATTGTTAATCATTTTATACATCTTTGTTTAAAGTCATACAACTTGGTTACTTTAGCTTTGTAGTTACTGTTAACCAAGTAAAAGGGACCAACAAGTGGTATCAGAGCCTCTGATTTGTAAAACTTAAACCTGTTTTCAAAACAAAAAGGGTGAAAGTTATTCAGCAACTGCCCCTCGACTTGAAGTTGGCAAATTTAATAAGTGGAAAAAGCGAATGCTTTGCTACTTAACTGGGATGGAACCATATTACATTAAGTTGATTAATGATGGTTGATGCGTGGGAATCGCAACAGGCTTTACCTCTCGAGGGATCTCGAGAAGCTTACAACCCCCACCAGGCAGTGTACCTGATCGTTGTAGTATAGTATAGTATAGTGACAAGTACCGGGGGATTGATCGTTCAGCTTAGGAATAGTGTCGCTAGGATTAGAAAACCTAATTAATAGTTCTAAAGGTGAGGGATGATTATTTTTGTATTTTTATATTTTTATGAAAGCAAGTAAAATCTCGGGTTTTGGAAGAGTGGGCGGAATTAGTTGCTATTCAACTAACCCAAAGCTAAGATATAATCAAAATAAAATACTGAAAATGAAATTAAACTAAATTATACTAAGGTTGTGAGCAGTAATTGGAGAAATTGTGTTTACTTAGACTTCACTACTCCCTAGATATCTTTTACACGTTAATTACTTGTTATACTTGTATGGATGACGGATTGTATTCCTTAATACCATTCGTGGGGTGGCATACATAACTCTCCAACTCTATGAGCTCTTATCTCCTCCTACACCATGACCCAGCACAACTATAGGGATTGTAAACAGTGGCTCATGCATTAAATACAACCAATAAAGACCTAGTACGCCTCGGTTCATGTTTCTTAAGACGTTCAAGCATGTTACCATTTGGAGATCTGCCAGTTTTCTTAAGCCTAACATATAAAATCATTCATCCAAGACAAGAATAGACAAGTAATCAACACATAATCAACATCTAGGTTTCATTAGATCTAAGCAAACACAAAAGAGATCTAGCCTAGCATAATGGAATTGAGACAAGAACAAGATATAAACAACCAACACATAGACATATTGATTGAATTAGAAGAACACTTATCTCAATTATAATGCAAGGTATCAAGGGTTTGGAACCCTTGAAAAACCTGTAAAAGATACACCAAATTCGTCTTTAGGGTTTCACCAAAACTTCTCTCCTTTAATGAAAAAACTAGAAAACTATATATAGGAAAACTAGGCTGACGGCGTCAAGACAACCATGTGACGCCGTCACCTCGCCGCCAAATACTTCCTCGAACGGCCTTGATCTACTTATGACGGCCTATGTGACGCCGTCACCAACCACAGTATTTTATTCTTTGCACTTTGACGCCGTCATGATGACTTTTGACGCCGTCATCAACTACGGTGTTTTATTCTTGATGTCTGACGCCGTCAAGGTATAACTCTTGACGCCGTCACCTAGTGTCTTCAGCATGGAAAATTGATACTTTGCCGTTTTCTTCACTTTTATGCTCCAAAAACGTCCAAAATGGCTTCTTTTCCAGAATTCACACTCCAAACACCTAAAATCACAAAAGGAACGATTTAGGGCAATATTTGATCAAATAAAGTCGGATTCGGGCTTAAATGACCCCCTAAAAACGGATCATTTTTCGCCTCATCATATACCCTTACACTTGAGATTTGATTGTCCTCAAGCAAATGAGCTTTTATTCTACTCAAAAGACAAATTAGGGGTCATTTAACACTAATATAAAAGTAATTACAACAAATAATCATTCCACTAAAGACCAATAGACAAGCACGAAGGTCATACACAAGCACCTCACAGATAGTGTTTAGATACTCACATCTCTCGGGTGTAATAAAGTAATATAACATTATGGAAATGGAAGATATCTCTCACTACCTGTCATAACAAAATAGATTACCATAGGCTTGGGAAAGGATCAAACCTCCACCACATGGCGTAAGCACCTAGGATAAACTATCAAAGAGGTCTTTTAAAGGGTTGTAACGTTAGGTATAGGGATATGAATTACACGGTTTTGTTGGATAAAGGAAGTTTTACTGGTGGCGAGTTAACAATCTCGGTTAATTACATGTACAAGATGGCGTTGCTAAGCCAAGACTAGACTCGACTTAAGCTAATAAATGAAAAATAACTGAAAACATAAAATGAACATAGAATGAAAAGGGATGGTAGTCCGTATGTTTTTTCTCTCTTTTTTCCTTTTTCTATTTTTTTTTCTTTTTTTCGATTTTTTTTTTTTTTTTTTTTTTTTTTTTTTTTTTTTTTTTTTTTTTTTTTTGCATACACTCTTACCCTACTATCCAAAATAATACATCATAGGGGATGAGAATTCCCCTTACACTTGAATCTTTACATACTTTACAATTAAACTAATCTAATGACTCGAATTAAGAAAATCAAAACACTTGGAGCACTTTTAAGATTAACGTACATATGGGGGTAATAATATGATGTTCTTCCCCATTACTCCATAAAATAAGTACTTACCCATGAGTCTCAATCGTCCCAAAACAATATGTACAAGGATATGACTCGACTTAGCAACCATGTAATCAATTAGAAAGTTAACTTAGGGTTTAACAAATAACAATAATGCACTAAAAATGAGCGCATACACGGAAGGCTAAGGCGATTTGGGTGTACATTTAAGTGGGGTGTAACAAATTCTTCCTTTAAGTAAGATGCTTAAAGTTAGAAACGAAAAGATAGGCTCGGAGGGGTGTACTAGGGGTTTCGTGTACTAAAAATGAGTACAACGCTAAGGGTGTGGGAAAAATTAGTTGACTTAACTAGCCAAGTAATATGACTTAAATGGTCAAGTAATTATGATACGGGTTTAACACAAGGGTGATCCTAATGCCTCTTATCATGTAGTAAATCCTACTACACGAATGTAGTCTCACTAGCGGTCTCGGGATGCATCACTAAAGCAAGTTCTAGAATCTAAATGCTACCGGTACACTCATAAGCACTAATAGTAAATGCTTTTCCTATCAAATCTAAAGGCGAACCTCACATTTTTGGGTGGAAAATTTTTCTGAATATACGGTTATGTGCTAGTCATACAACCTCCTATCCATGAGACGCTTGCTATGGCTAAAGTTTCACTCCTAAATGTTGTAAAAAAATTTAAATTTGGCGCTAAAATTACACTAACAAGTATTTCTCATAGTTTTATTACACATCTACTATCAAACAAAACAAACTCAAGCGAAAGTGCATATGTAAGGTATCATCTTTTTACCCTCCCCTTACACTTAAGATGAACATTGTCCCCAATGTTCAAGTAAAGAATGTAAAAGTGAAAAAGTAAAGAGAATGAAATCAAATACTCCCCTGATTCGCTCGGTATGGACTATAGGTTGGCCAGGTTAAATCTTCCTCCAAGAAAACGAACAATCAAAGCTTCCCTTCCAGAATATAAATCATCTTCTTGTCATAAATAACCTGTAAATCCTGACAACAATAGACAAGACAACCTCGCGTAAAATCGGCGGCATCCTATATAAGTTACTAAATCCTAGAAAACGAAGTAAGATATAATGCTTGTGGAATGAAGTTTGCAGATTTCCTGGAGATTATAAAACTTAATAATTCACAAAAACCATAAGACTCCGTTAGAAAAACAAAACCGGTAAAATTTCCAGATTTTTAACTCCTGACGCCGTCAAGAGTAATACTCTGACGCCGTCAGAATGGACCTGCAGAAATTCTTATGTTAAGTTTCCGGAAAATTTCTGGAAAAACTTTGTCCTACTTCCTGGAAAATCCTGCAAAACTTCATTATGACTCAATACAAGCATTTGACTCTAACAAATACGAATATACATGTTCATTTAATATTGTGGAGAATCATGATCGGTTTGTTTCTTAAAAACATATTTAGGGTTTCCCCTTACACTTATCTTTTGCAAAAATACCTTTAGGTTGAAGTTAAGACTAGGCCAAACAACATAATAAAGTATTTCCACATTTTAATTTAGAGACATGATCAACCAACAATAAAAATAAAACATGCATACGGAAACAAATAACAATCAAACAAATAAAATCACACAAAACATGGGTTGCCTCCCAAGAAGCGCTTTTCTTTATTTACGAGTCTTGTAGCTAGACTCAAAGTCATGAGCTATCACGTGATCTCATCATCAAACGTCACATCCTCCTCACCAATCATTTCATTGTTATTTTCTTGGTAGTGTTTTACGCGTTGTATGTTAACCGTGAATTCCCTACCCTCATCATCAGTTAACATTACCGCTCCAAATTTAGAAGAATTCTTTACCGTGAACGGCCCATACCATCTAGACTTAAGTTTCCCCGGAAATAATCTTAACCAAGAATTGTACAATAGGACCTTGTCTCCTTCTGAAAATTCTTTGGGTTTCTTAATTCTTTGATCATGCCATCTTTTGGCTCTTTCTTTATATGTGATGGAGGATTCGTAGGCTTCTAGTCTAAGCTCATCAAGCTCGTGTAATTGCAAAAACCTATTATTCCCAGCAGTTGTGTAATCTAAGTTGCATGCTTTAAGCACCCAATAAGCCTTATGTTCTAATTCTACCGGTAAGTGACATGCCTTACCATACACCATGCGGAATGGGGTCGTTCCAATAGGTGTTTTGTAAGCAGTTCGGAATGCCCATAAGGCTTCGTCGAGTTTGAATGACCAGTCCTTTCTGTTTTGACTAACCGTTTTTTCAAGTATTCTTTTAATAGCTCTATTGGTGTTTTCGACTTGGCCATTGGTCTGTGGATGATAGGCGGTGGAGAATCGATGGGGTATTCCATACCTCTTCATGACCTTTTCCATTTGTGCGTTGCAAAAATGTGTCCCCCTATCGCTGATGAGAGCTTTCGGAATCCCGAATCTTGCGAAAAGCTTTTTCAGGAAATGAATGACTACTCTAGCATCATTAGTCCTAAGGGCTTGTGCTTCAACCCATTTTGAAACATAGTCAATGGCGACTAAGATGTACTTGTTTCCCCCTGAGGACGGAAAGGGTCCCATAAAGTCAATTCCCCAAACATCGAATACCCCACAAACTTGTATAAAGTTCTGAGGTGCCTCATCCCTATGTGATATATTTCCAGCCCGTTGACATGCATCACACGCCTGCACCATCTCTTTTACATCACGGAAAATTGTGGGCCAGTAGAATCCTGCATCGAGAATCTTTCGGGCGGTAACGTTTATCCCATGATGCCCTCCAGAGGGACCGGAGTGACATTCCCTCATAATTTTTACTGCCTCATTCTCCGAAACACAACGCCTTATAATGTGGTTAGGACACCTTCGGAATAAAAATGGTTCATCCCAGAAGTAATATTTTAGCTGGGAAAAGAACCTCTTCCTCTCGTATTTAGTTAGGTGTTCAGGAACAAGTCTACATCTACTTGCGAAGTAATTGGCAAAGTCGGCGTACCATGGCTCCGAATCAAGCATTGACATCAGTTGTTCGTCAGGAAATGAATCCTTAATCTCACTTCTATCGTGTTTATCCAAGGGGTTTTCAAGACTAGATAGATGATCGGCGGCTAGATTCTCTGCCCCCCTCTTATCGCGAATCTCAACATCAAATTCTTGTAACAACAAGATCCACCGAATTAGTCGTGGTTTGGCATCCTGTTTCGCAAACAGATATCTAAGAGCTGAGTGGTCAGTGAAGACGACTGTCTTTGAATGGACAAGATATTGTCGGAATTTGTCGAATGCAAACACTACGACCAATAATTCTTTTTCGGTGGTGGAGTAGTTCTCTTGGGCGGGATTCATGGTTTTGCTAGCGTAGTAAATAGGTTGGAAAAGCTTGTCACGTCGCTGACCTAATACAGCCCCGACAGCGAAGTCGCTAGCGTCACACATTATTTCAAATGGTAACTCCCAGTTGGGTGTGATCATGATTGGAGCTTGAGTGAGTTCCCTTTTTAGGAAATCGAAAGCATCTTTGCATTCTTGGGAAAAATTGAACGGAGCATCCTTCACAAGCAATTGAGTCATTGGCCGGGCAATTTTGGAGAAGTCTTGTATGAATCTCCGATAAAATCCGGCGTGCCCCAAAAAGCTGCGTATTGCCTTAACAGTCGTGGGGTACGGTAACTTAGATATAGCTTCAACTTTAGCTTGGTCCACCTCTATTCCATTTCCCGAGATCTTATGCCCAAACACAATTCCTTCCTTTACCATGAAATGACACTTTTCCCAGTTTAACACCAAGTTGGTTTCCTCACAACGTTTAAGCATCTTTTCTAAATTAGCAAGACAGCGGTCGAAGGAGTTTCCGAAGACTGAAAAGTCATCCATTAACACTTCCATGCTGTCTTCCATGAGTTCGTGAAAGATTGCGGTCATGCAACGTTGAAAAGTGGCGGGGGCATTACATAGCCCAAAAGGCATCCTTTTGTAGGCAAATGTTCCATAGGGGCAAGTAAACGTGGTCTTTTCTTGGTCCTCGGGTGCTATGGGGATTTGAAAATATCCAGAGAATCCATCCAAGAAGAAATAGTACTCGTGTCCAGATAATCTCTCTAACATCTGATCAATGAATGGTAAGGGAAAGTGATCTTTCCTCGTGGCATCGTTGAGCTTTCGATAGTCAATGCATACCCGCCATCCAGTGACAGTTCTCTGGGGTACCATCTCACCCTTGTCATTTTTTACTACAGTCATTCCACCCTTTTTAGGTACAACCTGCACAGGACTGACCCAGGGGCTATCCGAGATCGGGTAAATCAATCCTGCATCTAAAAGTTTTATGACTTCTTTCTTCACTACTTCTTTAATGTTAGGGTTCACGCGCCTCTGGGGTTGCACGGTAGGTTTATAATCTTCTTCCATGAGAATCTTATGTGTGCAAAAAGTCGAGTCAATCCCCTTAATGTCGGCTACGCTCCATGCAAGCACCCCCTTGTATTTCTTTAGGACCTCTAAGAGTTTAACTTTTTGTTCATGTTCCAAGGAGGAGTTAATGATCACCGGGAGTTGACTTTCTCCCTGAAGAAAGGCATATTCCAGATGATTAGGGAGCTCTTTAAGATCCACGTCAGGGGGCTCGATAATAGAAGGTTTGAGCTTGTTTTCGGGCTTTCGGAGCTCGAGATTCTCCGTTGCCTCTTGTCTGGGGTAGAAGGATACTGCATTAACATCCTCCGTCTTTTCCACCTCTTGCAAAGGCAGAAAACTCTCGTCCCGTAGCCAGCCTTCATCGATTTTTTCATCGATGCAACTATCAATGACATCTGTAAGCTCATCTACTTCCCCGATAAAGTAGAGCCGGTTGGATGCTTCGAGGGAGAGGTCCATAGAATCCTTAATGTCGAAGGTTGTGCTATCGTCTCCTACTCATAAGGTCAATTTGCCATCATAGACATCGATGACTGCACGAGCGGTAGCAAGAAATGGTCTACCTAAGATGATAGGTACCAAGTCGTCCTCCTCCATATCCAGGATTACGAAGTCGACCGGGAATTTGAATTTCCCAACTTTGACTAGCACGTTCTCACATATCCCCACGGGGTACTTGACTGATCTATCGGCTAGTTGGATGTTCATACGGGTAGGCTTCAATCCAGAATATCCTAGTTTACGGAACATAAAGTGAGGCATGAGATTGATACTTGCTCCCAAATCGGCAAGAGCATTCTTGATCGAAAGAGGTCCTATGGAGCAAGGCAAGGTGAAGCTGCCCGAATCGTCTACCTTCTTTGGTAGCCCTCGATGGGTCACCACTGAGCATTCTTCCCCCAAGGTCACCAGACCCTCGAGTTTCTTCCTGTTAGCGAGAAGGTTTTTGAAGTATGTGCTATACTTTGGCATGTGATAGCAAGCATCAAGGAGAGGTATAGTGACAATTGAGTCTTTTAGGTATGACAAGAACCTCTTGTTATCATTCTCAGTTTTCTGGTTTCTTAATCGGGACGGATATGGGATTCTCACAGGTTGGCTAGGCAAGGCCGATGGGGAAGGGATCGTTACGGGCGGTTGGTCTGGGGTGCCAATGCCGACATCCTGCTCCTGCTCCTCAGGTTTGTCTGGATCGAGGGTGACGGGGGACGAGTTTGGGTAAGGAGGGTCCTTGGTTGTCGTTCCAGCTCGTGTGGTTATAGCGAGCATGGGGTCTTTTTTTCTTTCTAACGGCGTTTGGAGGTGCTCTAAGGCTGAGTTAAGCTTGTTGAAAAATTCTCCAATACCCTCCTGCTGCTCGTCGAAAAGCTCATTAAGCCCTTTCATTTGCAAGTCTTTTTCTTGAGTGAAGTGACCAAGGTTACTTTCGAAATTGCTCCTAATTTTGAATTCAGGGCCTTCCTCCCCTTCTTTTCTCTTTACCAGATTTCCCCAAAGGGTGTAATCGTCATTTTGGTAGAAAGGTAAAAGGGAGGGATCAGCATAAATGTCCCCTCCTGACAAGCACACATGTTCAGTTGTGGCTGCTCCTCCGCATTCCTCTACCTCATGCGGGCCTCCACAGTAATTGCAGATCAAGTAAGGATTCGTCAGCTGTTTAGGTAGTTGCGATCCAGCTAGGTAATCCATTCTTTTGTGAACTTTGCTCAACCGATCCGAGGTGGTTCCAGAAATGCCGACAGTCGACTCAGGTTCATCCCAAGTGTCATCCTGGTCTTGAGCATATTCTTCAATCCTGTCCCATCCTTCCTCGGCACTAAGATTGGCCAATCTTCCTTTCCTAGATTGGTTAATTCCGTTCCGGTCATTAGAGGAGATATTTTCGTAAAAGATTTAGACCAAGAGCCAAAGTTCAATGCCATGATGTGGAACTTCTCTTATTAAATCTTTGAATCTAGTCCACGATTTATGGAAGGGTTCATCCTTCCCCTTTCGGAAACGAAGGATCCTATCCCTAAATGCTGAGGTTTTTCCAGGTGGAAAGAACTTCTCATAGAACTTGGATATGAGTTGCTCCCATGTGAAAATAGATTCGGAAGGGAGTTTGTTATACCATTCTTGGGCTTTTTCGTATAAGGTGAAAGGGAAGAATCGCAGTTGGGATGTGTTTCTAGTGGCCCCGTCCGTATGGATGGTGACCACTATTTTTAGGAAGTCCTTGATGTGTTGGATTGGATTTTCTTCATCAAGTCCGTGGAACTAACACACACTTTTGACAAGCCAAACATCATTTGCATGCAAGACCTTGTTGGTGTGTTCGTTTGGGTAAACAATGGCATTGGAAAACCCACGAGGAGTTGGGGAAGAGTAGTCCTTGAGACGCTTAGGAGGAGGTATTATAGGGGTATTCATCTCGTTGTGGGAGCTAGGGGTTGTGATGTGATTTTCTGAATTTTGTTCAGAGAGAGGTGCATCAAAGTCGATAGCAATGCTGGATGGTTCAGGTGTTGAGTGAGTTCGTCTTAACCTACACATTTCTCTTTCGGGTTCTGCATAAGGCAAGACAAGGTCTTTAGTGGTTCTACGACTCCTAGTGATCCTAAGGTTGGAGAATTCGTTGGTTGCCATGATGGTGGACGGTGAAGAGTTACGAACAAAGGCACGAAGAAATAAGATAGACTAAAGAAGACCTAAAAAAAAAATTAAAAATAAAATCTTAGTAGAAAGGAATCTAGCAAGTAGACCTAATAAAAAGAAATCCTAACCTAGACAATAACTATTCCCCGGCAACGGCGCCAAAAACTTGATGCGTGGGAATCGCAACAGGCTTTACCTCTCGAGGGATCTCGAGAAGCTTACAACCCCCACCAGGCAGTGTACCTGATCGTTGTAGTATAGTATAGTATAGTGACAAGTACCGGGGGATTGATCGTTCAGCTTAGGAATAGTGTCGCTAGGATTAGAAAACCTAATTAATAGTTCTAAAGGTGAGGGATGATTATTTTTGTATTTTTATATTTTTATGAAAGCAATTAAAATCTCGGGTTTTGGAAGAATGGGCGGAATTAGTTGCTATTCAACTAACCCAAAGCTAAGATATAATCAAAATAAAATACTGAAAATGAAATTAAACTAAATTATACTAAGGTTGTGAGCAGTAATTGGAGAAATTGTGTTTACTTAGACTTCACTACTCCCTAGATATCTTTTACACGTTAATTACTTGTTATACTTGTATGGATGACGGATTGTATTCCTTAATACCATTCGTGGGGTGGCATACATAACTCCCCAACTCTATGAGCTCTTATCTCCTCCTACACCATGACCCAGCACAACTATAGGGATTGTAAACAGTGGCTCATGTATTAAATACAACCAATAAAGACCTAGTACGCCTCGGTTCATGTTTCTTAAGACGTTCAAGCATGTTACCATTTGGAGATCTGCCAGTTTTCTTAAGCCTAACATATAAAATCATTCATCCAAGACAAGAATAGACAAGTAATCAACACATAATCAACATCTAGGTTTCATTAGATCTAAGCAAACACAAAAGAGATCTAGCCTAGCATAATGGAATTGAGACAAGAACAAGATATAAACAACCAACACATAGACATATTGATTGAATTAGAAGAACACTTATCTCAATTACAATGCAAGGTATCAAGGGTTTGGAACCCTTGAAAAACCTGTAAAAGATACACCAAATTCGTCTTTAGGGTTTCACCAAAACTTTTCTCCTTTAATGAAAAAACTAGAAAACTATATATAGGAAAACTAGGCTGACGGCGTCAAGAAAACCATGTGACGCCGTCACCTCGCCGCCAAATACTTCCTCGGACGGCCTTGATCTACTTATGACGGCCTATGTGACGCCGTCACCAACCACGGTATTTTATTCTTTGCACTTTGACGCCGTCATGATGACTTTTGACGCCGTCATCAACTACGGTGTTTTATTCTTGATGTCTGACGCCGTCAAGGTATAACTCTTGACGCCGTCACCTAGTGTCTTCAGCATAGAAAATTGATACTTTGCCGTTTTCTTCACTTTTATGCTCCAAAAACGTCCAAAATGGCTTCTTTTCCAGAATTCACTCTCCAAACACCTAAAATCACAAAAGGAACGATTTAGGGCAATATTTGATCAAATAAAGTCGGATTCGGGCTTAAATGACCCCCTAAAAAGGGATCATTTTTCGCCTCATCATATACCCTTACACTTGAGATTTGCTTGTCCTCAAGCAAATGATCTTTTATTCTACTCAAAAGACAAGTTAGGGGTCATTTAACACTAATATAAAAGTAATTACAACAAATAATCGTTCCACTAAAGACCAATAGACAAGCACGGAGGTCATACACAAGCACCTCACAGATAGTGTTTAGATACTCACACCTCTCGGGTGTAATAAAGTAATATAACATTATGGAAATGGAAGATATCTCTCACTACCTGTCATAACAAAATAGATTACCATAGGCTTGGGAAAGGATCAAACCTCCACCACATGGCGTAAGCACCTAGGATAAACTATCAAAGAGGTCTTTTAAAGGGTTGTAACGTTAGGTATAGGGATATGAATTACACGGTTTTGTTGGATAAAGGAAGTTTTACTGGTGGCGAGTTAACAATCTCGGTTAATTACATGTACAAGATGGCGTTGCTAAGCCAAGACTAGACTCGGCTTAAGCTAATAAATGAAAAATAACTGAAAACATAAAATGAACATAGAATGAAAAGGGATGGTAGTCCGTATGTTTTTTCTCTCTTTTTTCCTTTTTCTATTTTTTTTTTTTTTTTTTTTTTTTGCATACACTCTTACCCTACCATCCAAAATAATACATCATAGGGGATGAGAATTCCCCTTACACTTGTATCTTTACATACTTTACAATTAAACTAATCTAATGACTCGAATTAAGAAAATCAAAACACTTGGAGCACTTTTAAGATTAACGTACATATGGGGGTAATAATATGATGTTCTTCCCCATTACTCCATAAAATAAGTACTTACCCATGAGTCCCAATCGTCCCAAAACAATATGTACAAGGATATGACTCGACTTAGCAACCATGTAATCAATTAGAAAGTTAACTTAGGGTTTAACAAATAACAATAATGCACAAAAAATGAGCGCATACACGGAAGGCTAAGGCGATTTGGGTGTACATTTAAGTGGGGTGTAACAAATTCTTCCTTTAAGTAAGATGCTTAAAGTTAGAAACGAAAAGATAGGCTCGGAGGGGTGTACTAGGGGTTTCGTGTACTAAAAATGAGTACAACGCTAAGGGTGTGGGGAAAATTAGTTGACTTAACTAGCCAAGTAATATGACTTAAATGGTCAAGTAATTATGATACGGGTTTAACACAAGGGTGATCCTAATGCCTCTTATCATGTAGTAAATCCTACTACACGAATGTAGTCTCACTAGCGGTCTCGGGATGCATCACTAACGCAAGTTCTAGAATCTAAATGCTACCGGTACACTCATAAGCACTAATAGTAAATGCTTTTCCTATCAAATCTAAAGGCGAACCTCACATTTTTGGGTGGAAAATTTTTCTGAATATACGGTTATGTGCTAGTCATACAACCTCCTATCCATGAGACGCTTGCTATGGCTAAAGTTTCACTCCTAAATGTTGTAAAAAATTTTAAATTTGGCGCTAAAATTACACTAACAAGTATTTCTCATAGTTTTATTACACATCTACTATCAAACAAAACAAACTCAAGCGAAAGTGCATATGTAAGGTATCATCTTTTTACCCTCCCCTTACACTTAAGATGAACATTGTCCCCAATGTTCAAGTAAAGAATGTAAAAGTGAAAAAGTAAAGAGAATGAAATTAAATACTCCCCTGATTCGCTCGGTATGGACTATAGGTTGGCCAGGTTAAATCTTCCTCCAAGAAAACGAACAATCAAAGCTTCCCTTCCAGAATATAAATCATCTTCTTGTCATAAATAACCTGTAAATCCTGACAACAATAGACAAGACAACCTCGCGTAAAATCGGCGGCATCCTATATAAGTTACTAAATCCTAGAAAACGAAGTAAGATATAATGCTTGTGGAATGAAGTTTGCAGATTTCCTGGAGATTATAAAACTTAATAATTCACAAAAACCATAAGACTCCGTTAGAAAAACAAAACCGGTAAAATTTCCAGATTTTTAACTCCTGACGCCGTCAAGAGTAATACTCTGACGCCGTCAGAATGGACCTGCAGAAATTCTTATGTTAAGTTTCCGGAAAATTTCTGGAAAAACTTTGTCCTACTTCCTGGAAAATCCTGCAAAACTTCATTATGACTCAATACAAGCATTTGACTCTAACAAATATGAATATACATGTTCATTTAATATTGTGGAGAATCATGATCGGTTTGTTTCTTAAAAACATATTTGGGGTTTCCCCTTACACTTATCTTTTGCAAAAATACCTTTAGGTTGAAGTTAAGACTAGGCCAAACAACATAATAAAGTATTTCCACATTTTAATTTAGAGACATGATCAACCAACAATAAAAATAAAACATGCATACGGAAACAAATAACAATCAAACAAATAAAATCACACAAAACATGGGTTGCCTCCCAAGAAGCGCTTTTCTTTATTTACGAGTCTTGTAGCTAGACTCAAAGTCATGGGCTATCACGTGATCTTATCATCAAACGTCACATCCTCCTCACCAATCATTTCATTGTTATTTTCTTGGTAGTGTTTTACGCGTTGTATGTTAACCGTGAATTCCCTACCCTCATCATCAGTTAACATTACCGCTCCAAATTTAGAAGAATTCTTTACCGTGAACGGCCCATACCATCTAGACTTAAGTTTCCCCGGAAATAATCTTAACCGAGAATTGTACAATAGGACCTTGTCTCCTTCTGAAAATTCTTTGGGTTTCTTAATTCTTTGATCATGCCATCTTTTGGCTCTTTCTTTATATGTGATGGAGGATTCGTAGGCTTCTAGTCTAAGCTCATCAAGCTCGTGTAATTGCAAAAACCTATTATTCCCAGCAGTTGTGTAATCTAAGTTGCATGCTTTAAGCGCCCAATAAGCCTTATGTTCTAATTCTACAGGTAAGTGACATGCCTTACCATACACCATGCGGAATGGGGTCGTTCCAATAGGTGTTTTGTAAGCAGTTCGGAATGCCCATAAGGCTTCGTCGAGTTTGAATGACCAGTCCTTTCTGTTTTGACTAACCGTTTTTTCAAGTATTCTTTTAATAGCTCTATTGGTGTTTTCGACTTGGCCATTGGTCTGTGGATGATAGGCGGTGGAGAATCGATGGGGTACTCCATACCTCTTCATGACCTTTTCCATTTGTGCGTTGCAAAAATGTGTCCCCCTATCGCTGATGAGAGCTTTCGGAATCCCGAATCTTGCGAAAAGCTTTTTCAGGAAATGAATGACTACTATAGCATCATTAGTCCTAAGGGCTTGTGCTTCAACCCATTTTGAAACATAGTCAATGGCGACTAAGATGTACTCGTTTCCCCCTGAGGACGGAAAGGGTCCTATAAAGTCAATCCCCCAAACATCGAATACCTCACAAACTTGTATAAAGTTCTGAGGTGCCTCATCCCTATGTGATATATTTCCAGCCCGTTGACATGCATCACAAGCCTGCACCATCTCTTTTACATCACGGAAAATTGTGGGCCAGTAGAATCCTGCATCGAGAATCTTTCGGGCGGTAACGTTTATCCCATGATGCCCTCCAGAGGGACCGGAGTGACATTCCCTCATAATTTTTACTGCCTCATTCTCTGAAACACAACGCCTTATAACGTGGTCAGGACACCTTCGGAATAAAAATGGTTCATCCCAGAAGTAATATTTTAGCTGGGAAAAGAACCTCTTCCTCTCGTATTTAGTTAGGTGTTCAGGAACAAGTCTACATCTACTTGCGAAGTAATTGGCAAAGTCGGCGTACCATGGCTCCGAATCAAGCATTGACATCAGTTGTTCATCAGGAAACGAATCCTTAATCTCACTTCTATCATGTTTATCCAAGGGATTTTCAAGACGAGATAGATGATCGGCAGCTAGATTCTCTGCCCCCTCTTATCGCGAATCTCAACATCAAATTCTTGTAATAATAAGATCCACCGAATTAGTCGTGGTTTGGCATCCTGTTTCGCAAACAGATATCTAAGAGCTGAGTGGTCAGTGAAGACGACTGTCTTTGAAAGGACAAGATATTGTCGGAATTTGTCGAATGCAAACACTACGGCCAATAATTCTTTTTCGGTGGTGGAGGAGTTCTCTTGGGCGGAATTCATGATTTTGCTAGCGTAGTAAATAGGTTGGAAAAGCTTGTCATGTCGCTGACCAAATACAGCCCCGACAGCGAAGTCGCTAGCGTTACACATTATTTCAAATGGTAACTCCCAGTTGGGTGTGATCATGATTAGAGCTTGAGTGAGTTCCCTTTTTAGGAGATCGAAAGCATCTTTGCATTCTTGGGAAAAATCGAACGGAGCATCCTTCACAAGCAATTGAGTCATTGGCCGGGCAATTTTGGAGAAGTCTTTGATGAATCTCCGATAAAATCCGGCGTGCCCCAAAAAGCTGCGTATTGCCTTAACAGTCGTGGGGTACGGTAACTTAGATATAGCTTCAACTTTAGCTTGGTCCACCTCTATTCCATTTCACAAGATCTTATGCCCTAACACAATTCCTTCCTTTACCATGAAATGATACTTTTCCCAGTTTAACACCAAGTTGGTTTCCTCACAACGTTTAAGCATCTTTTCTAAATTAGCAAGACAGCGGTCGAAGGAGTTTCCGAAGACTGAAAAGTCATCCATGAACACTTCCATGCTGTCTTCCATGAGTTCGTGAAAGATTGCGGTCATGCAATGTTGAAAAGTGGCGGGGGCATTACATAGCCCAAAAGGCATCCTTTTGTAGGCAAATGTTCCATAGGGGCAAGTAAACGTGGTCTTTTCTTGGTCCTCGGGTGCTATGGGGATTTGAAAATATCCAGAGAATCCATCCAAGAAGCAATAGTACTCGTGTCCAGATAATCTCTCTAACATCTGATCAATGAATGGTAAGGGAAAGTGATCTTTCCTCATGGCATCGTTGAGCTTTCGATAGTCAATGCATACCCGCCATCCAGTGACAGTTCTCTGGGGTACCATCTCACCCTTGTCATTTTTTACTACAGTCATTCCACCCTTTTTAGGTACAACCTGCACAGGACTGACCCAGGGGCTATCCGAGATCGGGTAAATCAATCCTGCATCTAAAAGTTTTATGACTTCTTTCTTCACTACTTCTTTAATGTTAGGGTTCACGCGCCTCTGGGGTTGCACGGTAGGTTTATAATCTTCTTCCATGAGATTCTTATGTGTGCAAAAAGTCGAGTCAATCCCCTTAATGTCGGCTACACTCCATGCAAGCACCCCCTTGTATTTCTTTAGGACCTCTAAGAGTTTAACTTTTTGTTCATGTTCCAAGGAGGAGTTAATGATCACCGGGAGTTGACTTTCTCCCTGAAGAAAGGCATATTCCAGATGATTAGGGAGCTCTTTAAGATCCACGTTAGGGGGCTCGATAATAGAAGGTTTGAGCTTGTTTTCGGGCTTTCGGAGCTCGAGATTCTTCGTTGCCTCTTGTCTGTGGTAGAAGGAGACTATATTAACATCCTCCGTCTTTTCCACCTCTAGCAAAGGCAGAAAACTCTCGTCCCGTAGCCAGCCTTCATCGATTTGTTCATCGATGCAACTATCAATGACATCTGTGAGCTCATCTACTTCCCCGATAAAGTAGAGCCGGTTGGATGCTTCGAGGGAGAGGTCCATAGAATCCTTAATGTCGAAGGTTGTGCTATCGTCTCCTACTCGTAAGGTCAATTTGCCATCGTAGACATCGATGACTGCACGAGCGGTAGCAAGAAATGGTCTACCTAAGATGATAGGTACCAAGTCGTCCTCCTCCATATCCAGGATTACGAAGTCGACCAGGAATTTGAATTTCCCAACTTTGACTAGCACGTTCTCACATATCCCCACGGGGTACTTGACTGATCTATCGGCTAGTTGGATGTTCATACGGGTAGGCTTCAATCCAGAATATCCTAGTTTACGGAACATAGAGTAAGGCATGAGATTGATACTTGCTCCCAAATCGGCAAGAGCATTCTTGATCGAAAGAGGTCCTATGGAGCAAGGCAAGGTGAAGCTGCCCGGATCGTCTACCTTCTTGGGTAGCCGTCGATGGGTCACCACTGAGCATTCTTCCCCCTGGGTCACCAGACCCTCGAGTTTCTTCCTGTTAGCGAGAAGCTTTTTGAAGTATGTGCTATACTTTGGCATGTGATAGCAAGCATCAAGGAGAGGTATATTGACAACTGAGTCTTTTAGGTATGACAAGAACCTCTTGTTATCATTCTCAGTTTTCTGGTTTCTTAATCTGGACGGATATGGGATTCTCACAGGTTGGCTAGGCAAGGCCGATGGGGAAGGGATCGTTACGGGCGGTTGGTCTGGGGTGCCAATGCCGACATCCTGCTCCTCCTCCTCAGGTTTGTCTGGATCGAGGGTGACGGGGGACGAGTTTGGGTAAGGAGGGTCCTTGGTTGTCGTTCCAGCTCATGTGGTTATAGCGAGCATGGGGTCTTTTTTTCTTTCTAACGGCGTTTGGAGGTGATCTAAGGCTGAGTTAAGCTTGTTGAAAAATTCTCCAATACCCTCCTGCTGCTCGTCGAAAAGCTCATTAAGCCCTTTCATTTGCAAGTCTTTTTCTTGAGTGAAGTGACCAAGGTCACTTTCGAAATTGCTCCTAATTTTGAATTCAGGGCCTTCCTCCCATTCTTTTCTCTTTACCAGATTTCCCCAAAGGGTGTAATCGTCATTTTGGTAGAAAGGTAAAAGGGAGGGATCAGCATAAATGTCCCCTCCTGACAAGCATACATGTTCAGTTGTGGCTGCTCCTCCGCATTCCTCTACCTCATGCGGGCCTCTACAGTAATCGCAGATCAAGTAAGGATTCGTCAACAGTTTAGGTAGTTGTGATCCAGCTAGGTAATCCATTCTTTTGTGAACTTTGCTCAACCGATCCGAGGTGGTTCCAGAAATGCCGACAGTCGACTCTGGTTCATCCCAAGTGTCATCCTGGTCTTGAGCATATTCTTCAATCCTGTGCCATCCTTCCTCGGCACTAAGATTGGCCAATCTTCCTTTCCTAGATTGGTTAATTCCGTTCCGGTCATTAGAGGAGATATTTTCGTAAAAGATTTGGACCAAGAGCCAAAGTTCAATGCCATGATGTGGAACTTGTCTTATTAAATCTTTGAATCTAGTCCACGATTTATGGAAGGGTTCATCCTTCCCCTTTCGGAAACGAAGGATCCTATCCCTAAATGCTGAGGTTTTTCCAGGTGGAAAGAACTTCTCATAGAACTTGGATATGAGTTGCTCCCATGTGAAAATAGATTCGGAAGGGAGTTTGTTATACCATTCTTGGGCTTTTTCGTATAAGGTGAAAGGGAAGAATCGCAGTCGGGATGTGTTTCTAGTGGCCCCGTCCGTATGGATGGTGTCCACTATTTTTAGGAAGTCCTTGATGTGTTGGATTGGATTTTCCTCATCAAGTCCGTGGAACTTACACACACTTTTGACAAGCCAAACATCATTTGCATGCAAGACCTCGTTGGTGTGTTCGTTTGGGTAAACAATGGCATTGGAAAACCCACGAGGAGTTGGGGAAGAGTAGTCCTTGAGACGCTTAGGAGGAGGTATTATAGGGGTATTCATCTCGTTGTGGGAGCTAGGGGTTGTGATGTGATTTTCTGAATTTTCTTCAGAGAGAGGTGCAACAAAGTCGATAGCAATGCTGGATGGTTCAGGTGTTGAGTGAGTTCGTCTTAACCTACACATTTCTCTTTCGGGTTCTGCATAAGGCAAGACAAGGTCTTTAGTGGTGCTACGACTCCTAGTGATCCTAAGGTTGGAGAATTCGTTGGTTGCCATGATGGTGGACGGTGAAGAGTTACGAACAAAGGCACGAAGAAATAAGATAGACTAAAGAAGACCTAAAAAAAATTAAAAATAAAATCTTACTAGAAAGGAATCTAGCAAGTAGACCTAATAAAAAGAAATCCTAACCTAGACAATAACTATTCCCCGGCAACGGCGCCAAAAACTTGATGCGTGGGAATCGCAACAGGCTTTACCTCTCGAGGGATCTCGAGAAGCTTACAACCCCCACCAGGCAGTGTACCTGATCGTTGTAGTATAGTATAGTATAGTGACAAGTACCGGGGGATTGATCGTTCAACTTAGGAATAGTGTCGCTAGGATTAGAAAACCTAATTAATAGTTCTAAAGGTGAGGGACGATTATTTTTGTATTTTTATATTTTTATGAAAGCAAGTAAAATCTCGGGTTTTGGAAGAGTGGGCGGAATTAGTTGCTATTCAACTAACCCAAAGCTAAGATATAATCAAAATAAAATACTGAAAATGAAATTAAACTAAATTATACTAAGGTTGTGAGCAGTAATTGGAGAAATTGTGTTTACTTAGACTTCACTACTCCCTAGATATCTTTTACACGTTAATTACTTGTTATACTTGTATGGATGACGGATTGTATTCCTTAATACCATTTGTGGGGTGGCATACATAACTCCCCAACTCTATGAGCTCTTATCTCCTCCTACACCATGACCCAGCACAACTATAGGGATTGTAAACAGTGGCTCATGTATTAAATACAACCAATAAAGACCTAGTACGCCTCGGTTCATGTTTCTTAAGACGTTCAAGCATGTTACCATTTGGAGATCTGCCAGTTTTCTTAAGCCTAACATATAAAATCATTCATCCAAGACAAGAATAGACAAGTAATCAACACATAATCAACATCTAGGTTTCATTAGATCTAAGCAAACACAAAAGAGATCTAGCCTAGCATAATGGAATTGAGACAAGAACAAGATATAAACAACCAACACATAGACATATTGATTGAATTAGAAGAACACTTATCTCAATTACAATGCAAGGTATCAAGGGTTTGGAACCCTTGAAAAACCTGTAAAAGATACACCAAATTCGTCTTTAGGGTTTCACCAAAACTTCTCTCCTTTAATGAAAAAACTAGAAAACTATATATAGGAAAACTAGGCTGACGGCGTCAAGAAAACCATGTGACGCCGTCACCTCGCCGCCAAATACTTCCTCGGACGGCCTTGATCTACTTATGACGGCCTATGTGACGCCGTCACCAACCACGGTATTTTATTCTTTGCACTTTGACGCCGTCATGATGACTTTTGACGCCGTCATCAACTACGGTGTTTTATTCTTGATGTCTGACGCCGTCAAGGTATAACTCTTGATGCCGTCACCTAGTGTCTTCAGCATGGAAAATTGATACTTTACCGTTTTCTTCACTTTTATGCTCCAAAAACGTCCAAAATGGCTTCTTTTCCAGAATTCACTCTCCAAACACCTAAAATCACAAAAGGAACGATTTAGGGCAATATTTGATCAAATAAAGTCGGATTCGGGCTTAAATGACCCCCTAAAAACGGATCATTTTTCGCCTCATCAATGGTCCATATGTCCCAACAACTGCCCAAGGTTTAATTAAACCTGAAGCTCAGTGGACCCCAGATGAAAGAAGGGTGGTCAATCAAGACCAGCGCCTGAAAAGCATCATTATATCATGCCTTCCGGATGATATAATGGAATCAGTGATCAACTGTCCCACTGCCCAGCAGACATGGACTGACCTGGTTCATAGCTATGAAGGGCCTTTTGATACCAAAGAGAATAGAATCATGGACCTGAAGCTTGAATTCAATACCTTCAGGGCCAAGGATTCTGAAAGTCTCTCTGAGACTTATACTCGGTATAAGACCCTCCTGAATGAGCTGACCAATGATGGTGTTATATTGTCAAAACATGAGATCAATGTTGGTTTTGTCAACAGTCTCCCTGAGAAGTGGTTAAACTTCTCTCAGGGATTGAGAAATGCAAACCACATTCAGAACCTTGAGCTCCCTGCTATCTATGGGAAGTTTGTCTATGAAGACAATCTTATCACCAGGAGATACCCTGGTAAAGCTCAGGAGACCAAAAAGGCCTTGACAATTTCACCCATATCAACTGCTTTCTATTCTAAAGGTGTTGTGCAGGATTTTCAGGATGGTTCTGATGATGAGGTTGACCAAAGAACCAGTGAGGAGTACCTGAATGATCTTCAAATTGAATTTCATGAAAGAGCATTCCTTGCTAATTCAAAAAGATTTTTTAAGAAAAACAAATTCCCTTCAAAAGCAAATGATAATACTGAATGTTTCAAATGTGGTAAAATGGGACATTTTGCTAAAGATTGTTTTTCAAAAACAACCTCGGAACCATCCTTCAAATTTTCAGGAAATAACTATTTTTCAGGCCCCAGCAAATTTCAACCAAAAATGCTTCAGTCTAGTCAAAGATTTGAAAAAGTCCCTCAAATTGACTTTGAAGCCAAGTACAGAAAGGTAAAAAGCTAAACTTGCCCTTCTTGAATCATCCTCGACAGTCTCTCAGCCTCCTCAGGCTCCAAAGCCTACTCAAGCCAAGAACAAAGGGCTTGTTGCTGAAACATATGACTGGGATGAGGTTGAAGTGTCCTCTGATGATGATGAAGTTCACATCAATGCCCTGATGGCTCTGTCAGATGACAACAAACTTGCTGTGGGGAAGAGTCATGCAAGAAATGGTGAATGGGTTAACATCACTATGAGGAAGGTAAATCTTTTACTTTCTATGGATGATAATGATGATTGGAAATCTTACTTAGATTATATTAATGTTGATCTTAAGTATGTTGAAGAGCAAAGACTTAATTTGTTTTCAAAATTTAACAAACTGAGTCTCACACCCAGCCCTAAAAAGGCAGGTCTGGGTGATGATCAACTCACTGAAGTTTTTGGGGAGAGTAGCCATTCTACAACTTTTCTATTAACCAACATACTCTCTAGCAAAGAACTTGCTCCCAAACCCAGTGATTGAATTAAAAGAAACAATCCTGACAGTAAAATGCCAAATTTTAATACTGGAAGAATCCTGGAGCCTGAAAGTCAGGCTATTAAGGAGCTGCTAGGAGTCACTGATGAACTTAGTCCTACTGAGTCCATCACTGAGTCGAAGTCTGATTCACCACTCCCTCCACTGAAACAACTTCAGGGAGTGGAACCCAATTCTGACCTTGCACCATTAGTCTATCAACTACATTCTCCTAAAGAGAAATCAGGGTTAGGAAGGACTATTCTGAAAAGACCTACTCCTACACCCACTGAACACGAAAAACCTTCAGTAACTACTGAAGTGAAGATAGAAAGCACTGATTCAAAGGTTGATCAGCTTGCTGAACTTGTCAGGATGCTGAGTGAGAAAATTGAGTCTACTGAGAAAAACTCTGACTCAAAATCTACAAAGCCCTCAGTATCCTCAGGTTCTTCCAAACCAAAGACCACACCTGATGAGGCGAAAAATGGTCCGTTTTTAGGGGGTCATTTAAGCCCGAATCCGAATTTATATGATCAAATATTGCCCTAAATCGTTCCTTTTGTGATTTTAGGTACTTGGAGAGTGAATTCTGGAAAAGAAGCCATTTTGGACGTTTTTGGAGCATAAAAGTGAAGAAAACGGCAAAGTCTCAATTTTCCATACTGGGAACAGTACATGAAGGCGTCAAGAGTTTTCCTGATGGCGTCAAAACCCCAAGAATTAAAATCCATAGTTGATGACGGCGTCACACACAGGGCGTCAAGAGTAATTTTTGTGACGGCCTAGGCCTTGACGGCGTCAGAAGTAGATCAAGGCCGTCCGAGGAAGTATTTGGCGGCGAGATGACGGCATCACACCTTTGTTCTTGATGCCGTCATCCCTATTTTCCTATATATAGTTTTCTAGTTTTTCACATTGAAAGAGAGAAGTTTTGGGGAGAAACCCTAAAGACTATTTTGGTGTAACTTTACAGGTTTTTCAAGGGTTCCAACCCCTTGATACCTTGCATGATTAATTAAGATAAGTGTTCTTCTAATTCAATCAATATGTCTATGTGTTGGTTGTCTATATCTTGTTCTTGTCTTAATTCTATCATGCTAGGCTAGATCTCTTTTGTGTTTGCTTAGATCTAATGAAACCTAGATATTGATTATGTGTTGATTACTTGTTTATTCTTGTCTTGGATGAATGATTTATATGTTAGGCTTAAGAAAACTGGCAGATCTCTAAATGGTAACATGCTTGAACGTCTTAAGAAACATGAACCGAGGCGTACTAGGTCTTTATTGGTTGTATTTAATGCATGAGCCACTGTTTACAATCCCTATAGTTGTGCTGGGCATGGTGTAGGAGGAGATAAGAGCTCATAGAATTGGGGAGTTATGTATGCCACCCCATGAATGGTATTAAGGAATACGATCCGTCATCCATGCAATTATAACAAGTAATTAACGTGTAAAAGATATCTAGGGAGTAGTGAAATCTAAGTAAACACATTTTCTCCAATTACTGCTCACAACCTTAGTATAATTAGTTTATTTTCATTTTTAGTATTTTATTTTGATTGCATCTTAGTATTGAGTTAGTTGAATAGCAACT
This sequence comes from Artemisia argyi, assembly GCA_030686995.1. Taxonomy (NCBI): domain Eukaryota; kingdom Viridiplantae; phylum Streptophyta; class Magnoliopsida; order Asterales; family Asteraceae; genus Artemisia; species Artemisia argyi. The sequence continues at coordinate 160,629,206 of CM060696.1, read as the reverse complement.
AATTCCGCCCTAATCCTTCAAAACCCGAGATTTTACTTACTTTCTAAAAAATAGAAAAACACAAAAATAATCATCCCTCACCTTTAGAACTAGTATTTAGGCTTTCAAATCCTAGCGACACTATTCCTAAGCTGAACGATCAATCCCCCGGTACTTGTCACTATACTATACTACAACGATCAGGTACACTGCCTGGTGGGGGTTGTAAGCTTCTCGAGATCCCTCGAGAGGTAAAGCCTGTTGCGATTCCCACGCATCAAGTTTTTGGCGCAGCAGCCCGGGGAATAGTTATTGTCTAGGTTAGGATTTCTTTTCATTAGGTCTACTTGCTAGATTCCTTTCTAGTAAGATTTTATTTTTATTTTTAGGTCTTCTTTAGTCTATCTTATTTCTTTGTGCTTTTGTTCGTAACTCTTTACCATCCGAAATCGTGGAAGGTGGTAACATCTTTGAACCCGTCATCCCACCACAACAAAACCTACCATTAGAACCCCTTAGGCCCCGAACCTTAGGAGAGTATTCCCGACCTAGCCACCAAGGCTACCGAAACACCATTGAGCTCACCGGAGCCTATGTGACCCCCTTGCGATCCGACACCATCCGGTTGGTGCAAAGCGGATGTGCATTCCATAGACTTCGTTCCGAAGATCCAAACCAACATCTTAAGGACTTTCTCAAAATCATAGATTCCATAGACCTAGGTGTTGAAACTAGAGAGACTACCCGTTTACGCCTATTTCAATTCTCTCTACGGGATCAAGCTAGTCAATGGCTTGAGCGTTTACCCGCGGGATCCATCACCACATGGGATGATCTCACCACTCGTTTCCTTGCTCAATTTTTCCCACCGGGGAGAACTACTAAGCTTAGAAATGACATCTTGATGTTCCAACAACGTCAAAATGAATCTCTTTATGAAGCATGGACTCGTTTCAAGGACTTACTCCAAAAAGTCCCTCATCATGGCATAGATCTTTGGCTCCAAGTCCAAATCTTTTATGACCATATCGACATCTCCACAAGGCGAGCCATTGACCAATCGGCCGGTGGTAAGCTACGTGATCTTAGTGCGGAACAATCATGGGAACTCATAGAAGATCTTGCTCTCTATGACAACGAAAGTTGGAATGATCCCCGTGATTTGAACAAAACGGTCAAGGCAATATCTTTGCCTTCGAACAACTCTAGCACTCCCGACCGTAGGATCATGGAACTTGAGGACCAAGTCAAGTTTCTCATGAAATCTTACGATGCTCCTAAGCCTTCAAGTCAAGTGAACAAAATATCTTCTTCATTCGAATTATGTAGTGGTCCCCATGACACTCGTGATTGTGTGGAACTCCCCGGAACAGCTTTTGCGGACTACGCATCCACGCGTACCGACGAAGCGGGAGATAAGTGGTACACTTTCAAGCCCGAGCCAAACCCTTACGGTGATTCATACAACCCCTCTTGGAAAAATCACCCAAACCTTAGGTGGAAACAAAATCAACCCAATTCCTCCAATCCGCCTAATCGCTACCAACCAAACGTTCCACCATCCAACCGTACTTTCAACAACAATCCTTCTAACAACTATGGTAGTACCAACAATCTTGAAGGATTGATGTCAAAGTTCATGGCATCTCAAGAAGCCCGCATAGCTAGGTTTGAAACCGAATTCAACCAACAACAAACGGAGATGACCAACAAGATTGACAACTTGTTGAAAGCCCTCAACAACCAAGCGTTAATCACACCTAGGAAGGACACTAGGGACACCAATAGTGGAACCCAAATTAAGGACCCCTCATCATCCAAACATGTCCACTTTGTCAATGTTGTCACTATTAAGCCGATAGATAAAGAGATAGAGGAGAGTGACAAGGATGAAGTTAGAGTAGAAGCCGAAAGTAAGGATGAGAGTAGGGAAGTTGAGGTTAATAAGGATGAGGAATTAGAGGAGGTAGAACCTATAGAAGAATACTTTGATAAGTTGCCAACCAAGGAAGAACGTGAATACCATAAGGATTTATTCGATAGTCCCGAGAGAACATATATCTTTGGCAACCCCCTTATCAAAATGGGAGACCCCTCTAACATTAACATCCCATGCAATATCGGGCACATGCATATATGGAAAGCTTACATCGACCTTAGATCCCCCGTGAACATCATGACTAGGACTTATTACAATTGGGTGATGAAGAAGCAGGTCAATTTTAGGATGATGCCCGGTAAGAATCTGATAAGTAATTTTGCAGGAAGAGTGAAGGGATTACATGTGATTATAGGGAATCGTACCTATGAAATCGATTTTATGATAGTGGAAGACATTCGTCCGGTGATAGATGCTTGCCTAAGTCAAATAGTATTCGGAAAACCATTTGTTGAGGCCACTAGGATGAGTTATGATCCGACTTTAGGGATACTTAGATTCAAGAAAGAAAATGATGAGGTTGCTTATCAAATGCCCTACAAGATCGAACAATACCGCCTTCTCTCTAATTTCAAAAAGGAACATAAGCAAGCGGCTTATTATAGGAATGAGGAGGATAGACGTAGAGGAGTAGAGTATGTTAGAAATAGGATGCTTGGTATCTACAAAGAATTCTTGCAACTAGGTCCGGAATACAAAACTGGTTTAGAAGACGACCTAGAGAATGAAACCAATGATGAGATCACGTAGTAACCCATGACTTTGAGTCTAGCTACAAGACTCGTAAATAAAGAAAATCGCTTCTTGGGAGGCAACCCATGCTTTGTGTGATTTTCATTTTATTTGTTTGTTATTTGCTTCCGTATGCATGCTTTATTTTTATTGTTGGTTGATCATGTCTCTAAATTAAAATGTGGAAATACTTTACTATGTTGTTTGGCCTAGTCTTAACTCCAACCTAAAAGTATTTTTGCAAAAGATAAGTGTAAGGAGAAACCCCAAATATGTTTTTAAGAAACAAACCGATCATGATTCTCCACAATATTAAATGAACATGTATATTCGTATTTGTTAGAGTCAAATGCTTGTATTGAGTCATAATGAAGTTTTGCAGGATTTTCCAGGAAGTAGGACCAAGTTTTTCTAGAAATTTTCCGAAAACTTAACATAAGAATTTCTGCAGGTCCATTCTGACGGCGTCAGAGGATTACTCTTGACGGCGTCAGGAGTAAAAATCTGGAAATTTTCGCGGTTTTGTTTTTTTTAACGGAGTCTTATGGTTTTTGTGAATTATTAAGTTTTATAATCTCCAGGAAATCTGCAAACTTCATTCCACAAGCATTATATCTTACTTTGTTTTCTAGGATTTAGTAACTTATATAGGATGCCGTCGATTTTACGCGAGGTTGTCTTGTCTATTTTGTCAGGTTTTACAGGTTATGTATGACAAGAAGATGATTTATATTCTGGAAGGGAAGCTTTGATTGTTCATTTTCTTGGAGGAAGATTTAACCTGGCCATCCTATTATCCATACCAAGCGAATCAGGGGAGTATTTGATTTCATTCTCTTTACTTTTTCACTTTTACATTCTTTACTTGAACATTGGGGACAATGTTCATCTTAAGTGTAAGGGGAGGGTAAAAAGATGATACCTTACATATGCACTTTCGCTTGAGTTTGTTTTGTTTGATAGTAGATGTGTAATAAAACTATGAGAAATACTTGTTAGTGTAATTTTAGCGCCATATTTAAATTTTTTTACAACATTTAGGAGTGAAACTTTAGCCATAGCAAGCGTCTCATGGATAGGAGATTGTATGACTAGCACATAACCGTATATTCAGAAAAATTTTCCACCCAAATATGTGAGGTTCGCCTTTAGATTTGATAGGAAAAGCATTTTCTATTAGTGCTTATGAGTGTACCGGTCGCATTTAGATTCTAGAACTTGCGTTAGTGATGCATCCCGAGACCGCTAGTGAGACTACATTCGTGTGGTAGGATTTACTACATGATAAGAGGCATTAGGATCACCCTTGTGTTAAACCCGTATCATAATTACTTGACCATTTAAGTCATACTACTTGACTAGTTAAGTCAACTAATTTTTCTCACACCCTTAGCGTTGTACTCATTTTTAGCACACGAAACCCCTAGTACACCCCTCCGAGCCTATCTTTTCGTTTCTAACTTTAAGCATTTTACTTAAAGGAAGAATTTGTTACACCCCACTTAAATGTACAACCAAATCGCCTTAGCCTTCCGTGTATGCGCTCATTTTTAGTGCATTATTGTTATTTGTTTAAACCCTAAGTTAACTTTCTAATTTATTACATGGTTGCTAAGTCGAGTCATATCCTTGTACATATTATTTTGGGACGATTGGGACTCATGGGTAAGTACTTATTTTATGGAGTAATGGAGAAGAACATAATATTATTACCCCCATATGTACGTTAATCTTAAAAGTGCTCCAAGTGTTTTGATTTTCTTAATTCGAGTCATTAGATTAGTTTAATTGTAAAGTATGTAAAGATTCAAGTATAAGGGGAATTTTCATTCCCTATGATGTATTATTTTGGATGGTAGGGTAAGAGTGTATGCAAAAAAAATAATAATAATAAAAAATAATAAAAAATAAAAAAAAAAGGAAAAAGAGAAAAAAAAAACATACGGACTACCATCCCGTTTCATTCTATGTTCATTTTATGTTTTTGTTATTTCTCATTTATTAGCTTAAGTCAAGTCTAGTCTTGGCTTAGCAACGCCATATTGTATATGTAATTAACCAAGATTGTTAACTCGCTACCAGTAATAACTTCCTTTATCCAACAAAACCGTGTAATTCATATCCCTATACCTGACGTTACAACCCTTTAAAAGACCTCTTTGATAGTTTATCCTAGGTGCTTACGCCATGTGGTGGAGGTTTGATCCTTTCCCAAGCCTATGGTAATCTATTTTGCTATGACAGGTAGTGAGAGATATCTTCCATTTCCATAATGTTATATTACTTTATTACACCCGAGAGATGTGAGTATCTAAACACTATTTGTGAAGTGCTTGTGTATGACCTCCGTGCTTGTCTATTGGTCTTTAGTGGAACGATTATTTGTTGTAATTACTTTTATATTAGTGTTAAATGACCCCTAACTTGTCTTTTGAGTAGAATAAAAGCGCATTTGCTTGAGGACAAGCAAATCTCAAGTGAAAGGGTATATGATGAGGCGAAAAATGGTCAGTTTTTAGGGGGTCATTTAAGCCCGAATCCGAATTTATGTGATCAAATATTGCCCTAAATCGTTCCTTTTGTGATTTTAGGTACTTGGAGAGTGAATTCTGGAAAAGAAGCCATTTTGGACGTTTTTGGAGCATAAAAGTGAAGAAAACGGAAAAGTCTCAATTTTCCATGCTGGGAACAGTACATGAAGGCGTCAAGAGTTTTCCTGATGGCGTCAAAACCCCAAGAATTAAAATCTGTAGTTGATGACGGCGTCACACACAGGGCGTCAAGAGTAATTTTTGTGACGGCCTAGGCCTTGACGGCGTCAGAAGTAGATCAAGGCCGTCCGAGGAAGTATTTGGCGGCGAGATGACGGCGTCACACCTTTGTTCTTGACGCCGTCATCCCTATTTTCCTATATATAGTTTTCTAGTTTTTCACATTGAAAGAGAGAAGTTTTGGGGAGAAACCCTAAAGACGATTTTGGTGTAACTTTACAGGTTTTTCAAGGGTTCCAACCCCTTGATACCTTGCATGATTAATTAAGATAAGTGTTCTTCTAATTCAATCAATATGTCTATGTGTTGGTTGTCTATATCTTGTTCTTGTCTTAATTCTATCATGCTAGGCTAGATCTCTTTTGTGTTTGCTTAGTGATTCGCCTCAAACAGTCAACTAAGTTTACCAGGTGATGGTCAACCAAGTCAAACGTCTAAGGCAAATGCTTCCGAGGAATACAGTGTTTTCCCGGGTCGTAAGTCCCAACGAGGTGTGCGATGTGATATTATAAACGAATCTGTGATCAGTGAATCTGAACAGGGAATGGTATAAAAGTGTGGGTGTGTGTTTAACTAGGGTTTTATAACTTAAATAAACTATTAAAACGATTACGTAAAACCTAGGTATCTAAAACGTATAAACGTATACCAATTTAAAATCAGACGCGACTGCGTACTGAGAAAAAGGTGAGTTTTAAGAAAAATAAACTATAAGGGTTAAAAATGAAAATTCTATAAACTTAAACTTAAAATAAAATTAAACTAAAAATAAAACTATTTTTTAGATTATTATATTATTTAATATTAATTATTTAATTAAAAACTATTTAACTATTTAATTAGAAAATTATAAATACTACAAATTAAACTAGAAACTTACAAAAATAATTTCTAAACTTAAATTAGAACTTGAAGAAAGTATAAAAAATAAAAATAAATCTTTTTGTCTTTTTATAAACTTTTTATTAATTAAAAACTATTTATATTATTTAAACTATTTAAACTATTCTAAATTACAAATAATATTAAATCAACTTAGAAAATTATGAAATTTTTTATAAATCTAATTAACCATAATAGGAATCCTAACAAATTATAAAAACTTTATTTTATATATTTTTAAACTAGTTAACTAATTATTATGCTATTTATTAATTATTATCTAATTAAACTATTTAAATTAGGAAAACTATTAAATGAACAGTAAAAATTCTAGAAAAATTACTAAAATTATATTATGACTTATATAAGCTAGGAAAAATATAAAAACTAGATGTTATTATATAAAAACTAATTATGCTAATTATAACTTATTTATTAGTTAATTATTAATAAAACTATTTTTAAATCTAATAAATATCAAATGACAATATAAAAATCTAAGAAAATTATTTAAATTACTTTAATATATAAGGAAATTAATAAAAATATAAAAATACAGATTACTTAATAAAAATATAAAAATGAAAATTAAAATTAAATTGTATTAAATAGAAATTATCACTTAATATTATATTGTTTTTCTTGGATTTTTCTTTTACAAAACTTTATTATACATAAAAATAAGTAACTTTTGTGAAAACAAATATTTTAGAACTTAATAATAAGCTAGTTATAAGCTATAATCCTAGACAGTTGACCAAAGTTTGACCAATCAAGCAAATAAGCTCTACTGAGCTTGTGTGGGACCCACTATGGTAAAATTTAGTTCCCCTGAGTTACATGAACTATATTAAGCAAGATTTAATCAATAAGGTAGCTTGAATAAGCCAAAACTCACAAATAAGCTTGTTGCTTATTTGATTCTGTCACAGGATTTGGGACAGACTTTGGGGGCCAATTTAGGTGGGGTCCACTAGACTAGGGGTCAAACAAAAGGTCAATGGTTGTTACCTACCAGGAGGGGGGTTGGGAAAAGCTGATTATATGTGGTGGGACCCACTGAGGTGGTCTCAAAACCACCACAAAGTGGTGGTGGTGAGTGTCTGGTCTGCTGCACAGGGGATGAGTAATCCCTGCAGCCTACTTTGAGGGCTTGTATAAGCTACATAAAAATTCACAAAAATAATCCAACTATGAGATTTGAAAGTTAAGCTGGTAGATTTTAAGATGTGAAAAGATCAAAGTCTAATTTGCAATCCAAAAATCAGGAAAATTCCTACACTTTTTGAGTTTCTGACAAGAGGTGCAACATTGACTTTTTGAAATTATATCCTACTTTGACTTTCTTGAAGTTTTAATTAATCCTAATGACTAAATAAGTTGTTATATGATATTACAAGACTAAATTAAGCAATAAGAACTAATAATGAACTGATTTGAGGAAAACTTAAACCTAATATACTAACAGTGAACAAATATAGATAGATTAAAGAGATTGTTGACTTTTTAACTAATAGTACTAGGATTTTATGGTTTATATGGTCTAAGTGATACTAGAAAAACATGTTTGAACCAGAGATAACAAAGTAAACTCCCCTGAGCATAGGAAAACAGGTTCATCCAAACACCCCTTAACATTTATATAAATGGGATTTTCACATCATAAGGCTAATTAGAACTATACCACTGATTCAAAAGGACTTTATTTGATATAAAAAGACTTAAATAAGTACATAAACAGCAACAAAAGCAAAAAGAGCCTATGATCACCAATATTGCTAATTATGACAGTAAAAATGGAGTATAGAGAAGCTATGTATTCTACTGAACAAGTACTAGCTATGAATCCATATTATGTATGTATTGCAACTAAGAAACACAGAAAACCATTTATAATTAGATAACTAAGCTAATGCACAGTGATTGTAAAATTTTTAGAACAATGCTTACAAGTGAGTTCCAAGCTGAGACATGAACCAAAATCCAATTTCCAAGAACCACTTATAGGTTTCCCATTAAACCTCTAACCCAGGGCCATCAATAAGCCACCCTGCTCCATGAGTTTTGCACCATATCACTGAGTTTTCTATTTATGATTTGATAATGTCCAATTTTTTAGTAATTATGGAATACTGAGTAATACTACTTAATATACTTTGATAACTTTTTAAAGACTTAAAATTGAGTTAAAATAGAACTGAATGGAATATGAACAACAGCTTATAACAATAATTAAGTAAATTAGTCGAATTTACTCAAAAATGCCAAATTACAAATTACTAGAGTAAACTTGAAATTGATTGTTTATAAAGAGTTAAAATACACTGAAGATACAAGAACTGAAACCTGAGAGCTTTGAATTACGCTAGAATTTAGAATTTAACTAATTCGAGCTAACATTACACTAAACTACACTAAGTTACACTAATACTTTATCTCCACTGCCTCATTCCTCTTTTGTAGACATTTCCAGGGTTTGTGGGGCCCACTGGGGCATTTCCCACCAATCCATAGCCCTTGATTATGTCTGATCAATCCAGGCCGTTTAAAACGCCTTTTTGGCGCCAAAAGTCCTTGGGACAACTGTTGTTGCGTGGAGAGGGTTTTAAGGTATTTAATGCGCCTTGGAAGTTGTGGAGAGGTGGAGGGTTTGCGTGGAGAGCTGGGGTGTGAGGTGGTAAAGGTTGCAGAACCATGTGGGGGGTGAGGTGGAAGATGGTGAACAGTGGTGTGGTTTGCCCGGTTTTATTTATTTAAACAAGGGTTGGACTGGGCTTGTTTCATTTTGGGCTTGGGTAATAAAAAGGTGGGTGGGCTGGGTAGTGTAATGGAGTGGATTTGGTTATTGGTTTAATAATAACATTAGGGTCCGGTTTGGTTATTTCACATAAGGACTAATTTTGTAATTTCGTGATTTTTGGAGGGCTGAACTTGTAAATCCCCATAAGTTATCAAAAGGACTTATTATGCCAATGATGAATAGTACAAGGGTTAAATGTGATAAATACCAATTTTTAAACCCCGAGGACTAAAATTGCCAAACTTGAAACTTCAGGGACCAATCTTGTAATTTCACCAAACTTTCAACCAGGGATCAAATTTGACAACTTGATATTATTCAAGTATCAAAATTGACTTTTTATCCAAAATTTTCCATCAGGGGCCAATTCTGTCATTCTCTGAAAGTCTAGGGACCAAAACTGACAAACTGCCAAACTTGAAGGACCAATTATGTAAATTCACCAAACTTAACACCAAGGACCATTCCTGCAAAATATTATTAGTATAAGGACCAAAATTGCTTTTCTCAAAGTTTTTACATCCCAGGGACCTTTTATGTCAAATTCCAAAGTTGAGGGACTAAACTTGTAATTTTATGAAACTTTGCACCAAAGGACTAAATATGTAACTTTATGATTAAAAAGGACCTTTGGTGACATTTTCATGTTTTTAGAATAACCAGGGACTAGTTTTGCCAATTTATGAAACTTGAGGGACTGAAACTGCCAATTATGCAAACTTTGTACGTTTTTCATCTGTTTTTGCATATTTTGCATTTGAAACATATAAAACACACCTTTAAGATATTTTAAGTATTTTGATACATATTTGAGTGTTTTTGTATGTTTTGGCAGTTCAGATTAGTATAAAATGATGAGTATTTAGACACTCATCACTTAGATCTAATGAAACCTAGATATTGATTATGTGTTGATTACTTGTTTATTCTTGTCTTGGATGAATGATTTATATGTTAGGCTTAAGAAAACTGGCAGATCTCCAAATGGTAACATGCTTGAACGTCTTAAGAAACATGAACCGAGGCGTACTAGGTCTTTATTGGTTGTATTTAATGCATGAGCCACTGTTTACAATCCCTATAGTTGTGTTGGGCATGGTGTAGGAGGAGATAAGAGCTCATAGAATTGGGGAGTTATGTATGCCACCCCATGAATGGTATTAAGGAATACGATCCGTCATCCATGCAATTATAACAAGTAATTAACGTGTAAAAGATATCTAGGGAGTAGTGAAATCTAAGTAAACACATTTTCTCCAATTACTGCTCACAACCTTAGTATAATTAGTTTATTTTCATTTTTAGTATTTTATTTTGATTGCATCTTAGTATTGGGTTAGTTGAATAGCAACTAATTCCGCCCTAATCCTTCAAAACCCGAGATTTTACTTGCTTTCTAAAAAATAGAAAAACACAAAAATAATCATCCCTCACCTTTAGAACTAGTATTTAGGCTTTCTAATCCTAGCGACACTATTCCTAAGCCGAACGATCAATCCCCCGGTACTTGTCACTATACTATACTACAACGATCAGGTACACTGCCTGGTGGGGGTTGTAAGCTTCTCGAGATCCCTCGAGAGGTAAAGCCTGTTGCGATTCCCACGCATCAACACCCAAACCCTCAGGAAGATGTGAGCTGTGCAATTATCCAAATCACAGCACTGATAAATGCTACAGAGTCCTGTTTTGTATGATATGCAAACAAGAAGACCACAGAACTTGTGATCACATCTCTCACACTGCTTCTTTAAAAGCAAGAGGTCTTTATAAAAACCAAGGCTATCAGTATGCCACACCTTCCAAACAAAGACTGAAGGCCAAGCCTTTCTCACCATGTCCTCATTGTGGTTTCAATGATCATCTTCCTGATGATTGTATGATGAAAGATTGTTGTGACATATGTGGAGATCCCTCCCATGAAACCAGGGGACATGACAAAGTGATTCAGTACAGAAGGAAAAACCAAACCAACACCTCTCAGTCACCTGAGGCATCAACCTCCACAAAATGTAAAACATGTGGAAGCTCAGGTCACACAACTTCAGACCATGATTCACTAACTGAGTTCAAAAGGTCCCTGAGGACCAAGCCCACTAGAAAGTGGGTCAACAAGAAAAACTAACCCAGTTTACTGTTTGTGCAGAAACACATCAAGGATCGTACTTGGCATCTAGACAGTGGATGCTCCAGAAGTATGACTGGTGTGAAAAGCTTTCTGCACAAATATGTGGAAGAACCAGGACCCAAAGTAGTATTTGGTGATAACTCATCAGCTCCCACTGAAGATTATGGTTCAGTAAACTACAATGGTATAGTTTTTACAAGAATAGCTTATGTTAATGATCTCAAGTATAACCTGATAAGTGTTTCCCAACTATGTGATGCCAAATACATAGTTCAGTTTGATGACAAGAGAGGGACCATCTTTAATGCCAATAAGGAAGTTGCGTTGATTGCCCCTAGGAGGGATGATGTATATGTCCTTGACATGTCATCCCTGACTCAGAATGGGACTTGTCTATTCTCAAAGGCAAGTGAGACAATCAACTGGCTATGCATAGGAGACTCTCTCATCTCAACTTCAAAAACATCAACAACCTGGCAAAACAGAACAAAGTTCTAGGCCTTCCATCCCTGGTGTATACCAAAGACAAGCCTTGTTCTGCTTGTGAAAAAGGAAAACACCACAGGGCATCATTCAAAACCAAACAAACCTTTTCCATCAAAAGCTGCCTACATCTTCTTTATATGGACCTTTTTGGACCTGTCAGTCCAATGTCCATTCACCATGAGAAGTATACTCTGGTCATTGTGGATGAATACTCAAGATATACTTGGGTTTACTTCCTAACCAAGAAGAGTCAGGCAGCTGAAACCATCATGTCATTTGTCAGGAACATTGAAAATCAAAATGATGTCAAAGTTAAACAGATCAGGACTGACAATGGCACTGAATTCAAAAACCAAGACCATGAGTGTTTTTGTGATGAGAAACGAATTTCTCAAAATTTCACTTCTCCCTATACTCCTGAACAAAATGGATTAGCTGAAAGGAGAAATATAACACTCATTGTGGCAGCAAGAACAATGTTGAATGGCTCAGTCCTCTCAAAACATTTTTGGACTGAGGCAGTTAAAACAGCCTGCTACACTCAAAATAGGTCAATCATTGTGAAAAGGCATAACAAGACTCCTTATGAAATATTCAAAGGAAGGATTCTTGACATCAGCTACTTTCATGTATTTGGGTGTCCTGTGTTTATACATAATCACAAGGATCACTTGGATAAATTTGATGCCAAAGCTGATGATGGATACTTCCTGGGATATTCCCTGGTCTCTAAAGCCTTCAGGGTGTTCAACACAAGGAGACAACAAACTGAGGAAACTTATCACATTACTGTTGATGAGAGCACTGAATCCATCAGGTTCTCAAATTCCTCAATAGAAGAAATTGGTATTGATGACTCATCAAGATATCCTCCTGATGAGTATCATCCTGAGAACAATCCCTCAACCCAATACCAAGCTGATGCTGACATCTCCTATTACATCATCCCTGACAACCTTCCCAAACCACCTATCAGTGAGTTCATTGAAACTCAGCCTGTCTCAAATGAGACTGACACCACTGAACAAATTGTTCAGGAACCCTCAGAACAAATTGTTCCTACAGTTGTCATTGAAGCACATAATGATGAGTTACCTCATGTTCCTGAGTCTGAACCTAATCAGGCTCCTTCAAGCTCAAATTCTTATCCCAAACCTCAGGATAGCTGGACTAGATCCAAAATCATTGAGCTTGTGAACATCATTGGTGAACCCACTGAAGGCATGCTCACAAGAAGCAAGGCTGCTAAACTTAAGGCTGCCACTGCCAATATATGTCTTTATGCTGACTATCTCTCAGAGATTGAGCCTAAAAATGTTAAAAAAGCCCTGAATTATGAAAGTTGGGTTCAGGCCATGAGAGATGAATTGGAACAATTTGACAGAAATAATGTCATGACCCTTGTTGAATGCCCCCAGGGTGTTTTAATCATTGGTATGAAGTGGGTCTTTAAAAACAAGACCGATGAGAATGGCACAGTCATCAAAAACAAAGCAAGACTGGTTGCCAAAGGATATAATCAACAGGAAGGTATAGACTATGAGGAAACCTTTGCACCAGTTGCTAGAAGGGAAGCCATCAGGATCTTCCTTGCTTATGCAACTTACATGAACTTTAAAGTTTACCAAATGGATGTTAAAAGTGCATTCCTGAATGGTAACATCAAAGAAGATGTTTATGTGCAACAGCCTCCAGGTTTTGAAAGTAGTGAATACCCTAACCATGTCTACAAGCTTAACAAAGCCCTTTATGGACTGAAACAAGCACCCAGGGCATGGTATGAAACTCTTTCAGCCTTCCTGATCCAAAACAAGTTTGTCAGAGGAAGAATTGACAACACATTGTTCATCTACAGAACAAAGGATGATGTCATTCTTGTCCAAGTATATGTTGATGACATCATCTTTGGCTCAACAAATTACAAACTTTGCAAACAGTTTGAGAAACTGATGACCACAAAGTTTGAAATGAGCATGATGGGTGAACTCACATACTTCCTTGGACTCCAAATTAAACAAACTGAAAAAGGAATATCCATTTGCCAAGAAAAATACCTCAGGAACCTACTGAAGAAATATGAGCTCACTGACTGCTCTTCAGTAAAGACTCCTATGGTTCCTCCAAACAACCTTGGCCCTGATCTCACTGGAAAATCAGTGAATCAAACCCAATACAGAGGAATGATTGGGTCCCTGATGTACTTACTTGCCTCAAGGCCTGATATCCAATTCTCAGTCTGCCTGTGTGCCAGATACCAGGCTGACCCTAAAGAATCACATCTCACTGCTGTCAAAAGAATTATCAGGTACCTGAAGGGTACTCCAAACCTTGGTTTGTATTACCCAAAATGTTCAGGATTTGATCTCAAAGGGTACACTGACTCTGACTATGCAGGATGTAATATGGATAGGAAAAGTACTTCAGGATCCTGCCAATTTCTTGGTGGTAAACTTGTGTGTTAGAGTACAAAGAAACAACAGTCAGTGGCCATGTCCTCAGCTGAAGCTAAATATATGGCTGCTGCAGGATGTTGTGCAAATGTACTGTGGATGAAGAGCCAACTGAGTGACTATGACATTCAGTATAAGATGGTACCTATTTTTTGTGATAATACAAGTGCCATAGCCATCTCAAACAATCCAGTACTTCATCAAAGAACCAAACACATTGACATCAGATACCACTTCATCAGGGACCATATCTCTAATGGAGAAATTGAACTACATTTCATCCCCACTGAGTATCAGCTAGCTGATATCTTCACTAAACCTCTGGATGAACCCACTTTCACAAGATTGAAAGCTGAACTGGGCATGTTGGACATAGAATCAGGGAACTGATCAAAAGTGTTCCAACATGATGTAAATTCTTTGAATGAAAATTCATTCAGGGGGCTCAGGATGAAAAATGGCATTGAATACCCTAACTAAATGCTCTAAGTACTTAGTTAGTTAATGTCCCAGGTAGGTAACTGAATCCTATTAAATATAGGAATATATGTCACTTACACAACTGGCATCCACTCCTTGGGCCCCCTACATCTCTCTCACCAAACACCACTGAGCATTAAATGCTCCCTCACACACAAAAGTTGTGATGATTTTAACTCTGCAAAAGTGCATTATTTGCAGAGCCGCACAACTGTTCAACCACGATGTGAGAGAAAATAGGGTAATGGGAATCGTGATATTTAATGCGGATATCAAACCAACATTATTATGCGGTTTCGGTTAAATAAATTAAACCTTTGGTATCCGTAACATCACCACCCTAATTCCCACCCTATAAATACCCCCACAAAGAAAAACACACACACGCTTTTTAAAATTTAAAAAAAACTCTTGCAAAATTATTTCAAGAACTTTTGCTTTCAAAATCTGTGTGTGCTTCTTCTTTATACAAAACCAGACCTTTTTATACAAAAATGGCATCTTCTAAGGTCATAAAATAAGCACCCAATGTGGATTTCCAAATGGAAAGCGTAGACCTTACCAAGAACAACGTGGTGGGGAACTTTGCCTACCCTGAAGGGTTCCCTGCTTACAGGGATGTGGTGAAGTTCCTATAAAACTGTTTTCTCACCACCACATTCACAAAGACCCCCTCAGTCATCTATCATGACTACTTGAGGGAATTCTGGTGCTCAGCGGTGGTTGAAAACCCTGATGCACCAAAGGAGGCCAAAATTAAGTTCTCAGTGAAGAATGGGACAAAGTCCCTTGTTCTTGACTACAAAATCTTTGTCAAAGCCACTGGCCTTGACTACACTGAGACCTTTGTTGCCCCACCTACTGAAGAGGAGGTTAAACAACTCCTCTTAGAACTAGGGACCTATGATAAGAATCATCCTGATGTTGCTCCTGGGGCCCTACTTAACAAAGCCCCCATCATCAAAACATGGTTCCCTGCCCCTTGGAGGATCCTGATGACATTTGTTATTCAGGTCCTTGGGGGGAACAAGTCCTCAACTGAGCAACTAAATACTACTCAATCAATGATAGTGTACTGTCTCATTGAGGGTAAAAAGATTGACCTTGGAGAAATTATCTTCAGGGACCTCATAGGCAAATTGGGTGGGAAATCTAAGCAAAAACACATGTCTTACCCTAGATTCATTTCCTGCGCCCTGAATGACCTACTAGGGTCTGAGTACTTCAAGCCTGACAGTGTCGGCTTTGAATCTGATGTCTTGTATAAGGCAAACTACTCACGTGACCCTAATGAGGTTACACCTGTCGCCCTGACCACATATATGCTGACTGCTATCCAGGGTGACAACATTGTTTCACCAATTCCCTCTCCCACCAAAAAGGTGAAGAGGAAGAAGGGACAGGGGTCCAGGAAGGTGGCTCAACCCAAGCTACTCGCCACTGAGACCTCTGCCCCTATGCCTGACAAAAGGGGGCAACAACAACAGACCCTGACTGCTGACACCCTCAGGATCATAAGCCAATCTTTGGCCCCAAAACAACGGCCAACAGAGGGCACTGAGACATCACACTCAGTGTCCTCGGGCGAACCCGTTCCCAAAGGCCCTGCTAGCATAAACAAGTCAGTAGGGTCGGAACCAACTAAACCTTCACATCTTGCTAAAGACTCTGGCAAATCACAACCAGAGTATCAGGGAGTAAAGGGTCCTATACCTTCGGTGGGGCAGCACTACTCCACTGAGAAAGGGGCCCACAAACAATCACATCCTGCCAAAGGCTCGGGTAAATCACAACCCAATCATCAGGGAGTTCACGTTCCTAAATCTTCGACAGGCCAGAACAAGCCTGTTGGAAAGGGGGACATAACCACTCAGGTGCCTGATGAGAACATTCGCAAAACAACGCTTTTGTCTGAGGGCACAAAAACTCATCCCAAAGACTCAGAGGGAAACAAACAACCCGCTGATAGGGACACAACATTCACGACTCCTCAGAATGACATTGAGAAATACCCATCAGTGTCTGAAGGGGTCACGGGGGACAAAGATTTAGAGGGATATACACCACCCGCTGATATGGAACCCGTAACCAATCCCGAAGGTGCGCATAACTTGGGAACTGGCCTTGAAGACCAGGTAGATAAAAACCAATCTACCGGATTTGAGGGGTCAGGACCTGGCCAAAACGAAGGCAAATCTTCTTATGAAGAGGAGCCGGATAACCTCTACTTGTTGCAGATTACCTCCTTGGCAGATGCTCAGGCTGTCCTATTTTCTGATGATGAATATAACAGTGACGAGGAAGTCTTCACGGCCGGAGATGATATGGAGGTTGAGGAGACAATCCCTGAACCTGTAACTCAGTCTCCTCAAGCCTCTAACCATGATGAAGATAAAACTCAGTCCGAGCCGGAAACCTCAGGAGACAATCAAGCTCCTCTCACTGCAAAAGCCTTCAGAAAATTCATCTAGAAAATGACCAATATTTTGTACAGGGGGGTCACTGAAGAGGTGTTTGACATGCATACTGAGCAAGCAGTCCACTATCACCTCCTCAAAGATGCTATTGAAGAATACAACGATGATGTCAGGGAGCAAAACTCTACTGTCACCTACTCCCTGACACAAATGGCTTCTCACATCAACTCATTTTTGGAATCCCTTAAAGAGCTGACTAATGGGGTTAAGTCGGTTCAAGAATCAGTCAAGGATGATCCTGAGCTCACTAAGAAAATACTTCAGACATCTGAGACATACCAAGTCAATACGGCAGCTCTTACTGAGTTACTTGGTTTGATAAAGGGTTTCAATGTTCAGAATCTCAGCTCCACGGTGGAGTCTCTCAAGTCTTCCTTCACTCAGTTGGAAGCATCAGTGATAGCTCAATCCCTGAAGTCCACTTCTCTGGCATGGACAATGGGATCCAGAATGACTGCCCTTGAAAACTCTCAGGCTGCACTTGACTCCAAGGTATCTATCATCCATCAGGATATTGCGGAGATCAGGTCAATGATGACGGAAATGTTTCAAGTCTTCAAGGGTACCTCTACTTCATCTTCAGTAACTCCAACACTTGTCATCACTGCAGCTCCGGCAATTGTTGAGGGGGAGAATGTTCCTGAAACCCCTATTACTGATGAACAAGAAGCTGGACAGCCCTCTCACACTGAGGGGGAGCATGTCACTGAAGCCACACCAATCACCAAAGTTCCACCTCAAGTGGAACCAGCCTCCTCCACTCTCATTCAGGATATAGGAAAAAGTATTGCCACCACCTCTGAACCTACAACTGTGCTCCAGCCTGCCTCCACAATGATCAGAGTTGATCCTGATGAACCAATCAGGGTCCCGTATATAATCAATGGAAAAGTCTATCAACTCACCCACGACCAAATATAAGCCCACATGGAAAGAGTTGAGAAATTGGCAAAGGTAGCTGAAGAAGAGAGATTTAGCAAGCCTGAACTGATACAGGTTGTTCATGAGGAAGCTGAAAAGATTGGTCTGGATTCTAAGGCACTAGCACATGAGCAAGCTGGTGCAGCCTTTAAAAAGGCTCAGGAAGAAGAGATGAATGCTCTTAAAAGGGAAAGGGAAGCAAAGCTGAAAAGGGATGCTCAAATCAGAAAGACCAGGGTTGAAAGGTATCATTGGGTGATGAATGAAAGGTTGAAGCCTGAAACCATCACTGACATTAAAATCCACAGGAACACCAAACCCCCAATGGTCATTGTCTTCAGGGGGCTGATAAAAGAATTATTGACATTCATAACCCATTCAGATTTGCTGACTTTGGGATTACTGAACTTGATGAACTCCGTCCCATCATTGCCAAGAAGAACAATGTTGTAGTACACGACCTTCTCAAGTCACTGAAGGAAAGGTATGGCAGACTGAGTGCAATGCCTGAAGCCCTAAATATTCCCTCCCTTCTTCCTGCTTCAACAACAGGAACTGCTTCATCAAAAGCCACAAAGAAAAATAGGAAGCACATTGAATCCGAGCCTGAGATCAAGGTCCCAGGATTGGATTGTGATAGGTCCGTTCCTGAAGGAATCACCTTCGTGAACAGCGTTGTGCTTGAACACCCTGAAAGAGGTCTATGCTTTATGGATGAGTATGGAAACCCTGGATTCCAAAGATAGTCTGACATGGACAGGGCAGGGGTCAAGGCAATGTTAATATACCTGATGTTAGCTTCTCCTATACAAAGTGCTGAAAACCAAAGGTTCTGTCAGGACCTTAGGGCTATGATTGAGAAGCATCCTGAGAAACACCTGTTGAGATCAAAGAAAGCTAAGATTGAGGGACTTGGCTATCATCTGAACATCTGATTTGTAACAACTATCTTTATTTTGTTTGTAATTTGTAGGAAAATGTAATAGCTATGAATAAACTGATGTTTTGTTTAAAAGTTATGTCCTACTTACAATTACAACAAACATTCAGCAAGAGAAGAAGTACCCTGACAACTCATGCTGAATCAAGAAACACTTAGGCTATTTGTATGTTCAAATAGGGGGAGATTGTTGGGTCACTGAATTCCCCAATCTTTTTCTAACAAGGATTTAAACGTAAAATCCCCTAAGTGTAAACAAGTCACTGAGTGAACAGTAACTCAGTGAGTCACCTTCAGGATGCTAAGACTGAGCCTAAGAAGAAAGGTTCTCCATTCAGTGAGGCGGTACTCAGTGAGTGTGATCTAAGCCAAGAAGAAGGTGATGGGTTTAGTGAGGATGACAATAACTCACTGAACCCCAAGACTCCTCAACAACTATCAAGGTACTGAAGTCTGATGACTTGAAGACTGATGTTTTGGCGAGACTGGGCGGGAAAGTCTGAGCTGCATATTAAAGTGGTTTATCACTTTAATTTCAAACTTTCCCAAAATGGTTAAAACCAGTCTGTCATCAGAAAGTGCCTTTTGGACCAAACTCAATGAAGGTTCCTTGCCAGAAGAATAATATCTTTCAAGATATTGTTAAGGAAGCTTTATGTCCAATGTATATTTAGTTGGTCCATACTTGTATATAAATAGGTAGCATTTGTGAAGAGTAATAGTTGACAAGTTTGTGCAATTAATGCAAAGCATTCACAAACCACTTTTACTCCTCCAAAGAACAACACAACCCCTAAGATTACTCAGTGGGTCCTGAAAGTTGTCACTCAACATAGATTGAGTTTAGTGAGGAGTCCATACCATACTTGTCGTTTTCAATCCCAAGTGTTATTCCGCAAACACTTGGGTACGATTCTTTTTGATTAACTTCTAATAAAGAATTAAACGTTGGAAAATATTGTCTCTTATATTTACGTTACTTTATTGTTAATCATTTTATACATCTTTGTTTAAAGTCATACAACTTGGTTACTTTAGCTTTGAAGTTACTGTTAACCAAGTAAAAGGGACCAACAAGTTATCATACTCCGGTGGAGATATGATATGAGTGAGTTCACAGGAGAACTCATCAAATGTGAATGAATCATATTCTAAATTGGTGTGCGTGAGTTCACAGGAGAACTCATCGAAGGCAAATGATTCATAATCGGGGACAGAATTATGAGAATGAGAAGTTGTACTGCCACTAATCTTCTCTCCCATAGGATCAAAAGTAAAGGCTTCAAACTCCGGAATAGGATCATCGGAGAAGATATCACTATCCTTAATGAGGATAGGAGTTGAAATAGGTTTCTCTTTGAAAGCCTCGATTTTTGAAATGAGGAGATTGACATTCAATAATGTTGCACGAAGTGCTTCATCTTGGATTTTAGTGTCAATCTCATCATTATCTTTTTCTAAGCTAATTAGCTCAGAAGGTAATTCTTCCACATGACCGATGTCTCCAGAAGATAAAGAATCAGCATGTGAAGTACTAAGCTCGATGTTGGGATTAGAGTTTAAAAGATTTTCAGTTTCTCCCATATCGGCTTCAAAATCAAGGAGACCATCATCACTTCCCAATGGAAGTGGATTGATGTGAGTAAGTTCATCTGTGAACTCCTCAATAAGAGGGTCAACATCAGAATGAGGCAATGGTGCCTCTTCATACTCAACTTCTCCATAAGATGTACAATCATCATTAAAATCGGAGAAAGTCTCAAAATGATCTTTTGGATTTTCAGGGGGAGAAGTTAAATCACACACATGATCAAAAGTTCCCTGTGACTCTCTTGGGATTGGGACAAGGTTCTCAACACTAGACTTTATGAATTCGTCCGATTCCATTTCAGGAACAGGGCTAAGATGCTCACCCCCCATATTCGGAGAGTGAGTGTGAACTTCGGGTGTGATATCAATAGACTGAGGGAGTTTAGAAGTACTAGCAGTTATGGAATTTTCAAGTTCCATTTGATCAACGGCTAGTGACTTTGTCACATTATTTTCTCCCTGATTATCCATGGAAGGAATCACAACAGATGAATCTGATGAATCTTTTTGAATAATAACAATGTTATTTTCTTCATCATCACTGTCATCATCGTCATCATATAGAGCAGCATAACGAAGATTGGCACGTATTTTAGCTGCTCTTTGCTCAGCAAGTAATTCTTCCATGCTCATTTCGTTTCTAGCATCTCGTTCTTCAGCAAGCAATTCTGCCATTGATTTCTCACAAGAATCTTGAAACGATGTAGTAGCCAACCCCTCCTTAAATTCTTTCAGTGCTTCAAGAACCTTTAGACAAAGGTCTTGCTGAGTTTCCTAAGGAGTTGCTTGAATCAATTGGTACTGTGGAGGTTGGTCTTGAAACGAATGGTCGTAATTGTTACAAGGAAATGGATTCCCTGTTTGACAATCCGAGCTAAAGTGAGGACCTCCACAGTTTTCACAACAGTAAAACTGATGTGGCTGTGAGTCGTATGTGCTTGAGTCATAATTGTTATCGGGAAACTGCTCATAGACAAGCGTGTTGCCCGATTACCAATCAGAACTGTAGTGTGAACCACCACAATACTCACAACAGTTAAACTGTTGAGTCTGGTTTGATGAATTGTATGGATATTGGTCATAACCAAAATTTTGACTATTTTGACAATCAAAACCTTGGTGAGGACCTCCACAATATTCACACGAAAAGTTTGGTGTATTTTGATACGAAGCATCATTGTGATTTGGATAATATGATTCTTGCTCGTATGAATGTGATGGGTAATTGGAAAAATTTGAAGAGTCGTTGAATGAGTTCTGATTAGGATCATAAGCAAATGAATTTCTCGAACCACAAAACAAATAACTTCCGTCTCGAATATCATTACCACATTGTTCACATGTACACCAACGACATGGTAAACCAAAAAGCGGCTCACCACAACCAACACAAGGAATAAAATCCGGAGGTGGGACAAGTGGTGTGCTCTTAGAGCTAGGAATTTCCACCACTTCCGTTATGGTCTCGGGTTTTTGTTCTTGATAAACGTGAAGATTGGGTAAGTCGTTCTTTTCAGTCACTGCCCTAAGCTTTGTACGTTTGCTTGATAAACTTTTAACCGTAAACCGTGAAAGGTTAGGA
Source organism: Artemisia argyi (assembly GCA_030686995.1). Taxonomy (NCBI): domain Eukaryota; kingdom Viridiplantae; phylum Streptophyta; class Magnoliopsida; order Asterales; family Asteraceae; genus Artemisia; species Artemisia argyi. Next base: position 160,607,049 of record CM060696.1, on the reverse strand, counting down.
TCAATTCTTGACGGTTTAGGAGCAATTGTGAGCTTAGATTTTTGGACAACCGTAGGTTGGACGTATTTAGCACTTCCATCGTCAGAGGGAAGTACAGGGTCCTTTGTCACCCCGGTTTCTTGTTCCATTTCCCTCACCGGAGAGGGAATAGGAATCGAAGGTCCATCATAATCAACACGACATCTCGACATTTTTGACAAGGCCATAAGTTTTTCAATTTTGCTCTCAAAGGCCCATTGTTCAAAGAAATCGTCATCGAGAGATGCCATTAGAATCAATAACAATAGAAGTGGAAGAAGTTAGAATCAAAAGGATAGAGTGTAAAGGGATGAAGAATCAAAAAGGTAGGAGGGTAAAGATGGATATTTTTGGGATTTTTGATAAATATTTTATAAAAAAGAAAATCTTTTTGTGTTTTTGTGTTCATTGAAAACTAATTTTAAAACGTTTCCGTGAACTGTTTTGTTTTGATAATAAGAAAATATGAACAAGGGATGGTAAATATACAATGAGTGTATATCCAGATTCACTAATCTGTAAAACCGTTTAGAATACGCGCACGACCTCCCCGGCAGCGGCGCCAAAATTTTGATTGGCTCCAAACGGTCAACTTAATTGACCAGGTGAATGGTCAACAAAGTCAAACAGCCTAAGAGTCAATCTCCGTGGAAGTATAGGGTTTCCCCGGGTCGTTATGTCCTGACGAGGTGTGATGGTAATCAAAACGGGTTTGTGATCGGGTGAATTTGGACAGGAAAGGGGTAATAAAGGTTTTGAATGATTACGCTAAGGAAATACGAATGAGAACGATTTAAACAATCTATATTAACAATAACGTGAAACCTAGTTAACCTAAAACGTAATCTAAAAAATTTAAAATCAGAGTTTGCTTATAAATAAGCAGAAAAATAAGCCAAAAGGGCTTAAATAGAAGCTATCACTTTTTTTATGTTTTTGGTTTTTCTATATTTTACAAACTACTTTTACTAACGTAACCGAAATTTTAAAAAAACGTAAAAGTTATTTAAATAAAACGCGAGTGCGCAAAATAAAACGTGAATTTTATACTAAGCTAACCCTACGGATATAAAAATAATATTTTTACGAACCTAATGATAAAAGAAAATTATTTTTTGACTTTTTAATTATTTATTATTAATTAATTACTAATTAACACTAATTAAATTCTAATAAATATTAATACTATTCTAAAAATACGGAAATTCTTTTGGTAAATAAACAAACTTAAAACTAACCTAAGAAAAATAAAAATGTGAAATAAGCAGTTACAAATAAGCAGTAATAAGCAATGTACAAGCTGATTATAGTAAATAAACAAACAGGAAGAAAAACAAGGTTATATCATAAATGTTGCAAAGGCTTAATGAAACAAGACCTAAGGGCAAGTGGTTATGGCGTGTTTTGTTCAGGCTGTGTGAAGCCAAGAGGTCTCAGGTTCGACCCTGCCTCTTGGCTTTTTGCAAAAACAATTTTTTTTCTTTCAAACTTTCTTTTTGCAAATCACTTTTACGACAAATATCACCAACTTTTGTAAAAAGATTTTACTGATAAGCTTAAACCAAGCTTTTGCAAGGCTCAAAACTCAACAGTTAAGGTTTTTGAGGTTTGGGAGATTATGTCTTCACCATACTTAACCAAATAAGTCAATAAGCAAAAAACAAGGACTAACATCAATAAGCACAATCTCAGGCAACACAAATCAATTAAAATCAACAACAGATATACAAGCTAGATTAAACCAAACCAAAAATCAAACAAGCTTAGTTGAGCTGCTGGTGTGAACAGCAGACATGGGCAATAATAGGCAAGAAGAAGGCTACAAATAAGCCGAGGGGACAAGCTAGTGAGGCCAGACAAAGCATAGAACAAACAAGCTAGCCAATCATGCATTCCAAATCAACAAGAAACAAGAAGAATGCTCAAAAACTGAGCAAGTTATGGCCAATTGGAAATGGGCCAAAATTGGAAGGGCTAAAGGTGACAACTAGCAGGCCTGTTAGAGCTTATAAAATAAGCTCAGAAGCCAAATGGAGACTAGAACCAACAAGCTTGTCAGATGAGCTTCTCAGCAAACCAAAATTCCATGAATGGGGCCCACTAAGGAGGTATGTAGGGCCTACATAAGTTGGGTGCATTATACTGTTAAGCAGTGTTCAGGGGAAAAGCTATAGCCTGCAGTCCACTTTGAGCCATCCCACAAGCTAGCAAAAAATTCATAAAAATAATCTAATGGAAGGGTTCAAAAGACTGGCTGAGACACTATCAGTTGTAAAAAGCTCAAGGTCTAACCCTAAACACAAAATTCCCTAAAAGTCCTACAAGATTTGGATTTATACCTAATATGCAATTTTGACTTTTCATATTTTAGATGAACTTTGACTAATGTGAACTTTTAACCTAATCTAATGATCTAATATGATATATTATACTATAATGAAATGATTTAAAGCTGGATAAACAACTACTTAACTAAAATTCAAGATTTTGCTACCTAAAATCTTGACAATGGACATTTAGGGGGAAATCAAAGATCATTTTGACTTTTTTGAAAAATACCTACTGGATTTTATGTCTGAGTTACATAATATGGACCTAATGGAAGCTGTTTCAACTGACTCTAACCACTCAAAAGCTCAAGGACACAGATTAGCAGCTTATGCCAAACACCCCTTACAACAGACTAACTTAACTTATTCAAAGCATGCTACTGATTTAGGCAGTAATACAGATTTACAAGAGTATTAACTGATGTAATTAACTCATTTAAGCACACACACTCCATTTAAAACAACTTCTGAACATTAAAACCTAATAAGCTAATAAGTGACAGTGAAATGGAATTGGAAACTAGAAACTGAGAGCAAACCATCAATTAAACATATACTAACTTAAAATCAATTCAAACATATCTAACAAGCATAAAATAGAAGAAATTACACAGAATTGAGGCATCTACAATACTATGCAAAAGATTGAAATGAGGCTTACAAAAGCTTTCCAATGCTGAGAACAATACATCAGCTCATTACAACTGCCCTAATACCTCCCATGAGGTTCCTAAACAAATCCAACTTCCCTGCTTCACCCTGCTCTTCATCTTCTTCTGATTTGGAAAAATTTTTTGATTTTCCTTTTTATTTTTATTTTTCTCCTATTTTTTTTTTTGTATTTTTGCATTTTACAACTTCAACTGAATTTATGATTTCTAGAAGCTTTAATAAGCTTATGGGAGCTTATATGATCCTGAGATGTCCAAATAAATACCTAGAAACAACTACTAGTATTTTTTTGAGAATTTGGAAATGACAGGAAATTTAATAAAGTGTGAATCACTTGAGCTTGAATTATATTAATTAGAAATTGTAATCTTACAAAACCACAACTGAAATTACATCTTGATTAACTAATTAAGACTGAAAAGACTAAGCATTATTTTGACATAAAAATAAAATTAAACTAAAAACTACCAACCCTGCTCCATGGCTTCTCTTCCCTTTTATAGCAAGATTTTAGGGTTTCTGAGGTTCTCTTGGACTTTTCCCAGCTGCAATTTTGGCCTTTGGATGAGTATTAATTGATCTTGACCACTCTTCAAATTTGGCGCCAAAATAACTTTGGCGTTTTCTTCTGATTGCGTGTGCCGGGGGGGGGGGGGGGGTAAATTGGACTGGGGTGTTTGTTTGGGTGTAGGGGTAATGATGGAGGAGGGGGAAGTGGGTTAGTGACGATGGGGGTATCAGGTGGTAGCAGGGGGTCACGGGTTTGGGGAGGGAGTTGGTTAGTTTGACTGGGGTGGTGAGGGTTTGACTAGGTTGTGTTTGACCACATGATTTAATAAAAAGGGGGTGGCTTTTTATTTTGAATGGGCTTGTGAGGGTGTTGGGCCAAAGGGAGTGGGTGATGGCTTTGTTGGTTTATTTTGGGTTTAAAATACAAAGGGGTCCATTTAGTTAGGTATTAAAACACAAGGACCAATTTGTAAATATTCTGAATATTAGGGACTACATTTGAAACTTCCAGTGAGGACAAATCCTGCCATATTCCATAATCCAAGGTCCTTAAATGTTTTTATTTCAAAATTAGAATTCCCGGGGGTATTTTCTGCCAAGTTTCAAACTTTAGGGGCCAAATTGTAAATTTTCCAAATTCTTCACCCAAGGACTAATTTTGACTTCTTGTGATTTCTCAAGGACCAAAATTCACTTTTTACCAAGAAATATTTCCTAGGGACCAAATCTGACAAAATTAGAAACTCCAGGGACCGAATTTGCCAATTTGCAAAGTTCAGGGACTAATTTTGTAATTTTTCCAAAGTTATCACCCAAAAATCAAATTTGACAACTTTTGACTTTTAAATGCCTTGGTTTGACTTTTCTTTCATTTTAACTTTCAGGGACTAGTTTTATCAATTTATGAAACTTGAGGGACTGAAACTGCCAATTATGCAAACTTTGTTCGTTTTTCATTTGTTTTTAAACATTTTGCATCTAAAACATATAAAACACAGTTTTGGAATAACTTCTGTATTTTGATGCATTTCTGAGTGTTTTTTGATGTTTTGGCAGTTCAGATACGATAAAAATGATGAGTATTTACACACTCATCAACGACACTAAGCGGAATGTCAAGTCCTAATCCTAGCTAGAACCAATCTACACAAAAGCCTACGTGGCCACATGAACAAGCACTCTTGTCCTCTTAGATCGACACACAATCCAAGTCTTCACACGGACGATCACCCCGACCAATCTTTCAAACGAACGAGCACTCCCATTCACTTGAATCTTCTCCCGATTCAAGCCTTCACACACGGACTTCACTAAGTCTTAATCTTCACACTAGAACTACACTAAGTTCTAATCTTCACACAATGACACACGAACTTACACAAACTCCTAATCTAGATACAACATTTCTCGGACTTACACCTTTGTCAGAATATACCCTAACACACCTAATCACGACTCACACACAAGTATGATATACAATCTTATAATATAGACAAATGAGAGAGTTGGAGGAAGAAGAGAATCGTAACACTTGTTACGTTTGTGTGTGGACTCAATAATACTTCGATTCTTGACGACTTCGAATGTTCTTCTCTTGCATTTTGATCTTAGAGGATGAGAGAAGCACTTATAAGCACATATCGACATGTTATAGTGATCAAAGAAGGAAGAAAGAAAGAACATAACGTTTTTGTGCAAAGAGGGTTTTTTTTCTGAAAGAAACAGTGTAGTATTTATATGCGCCAGGAGGAGTGGGGGATGGTCCCTTATATAGGGACGGTCCTTTATCACTAAGGGACCGTCTGCCTATTTAGGGGACCGTTCCGATAGACGCTCCCATTTTTATCCTGACATAGTGAAAGTTTATATGATGAAAAACTTATCTAATTTAGGCGGGAAATATGGCTGTTGAAAGATTTGAATTTCAAATTTATTTTTTTAACAAAAACATTTCTGTTTAATTACGAAAATACTTTTGTAAAAATGTTTTGTCACATAAAAATGTGAAGTTTTGAGAAAATAAATTCTTTGATCACTTTACTAATGTCGCTATAGTGTTTGTTCATACCTTAAGTGACATTGTAGTAGATACATTGTCGAAACGAGTTTTCTCGATTAAAAACTTATTAAACGTAAATTCACGTAACGTTTTTTTATCTATTGTGATTATCAAAACGTATAGAGACCGAATAATGAAAATAACGTTTTTGACATTATTTGTATTAACAAACTCTATACTATATCAGATAAAACTAATATCTGATACTTCAGAGTTTTAATTAGTCTTGACCACTTCATAACAACACATTTTGAAGTCACCTTTAATGCATCAATATCTTCACAGTAGTAAAAGATAGAGTAAACTTTAAAAAAATGTCCTTAAACTTTTCGAAAATTGTGAAAGATGTCCTCGAAAAAAAATATGCAAATATTGTCCCTAACGTTTCAATTTTCTGCAAGTTATGTCCTTCAAAAGTTACTGTAGATGCAAAAAAATGTTTTTTTGGCTAACACTCGTTAGTTTGGCCGTGTGAAATGGCTATTTTACCCTCGCCACCACAACATGTACATTTTTTGCAAGAATATTTTACAGGGATTATTTTCTGGGAACATTTTTTCCAGTCTAATATTCATTTTCTTTTTAACCTTCTACCATCACACAACCATCACCACCACCCTCCTCCACCACCACCACACCACCACAACCACCACAACGGCATCTAGAAAAATCTCACTCCACATTAGACATCATCACTCCAAAACCCACTGCGTGATCCAAAAAAATGCATACAAAAACACACTTTACCACCATAAAATAAATCTGAATCAAATCCAATCGCGTCTTTTTTTACGACCGTGAATCTCTCCGATCCCCGACAACTTCTCCCGTCAATTCTCAGGTGACGTTCAACATTTGTAACAAATTCTGATGATTGGAGATCAATGCATGCGACTAGTTTCAAGAATGATTATCAACCTTATTGTTGCTCTAGAAAAGAGGGTGTCTCCTCTCAAATTGTTGCTTCGAGTTATCAAGATTCTTAGTTAATAATAATAATAATAATAATAATAATAATAATAATAATCGACCCTTTTAAGGAAAAATGCTATCGAGTCTTTCAACTTCAAGCCTCAGATGTTTTCCGATAGCCGTTCTTCACAACTACCACCAATACCGCCACCCCCACCAGTGGCTAAGAGTGTGGTTCATGGGGAAGAACTTAACCGTGGTCAAGACCAGGGGCGGAGCCAGAACTTTTTTGTCGAGGGGGTAAAATATGATAATTTTTAGAAACTACATTAAAAATTGGTCCGTTGGGGGGGGGGGGGGGGCAAATTAAAAAAATAGCCGAAAATTTTCGAAAATTTACACTACAATTTTTTAGCCGGGGGGTCACGTGACCCCCGGACCCCCCTTTGTCTCCGCCACTGGTCAAGACAGATGAAGACTTGCCGTCAGCGCAAGAGTTTGGAGCTCCTCATCCACAGGTAAGTCCCATGGGTCAATTTCCTTATGTTTGAAATGAATATAATTTCTCCACCCTTGGCTATCGTCATCCACCGTATCAAAATGTTTTTAAGTTTACTTTTTAATTGATTCGAGCTCAATTAGCTTAATAAGGTTTCATTTTTACTGATAAGGCTCTTGAAATAAAGCTATGAAGGTAATGACAAAATAAATGCAATATCTAAAGTTTGAATTGATTTATGACCCGTTTATTTTATAAGTGGGGTTGGATTAGGATTAGGATTTGGAGTATATTTTGCGAAATGAGCTGGGGCTGGGGTTGGAGCTGGGGCTGGGGCTAGGACTTATATTATAAGATGAAATTAAATTTTTTTATTTTTATAAACTTGTTTGACAAATGGGGTGAGGCTTATTATTGCAAAATTACTAAAAAGGGTATAATTAAATGAGTTTTTGTATATGTTAGATATTTTTGTGAGTAAATAAGTAATTTATTTTTCAAAAACTCCATGCTAAAGTTTTTAGCCCCTTTTATGGGGCTAAAGTTTTTTGCCGACTTATTTTATAAACCCTTCCATAAGTCACATGACAAACGAAACTTATTTTATTAGCCGGCTTATTTTAAAAGCACAAGCCCCGATAAGCCCCATTTTAAGCCCCTGCCAAACATAGCCTTGGTATAGAATTTAGATTTGAGAAATGTTTAGGAAAGAGAAATTATATTAATTTAAACATATTTTAGAATAAAATAAAAATAAAAAATATCATTTGAATAATAAAATAAAAAAGAATATAAAGAGGGGTTCACAATACATAAGGAGAAAATTGAAAGGGGGGCTCACAAGAACATGAAACCCGGGAAAATGCTATATTTGGCACAAAGCTTTTTGGAGTTTTTTTGGGGAATGAGCGGTGAACAATTAGCTTTTTTATTTTTAGTGTTCGTTTGGCATGAGAGCTGTGGGCTTTGCTATTTTTTAGGAAAGTTCATTTTCCCAATGCTTCTTTATGAAGCTGTGAGCTTTTTTGGCTACTGCTCACAGCTAATTAATTATTGTCTTGTTACGGCACCTTAGTACCCTAAAATGCCTCGGGACGACTGCACGTTACATAGTATCACGTTACATAGTATCGGGATGTTGCTTACAGAGGTATAAGTTATGGCAAAATGATGCTAAATGTGGACCACATGGACATTGTTGTAAAAGCAATAATTTTCTTTCATTCTTTCCGATCTGGAAGATGATAATTTTCCCTTTTGCTCTTTTCTAACTTTCTTTTCTCTTCCACCGTTACCATATTTTTTAGGCTGCTAATTGTGCTCGAAAGTCGAAACTTTGATGCAAATTAAAAAAAATAATAATAATAATAATTACAAAGATTTAAAAAAAAAAAAAAAAAAAAATGAAATTTGGGTTTAGTCACCGGAATCTGGGGTGTGGTCGCCGAAGAAGATAAAGATGATAAAGGGTAAAGGGTGGTTGTGTGGTGGTGGTGGGAACTAAAAATAATAAAATAAATAGTAAACTTCAAAAAATGTTTTAGCTAAAAATGTCCTTGTAGTAGGTGTACGTAAAATAGTCATTTTACACAACCAAAACTAACGAGCGTTAGCAAAAAAAAACATTTTTTTTCCATCTGCAATAACTTTTGAAGGACATAACTTGCAGAAAATTGAAACGTTAAGGACAATAGTTGCAAATTTTTTTTCGATGACATCTTTTGCAATTTTCAGAAATTTTAAGGACATTTTTTGCAATTTACTCTAAAAGAAATATTCAATACAATGATTCTATTTGGTTACAAACTTTTTAATGCACATTAAGTTGTTAGTTATGTTATGTTTTAATTTATTTAATAATGATTTTTGAGAGTGGTCAATTCATTTAGAAAAGACATGATAGAGTTGATTAAGTGTGTTTTTTTACAGTAGCAGTGAGCTGTGAGCAACAGTTATAGCTTACCACTCATAGTTTTTAAAGAATCATTGAAAATGTAAGCATTCTTAATATTTGACTTGAAGTTAATATTATGCTTTGGGGCTTTCGAAGATGATAGGTATGGGTATGTTATTACACACGTATCGTTGTCAATGGTTAAAAAAAAAGTAATAATAATAAAGCTCACAACTCCTTTGTCAAGTGACTACTAAAAATCAAAATGCTCATTGTTTACCGCTTCAAAAAGCTCAACACTATTTTGTGACAAACATACCCTGTGAGAATGTAAATGGCAAAACTTGGATCAAGTGGTTAATACTTTCTCTTTTGAAGACACAGGTTAAAGGTTTGATCCATTACTCCTTGCAAGGCTGAAGGTTCTTTTCTACTTTTAATATAATCGGAACCAGCCTTTCTACATTTGGTAGGCATGAGGCTGTGTATATCTCAACTTCCTTCATACACTGTGAAAGACGGAATTGGAACTTATAACCCGTGAAAGACGGTATTAGGAGTTACTTCACTTTTTACTATTATCTTTTCTCTTTTGTCGTCGTTGCATTGCGTGATCATAAAGCTAGACGGAACCAGGACGAAATATGACCGGGTGTACAATTTTTTTAGAACTGTAATATAAAACATATTTCAATAGGCTGAGTGTATTTTAGATTCATTTAATAAAAATTGATGTTTTTTTCAAAAATTAACACTAAATCAAAAAAATCTATTGAGATCCCGAGCATCCGTAAAACCCCGCTAGCTCCGTCCCTGAAGCTAGTATAGTTTAGTGCGTGTACGTTTGTTTCTCCTATATAGGAATTTGTTTTACGGGGTAAATTTTTTTCATAGTTTTTTTCATCATTTGGAAACAAGAAACTTAGGGTGCGTTTGGTATTGTGCCATGAATGACAATGGGTATGGGTTTGATAGTAGTGGTAAGTCCCTCACCTATGAAAGATCAATTTCTAGCACTTTTGATGTATATGAAATATGAATTATATCTATCATTCATTATCATAGTAATAGTTCGATACCTATAGTGGGATACCAAACGCACCCTACAGTAATTAATGGTAATGATATTATTTACCAAAATAAAAATATATAAATTCCTTTTTTCTAAAAAAGTAGTTGCCATCATCTATGGTTACCTTGAAAGCTCCTCTTCATCTTTACACGTTTTTAGTTTTTTAAGGTTCTAAGATATTTAACCCTCTCTTGATAACTGAAGTCTCACCATTCTTTCTTTATTCTCCCAATTGCCCCTTGACAACTACACCTTAAAATACAAACAAAGGGCCCCACTTGCTACATTTTCAAAGTTAAAATTTTCTATTCAACTTGTTGATTCATTCAGATCTGATCAAATGAGATGAGTTGACCCAATTCCTTTCTGGGTTCTTCTCATCATATATCGAATTGAAAAACCCTTCAACAAATTTTGATACAGTTGATCCAGTTGTGAGATACAAATCACTAGTTGTACTTTCTAAACATGGGTGTCCAAGAAAATGGGAGTGGTGATATGGGCATGTCTAGTGTACCTCTTGGATCTAAAAATAAGTACAGAAGAATGGATTCAGAGTATGACAATGATGATGATTTGGAAGTTGCACCGTACAAGCAGACACAGCAGGAAAGGAGTAATACTACAAGAAAATATGTGTTTGCTTGTGCTGTTTTTGCATCACTCAACAATGTTCTCCTTGGATATGGTACTTTTTTTTATTTAGTTTTTATAAATTTTTTGATTGGTTAATGAAACCTTAAATCCAGCTGTAAAAGTTTTTGTCACCGACACACAAAAATGTACAACTATTTTCAACATGTGTTACAACCATTTGACTGGATTTAAGGTTTAACACTTTAACTTTATGTGTTTTATAATCTAATATTGGTTTTTATTTTTGAACATTATGTTGTTCGAAACTGTAAAGATTCATGTGATATACGTGTTTTGGTAGTTAGGGGGTTGGCAATGGGTACGGGGAGGCACGGTGCGGCATCCCCACCGCACGGGAACACCGCCGCCCTCCCCTTCCTACCGCACGGCAAGCAACAAATGCGGTGATGTTTACCGCATGCAATTTGCTTTGAAATTGGAACGTTGGAGGAGCGTTTGCATGTTTAAGTGAGTGAGTGAAGGGTGAGGGGTGTGATGCCAACAAAAAGTGAGTGAGTGAAGGGAAAAGTGGGAGGGTGATGTGGCATAAGGGGATTGGTTGTTTGTGAGTGAAGGTTGATGGGGTGAGGGGTGTGTTGCCAACCCCTTCGATGTTTCATGACATTGATCTTTGTGAGTTACAAGACATAACTGACGTAATGTGCCTAACTTTGCCTAATTTATAGGAGGACGTTAATGTGTTGGGATATACTTGTTACTAGTTGTTAGGTGTACAAGTATTTGATGCATGTTGTACATTGCATATTTGTATGGGTTTCTATTTGTGCCAATTGGGTAGGAATCTTCTTTATGTCTGTGATTATTTATTCTTTGTTAGGCAATTTTTCAGGTAAGATTGAGAGTGGTTATGCTATTACACATGTACATTATGCATCAAAAAGTGTAAAATGTTGTTAGCTTTTTGTTATTGGTAATTTTAGAGTAGGAAATTGGAATGTGAAGGGTGCGTTTAGTTGGAGAAAAAAGAATCTTGTTTTCTATCTCTAGTTTTGTTAAATTTTGGAAGGAAAATTTATCTCCACAAAAAACTTGAAAATATAAAAAATGCGTTTAGTTGATATTTGTATTTTTTTTATTTTGAAAAAGGGAAAGGGGAAAGAGAAGGTGCGTTGTGGGTTAAAAAGGAAAACAAGAAAAACAACTAAAATTTGTTTTGTAGTTTTCCTTGTTGAATTAGGAAATAGGGATTTTATGTTTTACAAAATATTTTGTTGGAAATCGTTGATTTGAACGTGATCTCTTTTTTCCTTTTTTTCCACAAAACATTTTGTAGAAAACAAGGGTGTTTTCCCGCAACTAAACGCACCCTAAAAGTGTGTTTAGTTGGTGAAAAACATTTATTTATTTTTTAAATCACAGGAAAATAGAAAAATAGAAAACGTGTTTAGTCAAAAAAAATTTTCAACAATTTTCCAAAAAGTGAAATTATCACTTTTCAAATTTTAACTAGGAAAATGAAAAACCCCAATCTAATATTTTCCACTTTCTTCTCTCTAATATAAAAAGACCGATTTCCACTCTATCATTCAATTATCTCATTATAACCCTAAGAGTTTCACATAATGAAGATTTTTGGCTAAGCATAGTTTCACACGCTCACTTTCACATATATACGAGCATACTCATCTTCACGTGTACATTCACCGGAGGTCTTTATGGAAGGGATCTCCCTACCTTCGGATTTTTCCCGAGGTATGGGTATTATTTGTCTACATTCTACCTTCCCATATATATACCTTGCTCTGACAAGATTGGATATTGTTGTTGTTGTCGAAGATTTTTGCCTAAACATGTTGCAATCAAAAAAGCTAAGCATTGTATGTCGTGTTTTTTTGTTTGTTTGTTTGTTTTCCATAGTTTTAGAAAGCTTTCTTACCATAAAGAAAGAAATTTCAACATTGGACATTCATTCTGAGTATATTGAACCTGCAACGAAATGGTTTATAAATCTTGATAACCATAGCTACACGAAAGTGCCGAAGACCCGTTAGTAACTTAAACATTATCGATTTTACAGTATGACTTACATTGTGTCATTTTATAAGATGTTAAATAGGATGGCGACAAACGTAGACCATTTCTTACTTCCTTTTAGTTATGAATTGTAACTTCCTAGTTTAAATAACTCTGTTTATCGAAATCTTTCCAAAATCAAAGCCAAGACAACCTTAGGGTGCGTTTAGCTGGAGATTTTTTTAGTTTTGCAAAAATTTGGAGGGTCTTTTTATAAAAGAATTTCTATGTTAAGTTAGGAGCAAAGATTTTGTGTTTTGCGAAGAATATTTTGGCAACAAAGCGATTTAAACACGATTTCTGTTTCACAAAATATTTTATTGAAAACATGTGTGTTTTCCGACTAAACGCAAACTCTCAAAAAAATTTAGCTTTGTGTCAAAGACACTTGGAATCAGTGCATGGTTCACAGCAAAACAACCGCCAAAAAATAAACATTAACCCTTTTTATGAAATGTGATTGATTTTAGCTGTAGTAAAATTAGTGAGATGCTAGTTTCAATTGATTGTAATGCTGATTCCCTGTAATACTTTCATATTTGCTGACAAATCACTAAAGAATTATACAATATATGTCACTGATCAAATCAATTTTGGTCTTCAGATGTCGGTGTTATGAGTGGAGCAATCATATTCATTCAAGAAGATCTAAAAATCACAGAATTCCAAGAAGAAATCCTTGTCGGAATCTTGAGTGTCATTTCCTTATTAGGCAGTCTAGGTGGTGGCCGTGCCTCTGATGCCCTCGGCCGAAAATGGACAATGGGAATAGCTGCTATCATCTTCCAAATCGGTGCACTTATAATGACCTTAGCTCCATCCTTCCGAGTGCTTATGATCGGTCGCCTTTTAGCGGGGATCGGTATTGGCTTTGGTGTCATGATCGCCCCTGTTTACATTGCTGAGATATCACCAACGATTTCTCGAGGCTCATTCACTTCCTTCCCTGAAATCTTCATTAATATCGGGATTCTGTTGGGTTATGTCTCGAATTATGCGTTTTCGGGCTTTAATTCACATATAAACTGGCGAATAATGCTTGCAGTTGGGATCCTTCCTTCAGTATTTATAGCGTTTGCTTTGTTTATAATCCCAGAGTCTCCCAGATGGTTAGTGATGCAAAACCGAATCGACGAAGCAAGATCTGTTTTGTTGAAAACAATTGACATTGAAGCTGAGGTTGAAGAGAGACTATCGGAGATCCTCAAGGCGGCTGGGGCGGGAATTGGAGAGAATCAAGAGGAGAAAGCTGTTTGGAGAGAATTGTTAACTCCATCACCTTCACTAAGACGAATGCTAATCACTGGATTCGGTATCCAGTGTTTCCAACAGATTACCGGAATAGATGCGACCGTATACTACAGTCCTGAGATTCTTCAAACCGCAGGGATTGAAGACAAGTCAAGACTCTTGGCAGCGACAGTTGCTGTTGGAGTTGCTAAAACCGCATTCATTTTGGTCGCAATTTTACTTATAGACAAAGTTGGGAGAAAGCCCTTGCTATACGTGAGCACAATGGGAATGACCGTTTGTTTATGCTGTTTAGCAATCAGTCTTTCGTTGTTCAAAGGGACGTCTCTCGGGATTGCATTAGCAATTCTAGCGATATGTGGGAATGTATCCTTCTTTTCGATCGGAATTGGGCCAGTTTGTTGGGTTATAACGTCAGAGATATTTCCTTTACGGCTTCGAGCTCAAGCATCAGCCTTAGGTTCAGTAGGTAATAGAGTATGTAGTGGAGTGGTGGCAATGTCGTTTCTCTCGGTCTCTCGTGCAATTTCGATGGCAGGGACGTTTACCATTTTTACGGTGTTTTCTGCTTTGTCTGTTGGCTTTGTTTACAAGTTGGTTCCGGAGACAAAAGGGAAATCATTGGAGCAAATCGAATTAATGTTTCAGAAGGATCGGAACTGGCAAGATGAGGAAGTTGAGTTATCAGATACTCAACAGTTGGTGCAGCAGAAAAACGAGTCGGCGGGGGTTTAGAGGAACCATTGATGATGATTTTAGACATACTATATGTCGTAGCGACATACTACAGATAAGCTTATAGAAATTTGTAAATTGTTGTCCTTAATATTTTTTGTCCTGGAGATGGGTGTGACAATGTGATATTAATGATGTATTATTGTCTTAAAAAACATCGAGATGCAGTATCCATCGAAACTTTCACTTATTAGAATAATGGATTCTTGTTATTCGATAAGGATTTTTTTGGCTTAATTATTTATCATTTGAGTACGTTTGAAACAGATATTGTATGTCAGACACTCGTGTAGTTCCAAACCAAAAGACAAGAGACTATTGTACAAAAATAAACTCCTAGTATATTCAACTATTTAGCTCCTTTCTGTATACCATATTGTATAGACGAGAATGGCATCGGTCCGTCGCGTTGCAGGCGGGCCTATTTTTTTGGCGGAGGTGATTTTGCATAAATAAAGTAGAATATTTAAGCATTACATGGATATAAGAATTCAATTTTGTAGGACTAACGTTTAGCATCTATGCAATCCTTGAGACCAGCATATAAGCCCTATTGTACATGTTACAGTACATAGACATCCTTTTCATTTTGTTGTCATCCTGTATATAGCCACAAAGCGAACATATTTCAGTCACACAACAACGATTGCATCAGGCGAATAAGGCTCTATTGTTTGTCCAAATTTTTAGGTAAAAGTGATAAGGGAGTGTTTGGGATTAATAATTTTTCCGCTTATATGCGCGCGTTCTTAGTTATTATTCGTAACTAATGTTAGAAGCAAACATCATACACCTAATATATTAGAGATGTAGGCAAGTTTTGTTTAGTATATATGTGGGGCGGCCATGGTTTTTGTTTTGGGCAGTTTTGTATATCTCATGAGTACTATAAATCTATAGAGGCAATAACTCCTCAAGTAAGTGTCAATATCGTATTGTATATTTGTAAATAAACGATGATTTGGATGTACGCATGTTGTTGCATGAACACTTGATACATATGTGACTTCTAAAGTCAGTATGCCTTTTATACATAAATTTATAAAAGATATTGATTCCGATTCAATAAACAAAGTAAATGAGATTGTCGAAAGAAGCCACAATCATTAATTCAGTCGCTGCAATCTTCTTCTTTGTGGACTTGATGTTTGTAGCTATTTCTTTCTACTCGACTGCAATAAAAAAGAATAACTTGATACATATGTGACTTCTAAAGTCACATACCCATATCAATATTAATTTCACTAATGTTGAATTCAGTTTGGTATAAAAGTGCAGCTATTAGGGGACACAAAAAAAAGAAAGCATATAAACAGTTTAAAATGAGCAATGCAAACACTCCTTATATTTTTATTAATAACTATATATGTCAAATGGCAACACAGGTAGGTAAAACATCCACCAAAGTAACCAAAAAAACAACAATTTAAAGAGAAATATTAGCAAGTAAATGACTAAACTAATATCTATAGGCTAATGTATATGACCAAAAAAGAAAGGTTGTTGTCTTTACCTAAAATTTAGAAGTTACAGCAAAACACTTACAACCTGAGACTAATTACGTAATTCAAATAATCAGAAGCTAAATCCATGTATCCATACGTTGATGGGGCGTTTGGAATTGCTTATTTAGAAAGTACTTGCTAACAAATCACATCTTGCAATTCCATCGAATGATGACGGTGTAGGCTAAAAATAATCAGATAAACATGCATGATTCATACACTCAAACCTACTTATCTACTTAACCTAACACATTGAAACTGATTATTTTATTTCAATTTGCAGAGATAACGACTTTTATAATGCAAATCCAAACACCCCTAAATATGGATTAAGTATACTTACAAATCAAGTTACTTACCTCAACATATCACAATTACATACTATTATGATTACGAAAATGTAACTTTCAAACCACATATTTTTTGAGTATCAGTAATCATCCATTGTATAAAAATTGCAGAAATAATGGATTACTGTTTCTACATGAGCATTGCTTCTAAGAGATAAAACAGGTTATTAAATAGTAGACCTGTGGTGGATTTATATACAACTATAGACTACATAAAAATATAGTTCAAGCTTCAAATAAATATCATGTTGAGTCTGTGAGTTGAAGCACAAACAAACTGTCATTTCATTAAAACATTTGAAGTTCGCAAATTGCCACTTACCTCGATTACAGTCGACCGCACCAGAAGTCTGCCAATCGGTATTTGTATACATTCCACTTTTGCTTTCTGTCCATTTCGCTTGAATATTGTTCTTTCCATAGTGCCAGTTGCAAGACTAATTACATTTATCCAAAGACAAAAACGTAAACACAGGAAAGGTAAACACCAATAACTATATATACCTGCACATTTAGGTCGGCGTTCACCAAAACATAAATAGCCTCCAATGCCTGGACATGGATTCCAGTATCAGTAACTGGTTCACGCTCAATTCAGAGTGCACTCAGATGATTATCAGCTTCAATCAGCAGTTCCCAATAGTGCTAGACATCTGATCAACGTAAAGTATTTGTTTCTAGCTTAATCTCCTCGTATTTCCTCAATAGTTACAAACTAAAACCTGATGATAAAGTAAAAAATGCATAATTCAGATTAGGTAATTTTACCATAGTTGTAATAGCAGTCAAGGCGTCTGTGGATAAGATCTTTGGCACCGAAGATACCGAATTCTCCAACCCCCTTTTAAAGAAATATGGGCTCTAATAATCAGAGTAGTATGTGAATACATATTTTTTTTTCTAACTCAAAATGCTAAATGCCTGTATAATTCACACAAACTACAGAATTTTGCAACCTAAACCAAAAATCACCAATCTTATACTTGAGAATGATATTGGAACCGATAATACCGCGTCCCAGCACATTCCAGAGGTTCAGCCGCACCCTGCTCACTTGTCACGACAGCTTCGAATCCATTCGTCATCCCAAGAGCTGCCCAAAAAACCCAATTTACCACATAAGCATCTAACAGGGATAACATTACAAAGGGATAACAAAATTAACTATTAAATGAACATATGTAATTATAGTAGGACATAATTAACTATTAAATGGTAGTTCATTGTATTCATCCAACCAAAGTGATGCAAATGATGGGTAGCAAAGTGGGACTGACTTTATTATTTTTGGATGGTTGAACTTTTTGTTGGTAACTGAAGAAAAATTGAGATCAAATGTAAAATAAGTACCTGAACTGGATGTAAGACATGCAGGCCTGTTGACGAAAACAAATGTAAAGTTCATTGTATTCGTCCAAGCATCACTCACTTTGTTAAATGTAGAATTAATACTATAACACTGGAAACGCCATTAGACAAAGTATTGAGAACACACACTCAAATATTCAGTAGCTAACTTAATAGTTTATATATTGCAACTGAGTCACAAAGATCCAACATTGTGAGAACCACAATTACAAAGGGGTAACATAAAGCTATTAAATGGAAAAAATAACAATTCATATTAGTGCATAAAACAGGGGTAACATAATTAACTATTAAATTGACATATGTAGTTATAAGACTGCTTTTCATACACCATCAAATAGAGTTGGGTGACAATTCCATTATCTCAAACTATTAACTTTTATGTTTTCTCAAAATACAATGTGAAGGATAGTGTTTGCATTTGCTTATCAGATTAGTCTAAAAACTAAATGGCCGTTTGGTTAGGCTCATAAGAAAAGCTTACGCCTTTTGTATAAAACTAATTATATATCTCCATGACAATTCCAGTATCTAAAAGCGAATGAACTTGTTTATGAGCCTAATTTTAAAAAATAAGGGGGTGTTTGGTTACGCTCATAAGAAAGGCGTATGGCTTTTCCAGAAAGATCAATTATACATCCTCCATTAAGCTATTAAGTAGATGCTAACCTGATGCTTGGGAATCGCAACAGGCTTTACCTCTCAAGGGATCTTGAGAAGCTTACAACCCCCACCAGGCAGTGTACCTGATCGTTGTAGTATAGTATAGTGACAAGTACCGGGGGATTGATCGTTCAGCTTAGGAATAGTGTCGCTAGAATTAGAAAGCCTAAATACTAGTTCTAAAGGTGAGGGATGATTATTTTTGTGTTTTTATATTTTATGGAAAGCAAATTAAAATCTCGGGTTTGAAGGATTTGGGCGGAATTAGTTGCTAATCAACTAACCCAATACTAAGATGCAATCAAAATAAAATACTAGAAATGAAAATAAACTAATTTATACTAAGGTTGTGAGCAGTAATTGGAGAAAATGTGTTTACTTAGATTTCACTACTCCCTAGATATCTTTTACACGTTAATTACTTGTTATAATTGCATGGATGACGGATCGTATTCCTTAATACCATTCATGGGGTGGCACACATAACTCCCCAATTCTATGAGCCCTTATCTCCTCCTACACCATGCCCAGCACAACTATAGGGATTGTAAACAGTGGCTCATGCATTAAATACAACCAATAAAGACCTAGTGCGCGTTGGTTCATGTTTCTTAAGACGTTCAAGCATGTTACCAATTGGAGATTTGCCAGTTTTCTTAAGCCTAACATATAAATCATTCATCCAAGACAAGAATAAACAAGTAATCAACACATAATCAACATCTAGGTTTCATTAGATCTAAGCAAACACAAGATAGATCTAGCCTAGCATGATGGAATTAAGACAAGAACAAGATATAGACAACCAACACATAGACATATTGATTGAATTAGAAGAACACTTATCTTGATTAAACATGCAAGGTATCAAGGGGTTGGAACCCTTGAAAAACCTGTAAAGTTACACCAAAATCGTACTTAGGGTTTCTCCCAAAACTTCTCTCTTTTAATGTGAAAAATTAGAAAACTATATATAGGAAAAGGGGTCTGACGGCGTCAAGACCAATTAGGTGACGCCGTCACCTCGCCGCCAAAACAATCCTCAGACTGCCTAGATCTACATTTGACGCCGTCAAGTACAAATCATTTCCAGGCCGTCATGACTTTTACTCTTGACGCCCTACCTTCATGACGCCGTCAAATCTCTTCTGGATCGTCATGGAATTTTACTCTTGACGCCGTCAGGGAACTACTCTTGACGCCGTCACCTACTGTTCCCAGCATGGAAAATTAAGACTTTGGCGTTTTCTTCACATTTATGCTCCAAAAACGTCCGAATTGCTTCCTTTTCCAGATTTCACTCCCAAAGTACCTAAAATCACAAAAGGAACGATTTAGGGCAATATTTGATCAAATAAATTCGGATTCGGGCTTAAATGACCCCCTAAAAACGGATCATTTTTCGCCTCATCATATACCCTTACACTTGAGATTTGCTTGTCCTCAAGCAAATGTGCTTTTATTCTACTCAAAAGACAAGTTAGGGGTCATTTAACACTAATATAAAAGTAATTACAACAAATAATCGTTCCACTAAAGACCAATAGACAAGCACGGAGGTCATACACAAGCACCTCACAAATAGTGTTTAGATACTCACATCTCTCGGGTGTAATAAAGTATAAATTACAATATGGAAACGGAAGATATCTCTCACTACCTGTCATAGCAAAATAGATTACCATAGGCTTGGAAAAGGATCAAACCTCCACCACATGGCGTAAGCACCTAGGATAAACTATCAAAGAGGTCTTTTAAAGGGTTGTAACGTTAGGTGTAGGGATATGAAATATACGGTTTTGTTGGATAAAGGAAGTTTTACTGGTGGCGAGTTAACAATCTTGGTTAATTACATGTGCAATATGGCGTTGCTAAGCCAAGACTAGACTCGACTTAAGCTAATAAATGAAAAATAACAAAAATATAAAATGAACATAGAATAAAAACGGGATGGTAGTCCGTTTTTTTTTTTTTTTTTTTTTTTTTTTTTTTTTTTCTTTTTCTTGATTTTTTCGATTTTTTTTTCTTTTTTTTTTTGCATACACTCTTACCCTACCATCCAAAATAATACATCATAGGGGATTGAGCATTCCCCTTACACTTGAATCTTTACATACTTTACATTAAACTAATCTAATGACTCGAATTAAGAAAATCAAAACACTTGGAGCACTTTTAAGATTAACGTACATATGGGGGTAATAATATTATGTTCTTCCCCATTACTTCATAAAATAAGTACTTACCCATGAGTCCCAATCGTCCTAAAACAATATGTACAAGGATATGACTCGACTTAGCAACCATGTAATCAATTAGAAAGTTAACTTAGGGTTTAACAAATAACAATAATGCACTAAAAATGAGCGCATACACGGAAGGCTAAGGCGATTTGGTTGTACATTTAAGTGGGGTGTAACAAATTCTTCCTTTAAGTAAAATGCTTAAAGTTAGAAACGAAAAGATAGGCTCGGAGGGGTGTACTAGGGGTTTCGTGTACTAAAAATGAGTACAACGCTAAGGGTGTGGGAAAAATTAGTTGACTTAACTAGCCAAGTAATATGACTTAAATGGTCAAGTAATTATGATACAGGTTTAACACAAGGGTGATCTTAATGCCTCTTATCATGTAGTAAATCCTACCACACGAATGTAGTCTCACTAGCGGTCTCGGGATGCATCACTAACGCAAGTTCTAGAATCTAAATGCTACCGGTACACTCATAAGCACTAATAGTAAATGCTTTTCCTATCAAATCTAAAGGCGAACCTCACATATTTGGGTGGAAAATTTTTCTGAATATACGGTTATGTGCTAGTCATACAATCTCCTATCCATGAGACGCTTGCTATGGCTAAAGTTTCACTCCTAAATGTTGTAAAAAATTTTAAATTTGGCGCTAAAATTGCACTAACAAGTATTTCTCATAGTTTTATTACACATCTACCATTAAACAAAACAAACTCAAGCGAAAGTGCATATGTAAGGTATCATCTTTTTACCCTCCCCGTACACTTAAGATGAACATTGTCCCCAATGTTCAAGTAAAGAATGTAAAAGTGAAAAAGTAAAGAGAATGAAATCAAATACTCCCCTGATTCGCTCGGTATGGATAATAGGATGGCCAGGTTAAATCTTCCTCCAAGAAAATGAACAATCAAAGCTTCCCTTCCAGAATATAAATCATCTTCTTGTCGTACATAACCTGTAAAACCTGACAAAATAGACAAGACAACCTCGCGTAAAATCGGCGGCATCCTATATAAGTTACTAAATCCTAGAAAACAAGATAAGATATAATGCTTGTGGAATGAAGTTTGCAGATCTCCTGGAGATTATAAAACTTAATAATTTACAAAAACCATAAGACTCCGTTAGAAAAACAAAACCGGTAAAATTTCCAGATTTTTACTCCTGACACCGTCAAGAATAAACTCCTGACGCCGTCAGAATTGACCTGCAGAAATTCTTATGTTAAGTTTCCGGAAAATTTCTGGAAAAACTTGGTCCTACTTCCTGGAAAATCCTGCAAAACTTCATTATGACTCAATACAAGCATTTGACTCTAACAAATATGAATATACATGTTCATTTAATATTGTGGAGAATCATGATCGGTTTGTTTCTTAAAAACATATTTGGGGTTTCCCCTTACACTTATCTTTTGCAAAAATACCTTTAGGTGGAGTTAAGACTAGGCCAAAACAACAAAGTAAAGTATTTCCACTATTTAGTTTAGAAACATGATCTACCAACAATAAAAATAAAGCATGCATACGGAAGCAAATAACAAACAAACAAATAAAATCACACAAAACATGGGTTGCCTCCCAAGAAGCGCTTTTCTTTATTTACGAGTCTTGTAGCTAGACTCAAGGTCATGGGTTACTACGTGACTTCATCATTGGTTCCATTCTCTAGGTCGTCTTCTAAACCAGTTTTGTATTCCGGACCTAGTTGTAAGCATTCTTTATAGAAACCAAGCATCCTATTCTTTACATATTCTACTCCTCTACGTCTATCCTCCTCATTCCTATAATAAGCCGCTTGCTTGTGTTCTTTTTCGAAATTAGAGAGAAGGCGGTATTGCTCAATCTTGTAGGGAATTTGATAGGCAACCTCATCGTTCTCTTCCTTAAATCTAACTATCCCTAAAGTCGGATCATAACTCATCCTAGTGGCCTCAACAAATGGTTTTCCGAATATTATTTGGCTTAAGCAAGCATCTATCACCGGACGAATGTCTTCCACTATCATAAAATCGATTTCATAGGTAAGATTCCCTATAATCACATGTAATCCCTTCACCCTTCCCGCAAAATTACTTATCAGATTCTTGTTGGGCATCATCCTAAAGTTAAGTTGCTTCTTCATTACCCAATTGTAATAAGTCCTAGTCATGATGTTAACGGGGGATCTAGGGTCGATGTAAGCTTTCCATATATGCATGTGCCCGATATTGCATGGGCTGTTAATGTTAGAGGGGTCTCCCATTTTGATAAGGGGTGTGCCAAAGATATATGGTCTCTCGGGACTATCGAATAGATCCTTATGGTACTCCCGTTCTTCCTCGATGGGCAACTTATCAAAGTATTTTTCTATAGGCTCTACCTCCTCTAACTCCTCTTCCTTGTTAACCTTAACTTCCCTACTCTCATCCTTAATCTCGGCTTCTACTCTAACTTCATCCTTGTCACTCTTCTCTACCTCCTTATCTATCGGCTTAATGGTGACAACATTGACAAAGTGGACATGTTTGGATGATGAGGGATCCTTAATTTGGATTCCACTATTGGTGTCCCTAGTGTCCTTCCTAGGTGTGATTAACGCTTGGTTGTTGAGGGCTTTCAACAAGTTGTCAATCTTGTTGGTCATCTCCGTTTGTTGTTGGTTGAATTCGGTTTCAAACCTAGCTATGCGAGCTTCTTGAGATTCCATGAACTTTGACATCAATCCTTCAAGATTGTTGGTACTACCATAGTTGTTAGAAGGATTGTTGTTGAAAGTACGGTTGGATGGTGGACCGTTTGGTTGGTAACGATTAGGCGGATTGGAAGAATTTGGTTGATTTTGTTTCCACCTAAGGTTTGGGTGATTTTTCCATGAGGGGTTGTATGAATCACCGTAAGTGTTTGGATCGGGCTTGAAAGTGTATCACTTATCTCCCGCTTCGTCGGTACGCGTGGATGCGTAGTCCGCAAAAGCTGTTCCGGGGAGTTCCACACAATCACGAGTGTCATGGGGACCACTACATAATTCGCATGAAGAAGTGATTTTGTTCACTTGGCTTGAAGGCTTAGGAGCTTCGTAAGATTTCATGAGAAACTTGACTTGGTCCTCAAGTTCCATGATCCTACGGTCGGGAGTGCTAGAATTGTTCGAAGGCAAAGATATTGCCTTGACCGTTTTGTTCAAATCACGGGGATCATTCCAACTTTCGTTGTTATAGAGAGCAAGATCTTCTATGAGTTCCCATGATTGTTCCGCACTAAAATCACGTAGCTTACCACCGGCCGATTGGTCAATGACTCGCCTCGTGGAGATGTCGATATGGTCATAAAAGATTTGGACTTGGAGCCAAAGATCTATGCCATGATGAGGGACTTTTTGGAGTAAGTCCTTGAAACGAGTCCATGCTTCATAAAGAGATTCATTTTGACGTTGTTGGAACATGAAGATGTCATTTCTAAGCTTAGTAGTTCTCCCCGGTGGGAAAAATTGAGCAAGGAAACGAGTGGTGAGATCATCCCATGTGGTGATGGATCCCGCGGGTAAACGCTCAAGCCATTGACTAGCTTGATCCCATAGAGAGAATTGGAATAGGCGTAAACGGGTAGTCTCTCTAGTTTCAACACCTAGGTCTATGGAATCTACGATTCTGAGAAAGTCCTTAAGATTTTGGTTTGGATCTTCGGAACGAAGTCCATGGAATGCACATCCGCTTTGCACCAACCGGATGGTGTCAGATCGCAAGGGGGTCACATTGGCTCCGGTGAGCTCAATGGTGTTTCGGTAGCCTTGGTGGCTAGGTT
Source organism: Artemisia argyi (assembly GCA_030686995.1). Classification (NCBI taxonomy): domain Eukaryota; kingdom Viridiplantae; phylum Streptophyta; class Magnoliopsida; order Asterales; family Asteraceae; genus Artemisia; species Artemisia argyi. Next base: position 160,582,508 of record CM060696.1, on the reverse strand, counting down.
GGGAATACTCTCCTAAGGTTCGGGTCCTAAGGGGTTCTAATGGTGGGTTTTGTTGTGGTGGGATGACGGGTTCAAAGATGTTACCACCTTCCATGATGTCGGATGGTAAGGAGTTACAAACAAAAGCACAAAGAAATGAGATAGACTAAAGAAGTCCAAAAAATAAAAATAAAATCTTACTAGAAAGGAATCTAGCAAGTAGACCTAATAAAAAGAAATTCTAACCTAGACAATAACTATTCCCCGGGCTGCGGCGCCAAAAACTTGATGCGTGGGAATCGCAACAGGCTTTACCTCTCAAGGGATCTTGAGAAGCTTACAACCCCCACCAGGCAGTGTACCTGATCGTTGTAGTATAGTATAGTGACAAGTACCGGGGGATTGATCGTTCAGCTTAGGAATAGTGTCGCTAGGATTAGAAAGCCTAAATACTAGTTCTAAAGGTGAGGGATGATTATTTTTTTGTTTTTATATTTTATGGAAAGCAAATTAAAATCTCGGGTTTGAAGGATTTGGGCGGAATTAGTTGCTAATCAACTAACCCAATACTAAGATGCAATCAAAATAAAATACTAGAAATGAAAATAAACTAATTTATACTAAGGTTGTGAGCAGTAATTGGAGAAAATGTGTTTACTTAGATTTCACTACTCCCTAGATATCTTTTACATGTTAATTACTTGTTATAATTGCATGGATGACGGATCGTATTCCTTAATACCATTCATGGGGTGGCACACATAACTCCTCAATTCTATGAGCCCTTATCTCCTCCTACACCATGCCCAACACCACTATAGGCATTGTAAACAGTGGCTCATGCATTAAATACAACCAATAAAGACCTAGTGCGCGTTGGTTCATGTTTCTTAAGACGTTCAAGCATGTTACCAATTGGAGATCTGCCAGTTTTCTTAAGCCTAACATATAAATCATTCATCCAAGACAAGAATAAACAAGTAATCAACACATAATCAACATCTAGGTTTCATTAGATCTAAGCAAACACAAGATAGATCTAGCCTAGCATGATGGAATTAAAACAAGAACAAGATATAGACATGATGCGTGGGAATCGCACCTTGCTTTACCTCTCGAGGGATCTCGCGAGGCTTACAACCCCCACCAGGCAGTGTACCTGATCGTTGTAGTATAGTATAGTGACAAGTACCGGGGGATTGATCGTTCAGCTTAGGAATAGTGTCGCTAGGATTAGAAAGCCTAATTAATAGTTCTAGAGATGAAAGATGATTATTTTTGTGTTTTTATATTTTATGAAAGCAAGTAAAATCTCGGGTTTTGGAAAAGTGGGCGGAATTAGTTGCTATTCAACTAACCCAAAACTATTATATAATTAAATTAAACTAATGAAAATGAAATTAAACTAATATTAAACTAAGGTTGTGAGCAGTATTTGGAGAAATTGTGTTTACTTAGACTTCATTACTCCCTAGATATCTTTTACATGTCAATTACTTGTTACACTTGTATGGATGACGGATTGTATTCCTTAATACCATTCGTGGGGTGGCATACATAACTCCCCAACTCTATGAGCTCTTATCTCCTCCTACACCATGACCCAGCACAACTATAGGGATTGTAAACAGTGGCTCATGCATTAAATACAACCAATAAAGACCTAGTACGCCTCGGTTCATGTTTCTTAAGACGTTCAAGCATGTTACCATTTGGAGATCTGCCAGTTTTCTTAAGCCTAACATATAATATCATTCATCCAAAACAAGAATAGACAAGTAATCAACACATAATCAACATCTAGGTTTCATTAGATCTAAGCAAACACAAAGGAAATCTAGCCTAGCATAGTAGAATTAAAATAAGAACAAAAGATAAACAACCAACACATAGACATATTGATTGAATTAAGAGTATACTTATCTCAATTACAATGCAAGGTCTCAAGGGTTTGGAACCCTTGAAAAACCTGTAAAAGAGGCACCAAAATCGTCTTTAGGGTTTCACCAAAACTTCTCTCTTTTTTAATGAAAAAACTAGAAAACTATATATAGGAAAAACACTCTGACGGCGTCAAGAGTTAATTCTGACGCCGTCACCTCGCCGCCATATACTTCCTCGGACGCCCTTGATCCACTTGTGACGGCCTATGTGACGCCGTCACCACCTACGGTATTTTATTCTTTGCCACTTTGACGCCGTCACCTATCCATCTGACGCCGTCACCAGCTACGGTATTTTATTCTCCATGTCTGACGCCGTCAAGAAGGGAGTCTTGACGCCGTCACCTTGTATCTTCAGCATGGATTTTTGGTACTTTGCCGTTTTCTTCACTTTTATGCTCCAAAAACGTCCAAAATAGCTTCTTTTCCAGAATTCACTCTCCAAACACCTAAAATCACAAAAGGAACGATTTAGGGCAATATTTGATCAAATAAAGTCGGATTCGGGCTTAAATGACCCCCTAAAAACGGATCATTTTTCGCCTCATCATATACCCATACACTTGAGATTTGCTTGTCCTCAAGCAAATGAGCTTTTATTCTACTCAAAAGACAAGTTAGGGGTCATTTAACACTAATATAAAATTAATTACAACAAATAATCGTTCCACTACAGACCAATAGACAAGCACGGAGGTCATACACAAGCACCTCACAAATAGTGTTTAGATACTCACATCTCTCGGGTGTAATAAAGTAATATAACATTATGGAAATGGAAGACATCTCTCACTACCTGTCATAGCAAAATAGATTACCATAGGCTTGGGAAAGGATCAAACCTCCACTACATGGCGTAAGCACCTAGGATAAACTATCAAAGAGGTCTTTTTAAAGGGTTATAACGTTAGGTGTAGGGATATGAATTACACGGTTTTGTTGGATAAAGGAAGTTTTACTGGTGGCGAGTTAACAATCTTGGTTAATTACATGTACAAGATGGCGTTGCTAAGCCAAGACTAGACTCGACTTAAGCTAATAAATGAAAAATAACAAAAACATAAAATGAACATAGAATGAAACGGGATGGTAGTCCGTATGTTTTTTTCTTTTTTTTTCTTTTTCTTAATTTTTTTGATTTTTTTTTTTTTTTTTCATACACTCTTACCCTACCATCCAAAATAATACATCATAGGGGTTTGAACGTTCCCCTTACACTTGAATCTTTACATACTTTACATTAACTAATCTAATGACTCGAATTAAGAAAATCAAAACACTTGGAGCACTTTTAAGATTAACGTACATATGGGGGTAATAATATGATGTTCTTCCCCATTACTCCATAAAATAAGTACTTACCCATGAGTCCCGATCGTCCCAAAACAATATGTATAAGGATATGACTCGACTTAGCAACCATGTAATCAATTAGAAAGTTAACTTAGGGTTTAACAAATAACAATAATGCACTAAAAATGAGCGCATACACGGAAGGCTAAGGCGATTTGGGTGTACATTTAAGTGGGGTGTAACAAATTCTTCCTTTAAGTAAGATGCTTAAAGTTAGAAACGAAAAGATAGGCTCGGAGGGGTGTACTAGGGGTATCGTGTACTAAAAATGAGTACAACGCTAAGGGTGTGGGAAAAATTAGTTGACTTAACTAGCCAAGTAATATGACTTAAATGGTCAAGTAATTATAACACGGGTTTAACACAAGGGTGATCCTAACGCCTCTTATCATGTAGTAAATCCTACCACACGAATGTAGTCTCACTAGCGGTCTCGGGATGCATCACTAACGCAAGTTCTAGAATCTAAATGCTACCGGTACACTCATAAGCACCAATAATAAATGCTTTTCCTATCAAATCTAAAGGCGAACCTCACATTTTTGGGTGGAAAATTTTTCTGAATATACGGTTATGTGCTAGTCATACAACCTCCTATCCATGAGACGCTTGCTATGGCTAAAGTTTCACTCCTAAATGTTGTAAAAAATTTTAAATTTGGCGCTAAAATTACGCTAACAAGTATTTCTCATAGTTTTATTACTCATCTACTATCAAACAAAACAAACTCAAGCGAAAGTGCATATGTAAGGTATCATCTTTTTACCCTCCCCTTACACTTAGGATGAACATTGTCCCCAATGTTCAAGTAAAGAATGTAAAAGTAAAAAGTAAAGAGAATGAAATGAAATACTCCCCTGATTCGCTCGGTATGGATTTTAGGTTGGCCAGGTTAAATCTTCCTCCAAGAAAATGAACAATCAAAGCTTCCCTTCCAGAATATAAATCATCTTCTTGTTTTAAATAACCTGTAAATCCTGACAAAAGTAGACAAGGCAACCTCGCGTAAAATCGGCGGCATCCTATATAAGTTACTAAATCCTAGAAAACAAAGTAAGATATAATGCTCGTGGAATGAAGTTTGCAGATTTCCTGGAGATTATAAAACTTAATAATTCACAAAAACCATAAGACTCCGTTAGAAAAACAAAACGGGTAAAATCTCCAGATTTTTGACTCCTGACGCCGTCAAGAGCAATAGCCTGACGCCGTCAGAATGGACCTGCAGAAATCTTTATGTTAAGTTTCCGGAAAATTTCTGGAAAAACTTTGTCCTACTTCCTGGAAAATCCTGCAAAACTTCATTATGACTCAATACAAGCATTTGACTCTAACAAATACGAATATACATGTTCATTAAATATTGTGGAGAATCATGATCGGTTTGTTTCTTAAAAACATATTTGGGGTTTCCCCTTACACTTATCTTTTGCAAAAATACCTTTAGGTTGAAGTTAAGACTAGGCCAAACAACATAATAAAGTATTTCCACATTTTAATTGAAAAACATGATCAACCAACAATAAAAATAAAACATGCATACGGAAGCAAATAACAATCAAACAATTAAAATCACACAAAACATGGGTTGCCTCCCAAGAAGCGCTTTTCTTTATTTACGAGTCTTGTAGCTAGACTCAAAGTCGTGGGTTACTACGTAATTCGGGTGAGTTCCTCGTTGAGGATATCTTTGGGATCAAACTTGGGTTTCAACTTTCTATCGGTCTCCTTAGTACGATATGACCTTTCAAACTTTTCTCCATCTGGATCATACAAGGTCATTCTAATATGCCATGACCCGTCACCTTCTTTGGGTGGCTTGTCCCACCTCCACTCACACTTATCTCCCTCTCTTTTCCATTTATTCCTTTCTATGTTGATGGGCATTACGCTTAATAACTCAATCATCTTCCTAAAGACTAAGGGATCCTCAAAGGGGTCTAGCTCCTCATCTCTAGCAATGAGTTGTTCTACCGAATGTGTCTTCTCAACAAAATCCTTCTCTAGATAGAATGGGCATTGAGGTCCTATGAAATTCCTTTCTATCCAAGGCCCATATCTAGACGGTCTCCTATTCATCTCTACCCAATATGGTGTTGGTTCATCATTACAATCATAACTATGCTTCTTAACATCATATACCGACCAAGTATCGCCTTCTCCTACCGTTATCTTTGATTCCTTGCAATCTATCATGGCACTAGCGGTTGCTAAGAATCCTCTTCCTACCAATAATGGGCATGTAGTGTCACTAACCATGTCTAGGACGTGAAAATCCGCTAATATAGTTAACTTTCCTACGTGAACAACTACATCCTTAATCATTCCAACCGGGTGTGCAATACTCCCATCCGCTAGACCTATCAATACCTCCGTTTCCTCTAACTTTCCTAGCTTAAGAGTGGTGAATAAGGATAAGGGAATCAAGTTGAGGCTTGACCCTAAATCGGCTAATGTGTCGAAAGCTTCGGATCTTCGTATCTTACAAGGCAAAACAAATATACCCGGGTCATCAAGCTTTTTAGGTAACTTGTTTTGAACGAAAGCGGTCCCATTTTTGCCTAGCTTACACTTCTCATATTTTTCTAGGAGGGCGCTATAGTATGGAGCACGCGCTAAGACATCAATGACGGGGCGTTCAACGTGAAGTTCTTTGAATTCATCGTCAAGGTCTTGCGTAAGAGGTGTTTCAACAATGCTTTTGACCGGCTCTATAGTGGGAGTTTTAGTTGATTGGTCCTTTTGGGGAACTTGGTTTTGCTTGAAACACGTGCTCGTTGATTTGACCAAATAATATTGTGGACACGAAGCGGGTGACGAAACGGATGATATGGAATTAACGGTTAGTTTCGGATTCTTGATTGTGTCACTTGGGAGTGCTCCCATTTCTCGGTCATTGAGAACTTTCAACAATGTGTCAATTCTAGTGGTCATCTCGCTTTGCTTTTGTTTGAAATCGGCTTCAAACTTGGATATGCGAGCTTCTTGAGATGCCATGAACTTTGACATCAATCCTTCAAGATTGTTGGTACTACCATAGTTGTTAGAAGGATTGTTGTTGAAGGTACGGTTGGATGGTGGACCGTTTGATTGGTAACGATTAGGCGGATTGGAAGAATTGGGTTGATTTTGTTTCCACCTAAGGTTTGGGTGATTTCTCCATGATGGGTTGTATGAATCACCGTATGTGTTTGGCTCGGGCTTGAAAGTGTACCACTTATCTCCCGCTTCGTCGGTACGCGTGGATGCGTAGTCTGCAAAAGCTGTTTCGGGGAGTTCCATACAATCACGAGTGTCATGGGGACCACTACATAATTCGCATGAAGAAGCGATTTTGTTCACTTGGCTTGAATGCTTCGGAGCTTCGTAAGATTTCATGAGAAACCTGACTTGGTCCTCAAGTTCCATGATCCTACGGTCGGGAGTGCTTGAATGGTTCGAAGGCAAAGATATTGCCTTGACCGTTTTGTTCAAATCACGGGGATCATTCCAACTTTCATTGTCATAGAGAGCAAGATCTTCTATGAGTTCCCATGATTGTTCCGCACTAAGATCACGTAGCTTACCACCGGCCGATTGGTCAATGGTTCGCCTCGTGGGGATATCGATATGGTCATAGAAAATTTGGACTTGGTGCCAAAGATCTATGCCATGATGAGGGACTTTTTGGAGTAAGTCCTTGAAACGAGTCCATGCTTCATAAAGAGATTCATTTTGACGTTGTTGGAACATCAAGATGTCATTCCTAAGCTTAGTAGTTCTCCCCGGTGGGAAAAATTGAGCAAGGAAACGAGTGGTGAGATCATCCCATGTGGTGATGGATCCCGCGGGTAAACGCTCAAGCCATTGACTAGCTTGATCCCGTAGAGAGAATTGGAATAGGCGTAAACGGGTAGTCTCTCTAGTTTCAACACCTAGATCTATGGAATCTACGATTTTGAGGAAGTCCTTAAGGTGTTGGTTTGGATCTTCGGAACGAAGTCCATGGAATGCACATCCGCTTTGCACCAACCGGATGGTGTCGGATCGCAAGGGGGTCACATTGGCTCCGGTGAGCTCAATGGTGTTTCGGTAGCCTTGGTGGCTAGGTCGGGAATACTCTCCTAAGGTTCGGGGCCTAAGGGGTTCTAATGGTGGGTTTTGTTGTGGCGGGATGATGGGTTCAAAGATGTTACCACCTTCCATGATGTCGGATGGTAAAGAGTTACGAACAAAGGCACGAAGAAATAAGATAAACTAAAGAAGACCTAAAAATAAAAATAAAAATCTTACTAGAAAGGAATCTAGCAAGTAGACCTAATAAAAAGAAATCCTAACCTAGACAATAACTATTCCCTGGGCTGCGGCGCCAAAAACTTGATGCGTGGGAATCGCACCTTGCTTTACCTCTCGAGGGATCTCGCGAGGCTTACAACCCCCACCAGGCAGTGTACCTGATCGTTGTAGTATAGTATAGTGACAAGTACCGGCAGATTGATCTTTCAGCTTAGGAATAGTGTCGCTAGGATTAGAAAGCCTAATTAATAGTTCTAGAGATGAAAGATGATTATTTTTGTGTTTTTATATTTTATGAAAGCAAGTAAAATCTCGGGTTTTGGAAAAGTGGGCGGAATTAGTTGCTATTCAACTAACCCAAAACTATTATATAATTAAATTAAACTAATGAAAATGAAATTAAACTAATATTAAACTAAGGTTGTGAGCAGTATTTGGAGAAATTGTGTTTACTTAGACTTCATTACTCCCTAGATATCTTTTACATGTCAATTACTTGTTACACTTGTATGAATGACGGATTGTATTCCTTAATACCATTCGTGGGGTGGCATACATAACTCCCCAACTCTATGAGCTCTTATCTCCTCCTACACCATGACCCAGCACAACTATAGGGATTGTAAACAGTGGCTCATGCATTAAATACAACCAATAAAGACCTAGTACGCCTCGGTTCATGTTTCTTAAGACGTTCAAGCATGTTACCATTTGGAGATCTGCCAGTTTTCTTAAGCCTAACATATAATATCATTCATCCAAAACAAGAATAGACAAGTAATCAACACATAATCAACATCTAGGTTTCATTAGATCTAAGCAAACACAAAGGAAATCTAGCCTAGCATAGTAGAATTAAGATAAGAACAAAAGATAAACAACCAACATATAGACATATTGATTGAATTAAGAGTATACTTATCTCAATTACAATGCAAGGTCTCAAGGGTTTGGAACCCTTGAAAAACCTGTAAAAGAGGCACCAAAATCGTCTTTAGGGTTTCACCAAAACTTCTCTCTTTTTTAATGAAAAAACTAGAAAACTATATATAGGAAAAACACTCTGACGGCGTCAAGAGTTAATTCTGACGCCGTCACCTCGCCGCCATATACTTCCTCGGACGCCCTTGATCCACTTGTGACGGCCTATGTGACGCCGTCACCACCTACGGTATTTTATTCTTTGCCACTTTGACGCCGTCACCTATCCATCTGACGCCGTCACCAGCTACGGTATTTTATTCTCCATGTCTGACGCCGTCAAGAAGGGAGTCTTGATGCCGTCACCTTGTATCTTCAGCATAGATTTTTGGTACTTTGCCGTTTTCTTCACTTTTATGCTCCAAAAACGTCCAAAATAGCTTCTTTTCCAGAATTCACTCTCCAAACACCTAAAATCACAAAAGGAACGATTTAGGGCAATATTTGATCAAATAAAGTCGGATTCGGGCTTAAATGAGCCCCTAAAAACGGATCATTTTTCGCCTCATCAAGACAACCAACACATAGACATATTGATTGAATTAGAAGAACATTTATCTTGATTAAACATGCAAGGTATCAAGGGGTTGGAACTCTTGAAAAACCTGTAAAGTTACACCAAAATCGTACTTAGGGTTTCTCCCAAAACTTCTCTCTTTTAATGTGAAAAATTAGAAAACTATATATAGGAAAAGGGGTCTGACGGCGTCAAGACCAATTAGGTGACGCCGTCACCTCGCCGCCAAAACAATCCTCGGACTGCCTAGATCTACATTTGACGCCGTCAAGTACAAATCATTTCCAGGCCGTCATGACTTTTACTCTTGACGCCCTACCTTCATGACGCCGTCAAATCTCTTCTGGATCGTCATGGAATTTTACTCTTGACGCCGTCAGGGAACTACTCTTGACGCCGTCACCTACTGTTCCCAGCATGGAAAATTAAGACTTTGGCGTTTTCTTCACTTTTATGCTCCAAAGACGTCCGAATTGCTTCCTTTTCCAGATTTCACTCCCAAAGTACCTAAAATCACAAAAGGAACGATTTAGGGCAATATTTGATCAAATAAATTCGGATTCGGGCTTAAATGATCCCCTAAAAACGGATCATTTTTTGCCTCATCATAACCCTTACAGGTCAAGTTGAATTGACATCACAAATCACAAAGCTCATAGACTCACTACCATTAATCGAAATAGGTCTCACAAATTGCGCATCTTTTTCTTGAAAATTTGTTATTACCTCACTTGTAGAGCTTTGACTTGATCTAGTATTTGACCTAGTACCCATGCCGAACATGGAATCTAGATAATCATCCACGCCGGAAGTTCCATAGTTTGCTTCAGGATCCCCTGGAAATCCATTACTATTTTGTTATAGAAATAATAATTTATACACTAATATATTCAACATAAAAAAAGGATAGTACCTTGCCCATGACCGATGCCTTTCTCCAGGCTGCCTGAAACCATTGTGTTACTGAATAACGGCCTGCATCAGCAAAAAAAAAACAAATATTAACTTTGAAATACTTATCTATGTAACAACCTTCCGTAAGTTTGGTGGGCACACGGTGGTCTAAACCCCGTCACAATTCAAGATTCCACTATACACCAAAAAGCACTGCCTAAGCATACTCAACTTAAAACTATTAGGTTAACTAACATATAAACAAAACAATAAACATCAATAATAAACTAAACCATACCTTGGTACAATTTTTTTGTTTCATCTTTTTCAGACTCAAAAACAAAGCCGCCTTTTTCTCCTCATCGATTCTTCACTGCCATCCAGAAGTTCGGTTCTGAAATCTACATTTCTTCATCAAGCACTTAAATTCAGAGTTTAAAACCCTTAAAAAAATAGAAAATGAAGTATATCCATATCGAATGGACCAGTCAATTCGTGTGCAAGCGAAGAACAACTAACCAAATTTTCGTTTGTTCATTGTTGCTTTCTTATGCTTCAAAGAAATAATCAGCATCCTTTTACCTAAAAAAAGAACAAAAAATATTAATCAATTAAAAAAACACGGAGAGCATAAAACACCAATAAATGGAAGTATGATCTTTCAGCAAGCTAACACCGAAAGCCCAACACATCGGCTACGTTGAAGTTCTCGCTTCATTAGGAAACCTGAGACGATCTTACCTGAAGTTCTGAACGTCTGCTGCAGATTGGTGGTCAAAGGTGGTCGCAAGTTTTGAGAAACTAAAAGTTAGTCAAGGATTTTCGGAGATGCGTGGAGTGCCCCAATGGTTCTCTGCATTAACAAATCACATTAATGTGTAATATATTTTTTTATATTGAAATGCTAAAATAATTTTGATATATAGAAGTATAGAACTGCGGGCACTTACTTTGTAGAGTTGATATAGGGAAACATATGAAGAGAATCAGCAAGCCGTCTCGATTAGCCATCCTGGATATCTATATCTCCTGTCCATACAAATACAATAAACATTCTTTTAATCTGAGTTTATCGGGTAAAACGAAAACGTTTTAAATCACCACAAAAATGATACCGATATTTCTAAAGGAGGCTCAGATATGGCGTATTCATGTCATCATGGGCTAATAGGCCATGGCTGCAATCACAGTTGTAAATGCCACCTTTTCAAGTAGCAATTACCATCCCGATTGTCTAGCCAAGATACATATCAACCTCTAAACATCTTTTTGCATACATGTACATTTCATCATCACGGCCTCCGTTATTTGTACCAGTAAATAATTATGAACAAAAGTTACCAAGGCAAAATACATACCAAGATACATAGCTACTTAGAGCTGTAAACTTACAACACCACTGCATAACGCAAGTGAACCCTAGAAGCAAGTATATCCATAGTTCGTGTGCTATTTGAATAAAAAATAATCGAATAAAGAGGATCGGTCCAACATGGCTGCAAACTTTATAAGTTGCCCCGCCAAAATGGCTGCAAACTGTAAAAGTTACCCTGCCATGATGGCTGCAAACTTTAAAAGCTGCCTTGCCAAGGTATGGACAATCTCAACTTTGGTCGAATCTACTCAAACACATTCAAATTGTATCATCACAGCCTTTTCATTACCCTATTATACATTAGTCGTGCAACGGATCGTGCACTCATAAAAACTGATCGGCCCATCGTAACACGTATCAAATTCAATAAACCTTTAACCAAATTCCAACCAAAACAAAAAAGTGAGCATCTTTTTCACTAAGTCATAAAAACAAACAGCTGGTATACATCTATACTAAACAATAAAAGAAACACCTTACTTTAAGTAGCAACATAACCATCACCATCGATTGGAAAAGGAAATCGACCCCAACAACTTACAATATTTGACCTTGAACACAAAGACCAAATAAGAAAATTTACTATAATCCATGGCAATAGGCAAAATACAAAGTTGCTTATGAAAACCTAAAAAATCAAAAAAGAAAACCTCAACCTGAAATTGTAGATCGTATCAGGTGTTCTTTGCCATGGAGGATTTGTTGCAAACCAAAAAATCAATCCTTAGCATGCGCCATAAGATTATCAGCTTTGATTGTGTGTGTGATTTAGGATTGTATGGTTCACCGGTATCTTATCCAACTTATCCTTATCTCTGTATCGGACCATCGCTGGGCCAAGGTGGGCTGGGAAACTGCTGGGAAACTTGGGCTCCGGGAGCCTGCACGATTTTGGCGGGAAAAGTGCTACAGTGTAGCTACATTGCCAAACGGCACCGTTTTTTTCCCGGTTTAAATTAACTGATAATTTCTAAATGTTCATAATCAGGGAACCTAGCAATATTAGCAGGATCCATTACATTCAAAGTGAACTACAATATTCGTTGATTTAACTTCATACAAAAAATGGATCGAAAATGGATGAAATTTCATCATCCATATCTAATTTGACAAACATCTGTATCTGAACCATATATATACTTCAGTCCATTTATCTTCATCTATATCCAATAATGGTCGATCAGATTAGGCAGATGCATGTTAATCTAGTCGGATTATGATTGCCAAGACCTAAGTTAAGATAATAAGAAGCAGAAATCACACTTGGTTTCTTGTTAACATGAAAAAAGATATAAATAATTATACTACTATTACTATAGTAAAAAAAAATGAAAAAAGCAAAAAAAGAAAGAAAAACAAGTCACTAATTTATATTGCAAATTTTTTTTATCGGGTTATATAGACAAAAGCCATCCAAATTTTGGTTATCGTTCACTTGAGTAAGTGTACTGTTTTTAGGGTCTTCGACTCATCGAACTATCAAAACTTGCTAATTGGATCATTGTACTATCGAAATTTGCTAAGTGAGTCAATAAACTTATGGGTTGTGTTATTTAGACCCTCCATATGGGTCAACCGTACAAGTCATAAAACACACGGTATAATACCGCGATGCACACAGTACAACTATCCGATGCGTGCAATGATTGAAACCCCCTATAGGGGGTCCGTATAAACTGCCCCTAAACTTATAAGGATAATCATTTATGTACTCCCAGTACCTCATGTTAACCTATAACCCCTTTAAAAGTGATGTCATGCCAACCAACGCGTCTTCCAACTCATTTTCAGTAGTTTTGACAAACTTTTATTTATGTTAAAGTAATAACTAATAAACTGAGTTAGTTGTAAGTGACGTGTAAAATAACATGACATATGCTTTAAACATCTAGTCGATTGATAAGAGGTATTCAGTTACCGAAATTATAAGTTTAATTAAACCAAGAAAAAAACGGTGCCGTTTGGCACTGTTGCTACACTGTAGCACTTTCCCGCCAAAACCGTGCAGGCTCCCGGAGGCCAAGTTTCCTAGCCCACCTTGGCCCATCGATGGTCTACAGAGTTAAGGATAAGGCATTAACGGTGGAAGATTATCTACACACACAATCCTAAATCTCACACATACTAGCAGCAGATCGGTATGTTCCTCTTCCTTTTTTAGATTTTCATTTTAAATCAATATCAGGGTTTGATTGTCTTTGTGGTTTTATGGGAAAAAGGTGGAATGAGTGATGGAGAAGAACAAAACATGACTGCTTGGATGTTACTATCAACATACTGAAGATGCAACTATTTAATCTTTGTATTGTTGGTATCTTTTCTTTTTTGTTTTCTCACTATGTAAAGTAGCATAAAACTTATGTGGTTTAATATATTGATTATGATACAGGATCATATGATGTTAGAGTAAGGATGAAGGCTGTTGGTTTTTAGTGGTACTGATGTTCACTATCTTAAGGTTGGTTTCTTTCATATTATTCTCATAATAATCACTTCACTTATTTGAATGTTTAGTGAATTTTGTTTTGTGGATTTTATGGGATACACAAGCAGTTAAAAATGACCTCTACCATTATAGCTAGATAATCATGTAGATAACATGTTATTATTTTTTCATTTTGTACAAATGTGTGGCCGGATTGTGTAAGGTAATGAGTCAAAATATTACATGTATTTGCTAGACTGGCGACATAACCAGCAACTCTTTAAGGTTTGGAAATTATAAATGTTGACAATTCAACATTTTCCAGTCTTTTTGTCATGCTCTTAGTATCAGTTTTCTGTTTTTTGTCACTCTAGTATTGGTTTTCCGTTGTCATTATAATATCTGTTTTTTGCATCTTATTTTGATATGTGGCAGCCTTGGATGCACTCAACCAAGACGTTTGGCACCAATTAGGTTTGGCACCAATTAGTGATGCAAAAAGAGATAAAAAGAATCACACAAATATGGAGTTGAGTTGGAAAATACATGATAAGGCAAAACACATGAGCCGCGCTAAATTTTTCAGAAGGTGTGAAGGTATGTGCATTTTTATCTAATTTTTCGTCTCTTTTTGGGTTTTTTTTCTTTTTCAAATTAATGATTATTTTTCATTGTACACCATAATTGGTGCATTTGGTGCCTTTTTCCCTTCCCACGCATCTGACCTGCTTTTTTTTAAAGGCATCTCGCCTGCTTTATGAAACCATAATTTTATAATATGTTGTGTTATTCGTGGTTAACAGGTAAATGGTAGCCTATTAGCTGATTCGTTAAAAAATCAAGTTATAGTATAGATATAAGCTCAAGAAATCCGCAAAGAAATACGGATAACCCGAGGTCGTATTCCGTGTGAAGGGTGAATGGAATTCCGAATTTCCGATTCGGAAAACGTGTCGTGAAAAGTAGTACAAAGTGATATATATATGAGATTACACTAATGATATAGCAAATAAGGCACGATTAATCACTTAAGCAAGTAGTTCAAATAACGAAACTAAAAACGTCACGTAAAACCGAAACCGTACGTTAAAACGTAATATAAACGTAAAAGTACAAAATAAAACGCGAGTTTTAAGCTACACTACTCCTATGGGCTTGGAAATAATTTCTAAAAATCAAAAATGATAAAAGAAAATTTTGAGAAAAAGAAAAATATTTTTTTGACTTTTTAATAATTTTTTATGAATTAAAAACTAATTAAACTATTTAATAATTAAAAGAAAATGAAAATAAAGTGAGAAAAATGCAAAATTACTTTCTAAAATTCTAAAATAACTAAAAATAATTTTCTAATATTTTTTTGGATTTTTCTTGGCTTTTTCTGATTTTTTTGTATTTTTCAGCAATTAAAAAGTAATTAAAAATGATTAAAAATGAAAATTAAATAAGAAAAATAGCAAATCAACTCAGAAAAATCTGAAAATTTCAGGGAAAATCTAAAATTATCTTCTGAACCTAGGAAAAATATCAAAATTGAAAAATAAGCAATGTAAGTGCTTATTGCTTTGAAAACAGCTTATAATAGTGCTTATTAATAAGCACTTTTGACCAAAACTTCACCAAACTTTTATCAGATGATAGTAGTACTTAAATAAGCTTATAACAACAACCCAGAAGTAATTTGATACTCAGAAGCACAAGTAGTAATCAAATAAGTCACCAATAAGCACTTAGATGAGAAATAAGCCAAAGTGAATAAGCAGAACCCAAACAACACTTGAAACAGATGCAATATACTATATTAAGCTCAGAACAACCAAAATTTCCCACTTAAGATCACAAATAAGCTTTTGCAGCCCTATTTTTGAAAACAGATTCAAGGGTGAACCACCAACTTTATGAGTCAAATAAGCTGAGGAGATAAGCTGAGAATAGCAAACTTATGGGTTCAATTTATCCACTAACCACCATAGATACAAAATTTACCAACTGAAAGGAATTCAAATCAACTAGCAGACTTACAATTGGCTAAGAACTTTGCTCCAAAACTGAAGAGCAGGGGATAATCTAGTTCAAACAGGCCACTTCAATTGGATTATTAGACAAGCAAATAAGATTCAATCCAAAATTTTCTTTTTGATATGTATTAACAACCTGACAAAGATTTCAAAACAACTTTTCAACTTAATTTTGAATACAAAATGAGTTCTTTGTACTTCCTTGAAAATCTGACCAAAACAGACAATCAAAAACTTTTTGACTTTTTGATTAACACAAAACTTTGACCAAAATGAGATTTAATTGCCAAATTTTAACTGATGTTGTTGTATAAACCTAAAATATGATTTAATTATGCTACAACTACAACTAATGCAACTAACATGATGATTGAGCAACCTAATATACTAACTGTTATGCAGATTTAAAGCTAAATTGACTTTTATGAATTGAACTACTGATATTAAGCAAGTTCTAGTCTAAACTAAACCTAAGTGTGTACTCTAAACCACTTTCAACCTCTGAGATAGAACCTACACCAGCCAACTCCTTATATCCAAACACCCTTGATTTGACTGTCTAAACCAAAATTCCACCACAGACCCTTACTAAACACTTCAAATCAATTCATAAGCCCTCAATAGGATCCAAATACATGATATAAGCCATAAACAAAGATCAATAACAACAATCACCAAGAATTCAAAGATCCACAGATTATACTTATATGAAACAGTGAGAAAGCAAATATCACCAAAGAACTTCAAATATGATGAAACAGTAATGACTAAGCACTATTAAGCTATAATAAGCAATATTCAAAAGCAATATACTAGAATAATCAGATCTACACTATACTAGCAATAAGCTATAAGAGAATGAGAAAAATGGAAATGGTACTCACAAGTCTAAGACCCCTCAGGGGTATCACTATGCAAGCCTGTCTTTAGACAGGCCAATGGTCTCCTTTTGGCTGCCTTTAATACCAACAAGCCTTAGCTTATTTGAAATAAGCTGAGCTTGACTTTCGTTGACTTTTTGGTAACTTGGATTTTTGGACAGGAAAAGAAGTATCAATGATCACTACAAGCTATGGAAGCTTAAGTGAGCTTGAAACAACAATAAAACAACAATGAAAAAGATCAAAAGATGGAAAACAGATACATATTTTTTTTTTATATATATTTTTTTGGTTTTTCTTTGATAACAAACAACAATAACAATAACAAGAGATGAAAACAGAAAAGTAATACTGAATGAATAACAAGAAAAGAACTTTGCTTTAAAGTAAATAAGAAGTAAATAAGCTGGATAAGCAATAAGCTATAAAAGACAATAAGTAAATAAGTAAAGACAGAATTGAAATAAGACAATAAAAGTGCTTTTCATTAATATTAAAAGGTTTACAAAAAGATTTTGGCAGAGTAACACTAATTGAAACTCTACACCGATTACAATATGAGGGGGGGGGGGGGGGTATTTATAAGCTAGCAACTAGGGTTTGGGATGATTCTAGATGTGCTCAGCTGATTCAATCTTGGCCATTGATCCTTTGCTTGGTCACTAAGCAGAATTGTGGTCCCTTGATTCCCTGTTATATGGAGCACGATGATGTTTGGCCTCTCCCATTGGTCCACGTATCCTCTTTGTGTGCTTCTTCATATCGTGCCTGAGGAGATGCTCTTGGCATCTGATTGGTCCATATTAGTTACCCAATTGAGGTAACAAAGGTTAATTGATGCGTGGGGGGTTTTTGGGGTTCTAGACACAGTAACTTTTCTGGGTAAAGAGGGGTTTTGGGGGGCGGGTAAATTAAAATGTAATTAATATTGAAGTTGGGTATTGACCGGGTATGGGGTGGGTTGACTTGGGTATTAGTAGCAGGCTAGGTGGTGGTGTTGGGCTTTGTTAGTTTGGGCTTGGAGTGTGGATCCGGTTGTGTTTATTAGTTTTAGTAGTAGTAGTGAAACAAGGACCACTTTTGTAATTTAAGCAAATCGTAGGGACCAAAACTGTAAAGTTTGAAACTTTCTCCCAAGGGTATAAATTGCCAAACTCTAAATAATGGAGGACCACATATGCCATTTTCTTCAAATTTGCTTTAAGGACCATAATTGCTAAACTCTGAAACTGCAGGGACTAAATCTGCCAATCTCCCAAAGTTTATCCAAGGGCCAATATTGGAATTTTCTGAATCTTTGAGGAATTCCATGAGCATTGTGAGCTATCTTTGATCATTTTGCTTCCCCGGCTACGGCTTTTGACCTTTTTCCAATCTCGTGCTCGTTTTTGTCGGTTTTGCTTCGTTTTCGTTCAGTTTTCACATATTCGTACCTGCATATACACAAATACAAAAACATGCATTCTCTTGGCATTTTAGGTTAGTATTTGGTATTTTTGGTCTGTTTTAAAGGTCTAAAAAGATGAGTGATTAAGCACTCATCAAAATCCCCCAGACTAAGGTATTGCCGTGACCTCACGCAATGTCATCACCTCACGCTTAAGAGATAAATAATTTCAAAACCTCTTTTTACTGACGTTGTAAAGTAGCAATGACTTTCAAAAGAGATAGTAAAATCATTTATTCTCAAAAACGCTTCGTTTTCCGATTTTTCATAAATAATAACTACAATTACTCTTTTTGTATCTTTCATTTTTATATGTGACGGTTTATTTTGACTTTCATTATCAATTCATATCTGTTGATAATTTTCAGGGTCAACGAGTAAAAACACTTCTCACAGAGAAGAGACATACGGATAAAAGTCGTCAACCTTGATTTTTCACAAGCTCCCAAACTAAGCGTAAAATCGAAATCATTGTTTAACTAGAAGTTAGATGCTAACACTGCCCACAAAAGTTACTTGTGTATTACCTCTTGTCCCCAGGTCCTAAGTTTTGTATCTAAAGATTTTAATTTGTAAGAAATGAATTGCTTCATATTTTCTCGTTTCGATATTTGTTAGTCCGATAAGAGCACAAAATTTGAACGCTAGGTAGTTTCCAAACTTTCCCTCGAAAATCTCTGCATACAAAAGTCAGGTCCGCATGAAGGTCTCTGATTTAACACGATTTGTAGGGGCACCCTTTTTATTTACGACCGAGACATACCATGTTTGATACCCGAAACGGAAGCTTTTTATTAGGGAAACCCCCGGAGTCGAGGTTTGGCATTTTTGCATAACTATAAGCACTTTAATAATATTTGGTCCTTAGTCCTTTATTTCAATTACAATCAACGGTTTTGAGCCGCCAAGATGCAAGAGCTTTATTATGACTTTTGGATTATATCCTTTGCTTTTTATAGCTTTGGATTCCTCTGCCTTTTTATTTGGCTTTGGATTATTATTATTGATATTCATAATCATATGCCAAACCCCAAGTCCTACGGCTTTTACTAAGATCACAACATCGGCTGCGAACCGGCAAGATGCAATAGTCTATTTTACCGTAACACTGGCAGTACCTCAATGTGTACCAAACCCTCATATGCAGAAATTTTGTTGGGAACGAGAAAAAACTAAGTATTGCCCAAACCGTATACACTTAATTAATCCTAGACATCTATTTATATATTGGTGACGTTTCTGATGGGAACAAGGAGACCACAAGTACCTCTCGTGGGTTTTTTAAATCCCAAGGTTGCGATCCATGTATAGCACGAAACTTCTAAATAAACTCTATCATTCCTCGATCTCCGCAAATTTAAAATCCCAAGTAATGAGATCCGCGGATGCTTAGCCATAATCTTTTGATTATTTTGGTTAAGGAAGACGAGCTAGGGCTCAACACGCCCGGTCAAGTCGAAACATTTATTTCTACTCTCGCCGGTAGGAAAGTCAAAACAAGGTGTCAAATCTTATTATTCATATAATATCATTCATTTTTTTTTTTTTTTTTTTTTTTTTTTTTTTTTTTTTTGTGCATTATAAAGAGGTGACAAAATTTAAAATTTTTGGTGGAAAACGGAGTTGCGTAAGTTAAACAGCTCAGACGATGGTACAGGTCAAATCGAATCGAAGATTCACCCCCCAGACTAAAGTGAAACATTGTCCTCAATGTTTTAAGGGTACGGGTAGTATACGTAAAATCTAAGGCCGTTTATTAGGTATGCCAAGAGATAAACGTTAGTCGATAAGATTTTTGGATATGGTGAATTTCCAATAGAGCAGCGAAGGATGAGACTCGAGTGGAGAGAACGACAAACCACGAGCACGAGAGTCCTCAAACTTCGGGGAAATTCCTGAACATTCACAAACAACCACGAAAACACGAGTTTGGAAAGGGTCGCCCCCCTCACGTAACGTTATTTTTAGAAAATAGATAATTAAGAAGATGAAATGGATAAGCATGGGGTGCCTCCCAAGAAGCGCTTGTTTTTGTTCACCGAGTCACATGAGCTTGACTCGATCCCCGAATTTAATCGTCCTTGGGGAAAGTTTGGAGATCCGGGACAACCATGGGTGGTATGTCCCCTCCAAAGTAATGTTTGATACGGTGACCATTCACCTTGAAGTTGGGACCGTCATTTTGAGCAAGCTCAACGGTTCCATAAGGAAAAACTTGGGTAATGGTGAATGGACCAACGGGTTTTTAACTTGCCCGAGAAAATCTTTAATCGAGAATTGAAAAGGAGGACTCGATCACCAACATTAAAGACACGATCTTTAATTTTAGCATCATGAATCCTCTTTGTCTTCTCTTTGTAGATCAAAGAATTCTCATAGGCTTGATCACGAAGTTCGACTAATTCATTCAATTGAATTTTGCGGTGATCACCCGCGGTTTGTAAGTCAAAATTAGCATGTTTCAAGGCCCAGTAGGCCTTGTGCTCAAGTTCAAGGGGCAAGTGGCAGGCCTTCCCGTAAACCAGCTTGTATGGAGTGCACCCGATGGGTGTTTTGTAAGCTGTACGGAAGGCCCAAAGTGCATCATCTAACTTGTCAGCCCATGAAGCACGGTTTTCACCTACGGTCCTTTCTAAGATACGTTTCAAGCCACGATTGGAGACCTCAACTTGACCACTTGTCTGTGGATGGTATGCTGTGGAAAGACGATGTGTGACACCATATTTGAGCATAACCTTAGCGAATTGGTCGTTACAGAAATGGGTCCCACGATCGCTTATAATAGCACGAGGTGCACCAAATCGGGCGAAGAGACTTTTGAGAAATTTCACAACAACTCGGGCGTCATTGGTGGGGAGCGCCTTCGCTTCCACCCATTTAGACAAATAATCGACGGCCACGAGTATATATTTGTTTCCACGAGAAGACGGGAATGGACCCATGAAGTCGATACCCCAGACGTCAAAAATTTCACAGACTTGGATGGCATTTTGAGGCATCTCGTCCTTCTGAGTAATTTTTCCTTGACGCTGGCAAGAATCACATGATTTAACCAACTCATGAGCATCCCGGTAAATCGTCGGCCAGTAGAAGCCGGAATCAAATACTTTTTTAGCGGTGAAGTTGGCACCATGATGTCCCCCCGTGGGTCCATTGTGGCATGCCATGATAATTTCAGCGGCTTCCGTGCCGTGAACACACCGCCGGATCACTTGATCCGCACAAATTTTGAACAAATAGGGGTCGTCCCAAAAATAATGCTTAACATCTTTAAAGAATTTCTTCTTTTGTTGGAACGACATCCCTTTACGGATAAAATTCCCCGCATAGTAGTTCGCAAATTCGGCGAACCATGGGGTACTAGAATCACCATGTGATAAACTCCCCAGTGTTTCGAGAGGAAATGATTCGTTAATCTCCTTTTTCTCGAAAGCACTTTGATGGGGATTTTCTAAACGTGAAAGATGATCGGCAGCAAGGTTCTCAGCTCCGTTTTTATCTCGAATTTCAACTTTGAATTCTTGAAGGAGGAGAACCCACCGCATCAAGCGTGGCTTGGCATCTTTCTTTGCCATTAGGTATTTAAGAGCCGAATGATCCGTATACACTCTGCTTTTCTTCAAGAGCAAATAAGATCGAAATTTTTCAAAAGCGTAAATGACGGCTAACATTTCTTTTTCAGTAGTCGTATAATGATATTGAGCGTCGGTCATAGTTTTACTAGCATAGTGTATCGGCTGAAAATGTTTTAGCTTGCGTTGCCCCAGGACTGCACCAATAGCATAATCGCTCGCATCGCACATTAGCTCAAAGGGCAAGTCCCAATCGGGGGTAATTAAGACCGGAGCCTCCGTTAACTTCTCTTTAAGTATATTAAATGCTTTGATGCATTCATTAGAGAAGATAAACGGAGCATCTTTTTCAAGTAAGTGGGTCAGGGGCCGGGCTATCTTAGAAAAATCTTGAATGAAACGTCGGTAAAAGCCGGCATGACCCAGAAAACTTCTAATTCCTTTAACGGTGGTGGGATGAGGTAATTTAGCAATCACATCGACTTTTGCTCTATCGACCTCAATCCCAGATTTTGATATCTTATGGCCGAGGACAATGCCCTCTTTGACCATGAAATGGCACTTCTCCCAATTTAGAACCAAGTTGGTGTCTTCACACCGTTTCAGCATACTTTCTAAATGGGAGAGACACGAAGTGAAAAAATCTCCATAAACCGAGAAATCATCCATGAAAACTTCAATGGTTTTCTCGATCATGTCCGAAAAAATAGACATCATGCACCTTTGGAACGTGCCTGGAGCATTGCATAAGCCAAAAGGCATACGACGATAGGCAAACGTTCCATAAGGGCAAGTGAACGTAGTCTTCTCCTGGTCCGGAGGGTCAATCGGTATTTGAAAATAACCGGAGAATCCATCAAGAAAACAATAGAACTCATTTCCCACTAGGCGTTCTAGCATTTGATCCATAAATGGAAGTGGGAAATGGTCCTTACGAGTCGCATCATTTAATTTTCGATAATCAATACAAACTCTCCATCCGGTAACAAGACGTGTCGGAATCAATTCATTATCTTCATTAGTTACGACGGTCATTCCACCTTTTTTCGGAACGCAGTGGATCGGGCTAACCCAAGAACTATCCGAGATTGGATAAATCATTCCGGCATCGAGGAGTTTGATAACTTCCTTTTTGATAACCTCATGAATTTTCGGGTTAACCCGTCTTTGTTGCTGAACGGACGGTTTGTAATTATCTTCAAACAAGATTTTATGCGTGCAAAAACGAGGGTCGATACCCTTTATGTCGGAAATTTGCCAAGCGATGGCATTTTTGTGCTTCTTGAGCACATCTACGAGACGGTTCTTCTCCTCATCTTTTAGTTCTTTTGAAATTATGACGGGAAGTTTATCGGTTCCTTCCAAAAATGCGTATTCAAGATGAGGAGGTAAATCCTTGAGCTCGGGCTCCGGAGGATTCTCAGTAGACGGCTTAATTTCTTTAACATCGGCCATTTTGAGGTCCATCGGAAGGAGGGATGGGTTGGGATCTTCATTTAATAATTTTTCAATCAAAATAACATCTCCCTCCGGGTCACAAACGGAATGATCAATTTCTGGTGAAATCGAATCATTAGCAAGAAAGGCCTTGATCTCTTCCAAGATGAAATCACTCCCCTCAAACGGAGTGAGGGAAGGGGAAAGATCGGAAATGATTGGTTCAGAAGAATGAGTGGGATTGCCACTCGAAGCCTGTTCGGTAAAACCAAGTAACTCTTGAGCATACTCCTCCGTAACTTCGTCGATAACGTCGATTCGGTTAACGGAATATTTGTCATAATCGGAGGAGTACCTCGCGGTTTGATCCAAATTAAAAGTTATGGCTTCGTTACCCACGCGTAGGGCAATTTCTTCATCGAAAACATCAATTAAAGCACGGCCGGTCCTTAGGAAACCTCTTCCGAGAATGAGAGGAACCCGCAGATCGGCATCAAAATCAACCACGACAAAATCGGCCGGGAAATGGAATTTTCCCACATTAACAAAGACATCCTCGGCTATTCCCATCGGGCGGGAAGTAGTTCGGTCGGCTAGCTCGAGGGTCATGCAAGTCGGAGTCAAATCGGGTAAAGACAACTTTTTCCAAATGGATAACGGCATTACGTTAATGCTAGCACCAAGATCAGCCAAGGCGAAGCATTGAACCATCCCAGGAAAATTACATGGAATGAGAAATCGACCGGGGTCTTCAAGCTTTTCGGGAAGCTTTTTGAGGATAACCACCGAACAATTCTCATTCATCTGGGTTCGTGATATCTCAAACAATTTTTCTTTGTTATTCAAAAGACCTTTTAGCATTGAGGCAAATTTAGGCATCAAAAGTATAGCATCCGCGAGATTTATATCAAAATGCAATTCTTGAAAAATTTGATAAAACTTTTCCATTTGGTTTTTATCTTTCTCGCGGTGCTTTTGTTCATTCAATCGTGACGGATAAGGCAAATTTGTTTTGACGGGAGTTTCTTTCTCAGTTTCATAAACAATTTTATCTTTTCCTTTAGACGTTGAGACTACCGGAGGTTGGATGTTTTCGGTCCTTCCATTATTAATAGGAATTCCCGTATCCGTTGTCACCTCGGTTTCACGGGCGACTACCTTGGGAAGAAGAGAAGAAGAGGTAGTCGGAGCCGTCGGTTCATTGATTACAATACCACTCCTAGTCGTGATCGCCTTAGCATCGCCCCTCGGGTTAGCGATCGTGTTGCTTGGAAGAGTTCCCGAGCCCGAGGGTCGATCATTTAAAGACTTCTTCAATTCGGACATTTGATTAATTAGCATTTTATTCATTGCCTCTTGACTTTTCATAAACTGCTTAAGTAACTCATCCGAAGAAGATTGATTTTGATTTTGATTCACAACTGGATTTTGAAAGTTTTGACCACGATTGTTGTTGTTAAAACCTTGATTTTGATTTTGAAAATTTTGGTTTCCATGATAATAATTTCCATGATTAGCATATTTTCCTTGAAAATTCCCTTGATTCGGGCCTTGATTATAATTTCCCCGATTTTGATTTTGAAAACCATGACTTTGATTTTGAAATCCATTGTTAACCCGATTTTGATTAGCATTTTGATTAAATTGATGGTTTCGGTTTTGCACGTTTTGATTCACTTGATTCACTTGATTAACTTGAGTTGGTTGATTGAAACCGGGTGGTCCAACATAATGGTTCGAACGGTAGCTAAGAAGATTTTGGTCACCCTGTGGTTGGTATCCGTTACCGCCCATATTGTAGGTTCCCGAAGTAGCATACCCATTCTCGTGAGTGCAGCCACCAGTGGCTGGGCACTCAAAATACGAATGAGGACCACCACAAGTCTCACAAAGATGATTAACCATATTGACTTGGTGGTTCTTGACTTGATTTGGACTATTAGACGTTTGGTGCATTCGTAAAACAGCCGTCAATAAATCATCGAGTTTCTTAGTGATGGCGGCTATTTCGGGATTAGACGTTGAAGAATTGTGAACAACGGTTGTTCTCGACTCATTCCTCTCGGCAGAGGAATCCCAGTAATTGTAATGAGCGGTCATATTCTCAATAAGTTCATAACAATCTTCAGGACGTCGTTTCATAAAAGTACCACCCGCAGCTGCATTGATCGTGTCCCGATGTCGTAAAGTCAAACCATTGTAAAACGTATCGATTATCGTAACAAGAAGCATGTTATGGTTTGGACACCGATCAATAGCAAGCTTATAGCGTTCCCAAGCTTCGAATAAAGATTCGTCGGGAAGCTGACGGAAATTGCTAATATCGTTTCGAAGTTTCGTCACCATCGATGGTGGAAAATATTTCGCTAAGAACTTCGATACCATTTCTTCGAAGTTATGAATCGAGTTCTTGGGAAGACGATCAAACCAAGCGGTGGCATGATGCGTTAAAGAATAGGGGAAGAGAGAAAGACGAAGGGCGTCATCGGAGACCCCGTGTTGTTTCATGCTTTGGGTGACGGTTAAGAATTTATCGAGATGCTTGTTTGCATCGTCACCCGGTAAACCGTGAAATTGGCATGAATTCTGGACTTGTTGAATCATGTGGTGCTTAAGTCCAAAATCCGTAGCCTCGATATTGAGAGGGGCAATTGGACCGCCTCTACCGTGCATTGTCGGTTGACACAGCTCCTCCATCGTTCGGAGATCGGGAGCTGGTGCATTTTCAATACCCACCGGAGGGTGTTGATTGTCCATTTCCATGATGTTTGGGAAACGAACTTTGTGTGTGTTACGTATCAAACTCTCGGGGTTCGATAATGGAGAAATAAGACGTTTAGAAGATGAGCGGGTGTTCATACACCACAAAAACTCAAATTTTGAAAAATAAAAGGAAAATCAAATTTGAAAAGGAAAATCTTTTTGTATTTTTGTTTTTATAAAGCAAAATTCAAAAACTTATACTTTTGTTTTTCTATTTTTCAAACGTTACGTTAATCGTAAACCGTTTCCTTTAAACCTACTCGCGACGGAACGGGAGAGAAGAATGGATCTCTCTTCAGCTTGCAATTTAATGTCAAAGCTATCCGTATTTTCCGCTTATTCGGTCGTAGAATCCAAAGTAATCCGATTAGCAATTAATTTCACGCGTAATTATATTGGGAGACTTTTTTGGTTTACAACGCCCTTTCTTTCGATCGGGTCGAGGCAATAACTTTATTATTTTTTTGGTATTTTTGTGAAAACACTTTAGGAAAAGTGTTTTTGATTTTTCAATATATATATAATATATACAAAATAGAGGAAGGCTTATCAAAACACAATTTTTCAAAAATGAATATTCAAAAATTCACTTCAAAACTTCCCCGGCAGCGGCGCCAAAAATTGATTCGTTTAAAAATCAAGTTATAGTATAGATATAAGCTCAAGAAATCCGCAAAGAAATACGGATAACCCGAGGTCGTATTCCGTGTGAAGGGTGAAAGGAATTCTGAATTTCCGATTCGGAAAACGTGTCGTGAAAAGTGGTACAAAGTGATATATATGAGATTACACTAATGATATAGCAAATAAGGCACGATTAATCACTTAAGCAAGTAGTTCAAATAAGGAAACTAAAAACGTCACGTAAAACCGAAACCGTACGTTAAAACGTAATATAAACGTAAAAGTACAAAATAAAACGCGAGTTTTAAGCTACACTACTCCTATGGGCTTGGAAATAATTTCTAAAAATCAAAAATAATAAAAGAAAATTTTGAGAAAAATAAAAATATTTTTTTGACTTTTTAATAATTTTTTATGAATTAAAAACTAATTAAACTATTTAATAATTAAAAGAAAATGAAAATAAAGTGAGAAAAATGCAAAATTACTTTCTAAAATTCTAAAATAACTAAAAATAATTTTCTAATATTTTTTTGGATTTTTCTTGGCTTTTTCTGATTTTTTTGTATTTTTCAGCAATTAAAAAGTAATTAAAAATGATTAAAAATGAAAATTAAATAAGAAAAATAGCAAATCAACTCAGAAAAATCTGAAAATTTCAGGGAAAATCTAAAATTATCTTCTGAACCTAGGAAAAATATTAAAATTGAAAAATAAGCAATGTAAGTGCTTATTGCTTTGAAAACAGCTTATAATAGTGCTTATTAATAAGCACTTTTGACCAAAACTTCACCAAACTTTTATCAGATGATAGTAGTACTTAAATAAGCTTATAACAACAACCCAGAAGTAATTTGATACTCAGAAGCACAAGTAGTAATCAAATAAGTCACCAATAAGCACTTAGATGAGAAATAAGCCAAAGTGAATAAGCAGAACCCAAACAACACTTGAAACAGATGCAATGTACTATATTAAGCTCAGAACAACCAAAATTTCCCACTTAAGATCACAAATAAGCTTTTGCAGCCCTATTTTCAAAAACAGATTCAAGGGTGAACCACCAACTTTATGAGTCAAATAAGCTGAGGAGATAAGCTGAGAATAGCAAACTTATGGGTTCAATTTATCCACTAACCACCATAGATACAAAATTTACCAACTGAAAGGAATTCAAATCAACTAGCAGACTTACAATTGGCTAAGAACTTTGCTCCAAAACTGAAGAGCAGGGGATAGTCTAGTTCAAACAGGCCACTTCAATTGGATTATTAGACAAGCAAATAAGATTCAATCCAAAATTTTCTTTTTGATATGTATTAACAACCTGACAAAGATTTCAAAACAACTTTTCAACTTAATTTTGAATACAAAATGAGTTCTGTGTACTTCCTTGAAAATCTGACCAAAACAGACAATCAAAAACTTTTTGACTTTTTGATTAACACAAAACTTTGACCAAAATGAGATTTAATTGCCAAATTTTAACTGATGTTGTTGTATAAACCTAAAATATGATTTAATTATGCTACAACTACAACTAATGCAACTAACATGATGATTGAGCAACCTAATATACTAACTGTTATGCAGATTTAAAGCTAAATTGACTTTTATGAATTGAACTACTGATATTAAGCAAGTTCTAGTCTAAACTAAACCTAAGTGTGTATTCTAAACCACTTTCAACCTCTGAGATAGAACCTACACCAGCCAACTCCTTATATCCAAACACCCTTGATTTGACTGTCTAAACCAAAATTCCACCACAGACCCTTACTAAACACTTCAAATCAATTCATAAGCCCTCAATAGGATCCAAATACATGATATAAGCCATAAACAAAGATCAATAACAACAATCACCAAGAATTCAAAGATCCACAGATTATACTTATATGAAACAGTGAGAAAGCAAATATCACCAAAGAACTTCAAATATGATGAAACAGTAATGACTAAGCACTATTAAGCTATAATAAGCAATATTCAAAAGCAATATACTAGAATAATCAGATCTACACTATACTAGCAATAAGCTATAAGAGAATGAGAAAAATGGAAATGGTACTCACAAGTCTAAGACCCCAGAGGGGTATCACTATGCAAGCCTGTCTTTAGACAGGTCAATGGTCTCCTTTTGGCTGCCTTTAACACCAACAAGCCTCAGCTTATTTGAAATAAGCTGAGCTTGACTTTCGTTGACTTTTTGGTAACTTGGATTTTTGGACAGGAAAAGAAGTATCAGTGATCACTACAAGCTATAGAAGCTTAAGTGAGCTTGAAACAACAATAAAACAATAATGAAAAAGATCAAAAGATGGAAAACAGATACATATTTTTTTTATATATATATTTTTTGGTTTTTCTTTGATAACAAACAACAATAACAATAACAAGAGATGAAAACAGAAAAGTCATACTGAATGAATAACAAGAAAAGAACTTTGCTTGAAAGTAAATAAGAAGTAAATAAGCTGGATAAGCAATAAGCTATAAAAGACAATAAGTAAATAAGTAAAGACAGAATTGAAATAAGACAATAAAAGTGCTTTTCATTAATATTAAAAGGTTTACAAAAAGATTTTGGCAGAGTAACACTAATTGAAACTCTACACCGATTACAATATGAGGGGGGGGGGGGTATTTATAAGCTAGCAACTAGGGTTTGGGATGATTCTAGATGTGCTCAGCTGATTCAATCTTGGCCATTGATCCTTTGCTTGGTCACTAAGCAGAATTGTGGTCCCTTGATTCCCTTTTATATGGAGCACGATGATGTTTGGCCTCTCCCATTGGTCCACGTATCCTCTTTGTGTCCTTCTTCATATCGTGCCTGAGGAGATGCTCTTGGCATCTGATTGGTCCATATTAGTTACCCAATTGAGGTAACAAAGTTTAATTGATGCGTGGGGGGTTTTTAGGGTTCTAGACACAGTAACTTTTCTGGGTAAAGAGGGGTTTTGGGGGGCGGATAAATTAAAATGTAATTAATATTGAAGTTGGGTATTAACCGGGTATGGGGTGGGTTGACTTGGGTATTAGTAGCAGGCTAGGTGGTGGTGTTGGGCTTTGTTAGTTTGGGCTTGGAGTGTGGATCCGGTTGTGTTTATTAGTTTTAGTAGTAGTAGTGAAACAAGGACCACTTTTGTAATTTAAGCAAATCGTAGGGACCAAAACTGTAAACTTTGAAACTTTCTCCCAAGGGTATAAATTGCCAAACTCTGAATAATGGAGGACCACATATGCCATTTTCTTCAAATTTGCTTTAAGGACCATAATTGCTAAACTCTGAAACTGCAGGGACTAAATCTGCCAATCTCCCAAAGTTTATCCAAGGGCCAATATTGGAATTTTCTGAATCTTTGAGGAATTCCATGAGCATTGTGAGCTATCTTTGATCATTTTGCTTCCCCGGCTACGGCTTTTGACCTTTTTCCAATCTCGTGCTCGTTTTTGTCGGTTTTGCTTCGTTTTCGTTCAGTTTTCACATATTCGTACCTGCATATACACAAATACAAAAACATGCATTCTCTTGGCATTTTAGGTTAGTATTTGGTATTTTTGGTCTGTTTTAAAGGTCTAAAAAGATGAGTGATTAAGCACTCATCAAGCCTATTAGCTGCTTCAGTAATATCAGTGTACTGTGCGTACGGAGCTGCTGCAGAGCCTTGAGATGATGCCTATAATGGTCTAACCAGTCCTAAAGTACTCACCACAGCTGCTATTATCCTCGAGATGCTTATGAATGTTCTCTTAAATATGTATCCAGTGCTTCGTGATGAATCTTCCATGACCTTACTAACCCCTTCGTCTCCTACCACAACAGTTAATTAATTAGCCATTTCAGCATAAGACCGTAACTGATGAATGGTGACAGATTCAACGGGTCGAGTAAATGGTCAAATGGGATTGGTCACGACTGGAAATTTTGTTCATCTAAGATGTGGTAAATGTATTACGGATTGCTTATATAAGTATTTTTCCGCGTATTCCAAAATCAGATAAGCAATGAAGCGTCTGGATAAAACGACTTTTGTGCTTTTCTTAAAGTAAATAATCACTAGCATATTTCCACCTGGGTAGTTCCAATGAAAATGTTCACATTATCAGAATTTGAGAGAATTATATTTAATAATATACAATGTAACATAAATCTTTAGCATTTCTTCTTGCAAAAAACGTCCTAGTTTCCACTTAAAAAAATACCGTGCAAATGAACAACCAAGATACACACCGCACAATTTTTACCAAATGTAGCTTTTGTTATAAAATTGGTCGTTGGAGCATCTTTATTATGTAGTTTTGAATTGGTTGTTGTATGTCCAGGTTATGCCGTTCTGCCCATCTTCATTTCCTGCTGCTAAGATAGCAAGACAATGTCGCAAATGGGTCAACCAGGTATGTCTCGAACGTCACCTCACATGTCGTAAATTAATTGTCAGGTTGTTGAATCAATTTATTGTGATGCAACAGTTGACCAAAGTGATTGACACACAAAGTCAAATGGCGAATGTTTGTATGATCCAGTTAGCCACAAAAGGTCTTAGGACCAGTTGCTTATGCTGATACTATCTGTACACATACGATGAATCAAACCTGCTCTACATGAAGGGTAACTCTCTGTTTTTTACGTTTATAAATTTATCTTGAAGAGTATTTTTAAAAGTGTCTTTATCTCTGTGTCACTTAGAGGAATATACCGAAATCAAATGTTTAACCGAAGTACTCCAATATCAAATTTTCTGACACATATTAATTGTTTATGACTGTATTTTCGTTGCTATGAATAAGTGCAGGTTTTGTGAGTAAGCTCAGCAGTTATGTGATGAAAAATGTTTAGAGGTTAGTAGCTTAGTGAATCACCAAATGTTGGGTCTTATTAGGCACTTTTTGGAATCACTAAAAAAGGTTAATATCATTTATTAGTTTCGTTGGTTGTACTAGATTGCGTTATTTTTCTTTTACTCTTTTGGCTATTTACATCTTACTATCATAAGTTTATGAAAGTCAGTTAATTTAAGCTCTAAGTTGATAGATTAATGACGTGGAGAAACTCATAATGTAATAATGACAATGGGTATACGACAAATGGCAGAGTTACATCTTTAACTCATAATATATACAATTAGTTCTCGTTTTGATTTTATATGCAACTTTAAAGAATTTTGTGGAATGCTTCTAACTCATAATCTCTTATTCGCTACTTCCAGGTCTGTTTACATTCTAAAACGCGGTCTGAAAAAAGGGTGGATTTGGGTGTTGAAATGATGGCTGAAGTGGTTGCATTTGGATAGTGAAATGGGTGTGTTTGGAGGTTCGATTAAAACTGAGATCGTCTCCACCTTGCCTTCACAACTTTTTTTTTTGCAGCTACGGGGGATGTATCATGTTTGTTCAGGTAATTGAAATACATTTGTCTTTATGAGATGCGGGTCATGTTGATAATGATAGTAATGGGGTATGGTTAACATTACAATTTGTTTTGCAAATAGTAAGGTTGGGGACTAACGACCAGTGTCTTCAACTAATGTCCATGGAACTTCAACATTAGTATGCACGACATGAATATACTACCAGCGACAATCAAATTAACCCAATATACATGTAAGCGAACATTTGTTTTACCATTCAGTATTAAAGATATTTTCAGTAATATTAATTCTTATTACTTTCTTCATGTTGCAGCCAATAACCATGATACACAACTCGATGTGAAGCTACCAACAGTTTGCAATAGTACTCTTCTTGTAGCTACAGGTCAATACGACAATGGCCAACTACAAGACGTAGTTGTAAAAGGACCAAGCTGCAACTCCAATATGTTCAGGTATCGCGTGTTAGATATCACGTGTTACATATAAGATCTTAGGTTGTTGCTTTCATTGATCAAAGAATATCCTTAACGAATCTTATTGCCGTATTGATTGGACTTGAAAATGCAACTTTAACTTTGGTAATAACTCTATGTTGTGTTATTCTTATGCGAATATGAGACGCTGAGCAGTTTCAACTCATTAAAAACATTTGTTATCCACCATAAAAAATAAATGAATTTCACTATAACTTAACATGACAAACTGACACAACACGAAACACCTTATTTTCCGAAAATGACGATTTGTTACTTTTGTTGTTTGCAGATTAGATGATGCAGTTTTGTTCTTGTGTAAACATTATACAACACGTCAGCAAAACAATATCCTTCCATTTTTCGGGTATGCTTGGTTATAAAGTGGCTGCTTCATTTATCAAGTAAGGATGATCTAGGTCTTGGTTTTTCTATGTCGGATACTCTCAAACATCTGTAGGGTTAGTTAAAAGTGGTAGTTTTACAGTGAGCCATGCTCTTTTTCCCTCGGTTACGGCCTCAATTATGCCCATGGATTTACTATATGTGTAACAATAGTTCTTTCACTTTGTGTGCAGGTGTTCCTAACAAAATGAGGCACAATATATCATTTGAAAGTTGCGATACTAAGATAATTAGTACCTCAGGTATTTGCCATTTAGAACACGGTCCATTTTGCAAATACAACGTCTGGTTTTTGCTTTCTAAAATTTGTGTAATGATTGATAAGAAAATAATTCATTCAGCAAATTGCTTACAGGTTTGTTTTCCGTCCTAACGCTAATTGATCCATCTATCTTCACGTACAAAAGTTTGAGAGCAACAACTATAAATCTTCTTTAGATAGTTACTATTAGTGAACACGATTTCATTAAATCAATTTATGCCAAAAAAACGTTGGCAAGTGATATGTACATGACTTTATCACCTCCAAAGCATTTTAAGAGTCATTATTGGCGAAATCATCATTTTAAGCTACAAATTATTAATCATAAGTCATAACTCAAATGAACCTTTTGTACAGACTCTTGATGCTACAAGACAACGTCATTTCATTTCATCCTCTAAGATAAGTTTTGGGTATAAACGTCGATGGGAGATCCAGATGGTTCCAAATCCAAAAGTTATAATACCAGTCATAGTTTTTTTCTCTCTCGACCTTTGTCTGTACCATGGAATTGGTGTGCTACCAACATTGACATAAATGACTCAGAATATTCATAGACAAATAGTCGCCGACATACAGGTAAGAAAAAAGATGCTATGTACTAATCTACTTCTGTTTGGGAACCTTTTTTTCAAATGTTTATTCATTATCCCAGGTCAGATTATTATGTTTGCAAATTACAGGCCATGATGATGCTATTACATTTGTGAGTTTATTATTGATCATGTTGGGTGAATATGGCCCGTATATTGGTGGGGCAGCACCACATACATGGTGTTTGCAGCCATGGCGGCATGTCATTAATATATCTGAGCCTCATTTGTGATTATATATACATACATATATATATATATATATATATATATATATATATATATATATATATATATATATATATATATATATATATATATATATATATATATCATTATTTAACTTACAAGACAATTGTGCAAATACAAGGACCTAATGAATAACAGGCTATGAACTTTTACGACTTCAAACTTATACAAGGCTGTGATGAATTTGTGCAGGTTTGATTAAAGTTGTATGTGATAAAAAGTGTATCCTAATACACCAGTTCTGTTGCATTAACTGCTTATAAGCTTTTAAATATCTGAATATTATTTAAGCTGATGTAATATAGTATCCATATTAGATAGTCTAGGGGTCTTTATGAAACCTTTAGTTCCTATTGTAGTCAAATAGGAAAAAGTATATGTCGGTTCAATGCATAGCCAAAATATTAATCTTATATATACATCATATAGGTTGTTTGACGTTGATAGAGTCCAAGGCATTCGTGAGTCTTGGTTTTCTCCTCTGTTGCAGCAGGTTTCAACTCCGTTAAGAGTTGGTTTTCTTCCCCCTCATCTCTATAATAAAGAGGTGAGGGGGGAAGGGTCATTGTACCGTTTTCTTTTCCTTGTTCTTAATATATAATCGTTTGGGAGCATACGTGTGGCAGTTTACTTTCTGTCGTGTACAAGGGTGTGTGTGTTTCGTGTTTTCTACATAGCTCAAGTTCCGGATTCTAGTTTCTTGATTGTTGGTCATTTAAACCAACAAGTGGTATCAAGAGCCAGGTTCAAAGTTCAGGAAGCTAGGTCGATTGTATTGAAAGTTCTTGCTGATCGGTTTCGACAGCAAGGTTCGACTCTTGAACTGCTTTTGTCATTCAAAATCACAACAAGTAGAAGGTGTTTTAGGTTTGAAGGTTTTGTTCAAATTTGATTCAACGCAAGGTGTTGTGGAGTTTCGGGTTCTAGAGCTTCATAACGCGTTGAAGGTTTTGCTTGTTGATTACACCACCGGGTTCACGACAAAAAGGGTTATGCTGTTTTGGTTTTGTACAGCAGGTCTTGGTGTTCGTTTGAGCATCTAGGATCTTTCTTGAGTTTTCGAGTTGTCGACGATATCGACACGGGTTAAAGAAAGCTTAAAGGGTTTGTTGATTTTCGGTTTAGAAGATCGACGGGTTGCTCCTGTGTTTGGGTTTGTCGGGTTTTCCGACAAAGAACATTATCAGGTTTCTTGATTTTCGGTTTAAAGATCAAGGTTTAAGTTACAAGGTTCTGTTTTTGAAGTTTTGTTTCAAAAATCAGAAGACACAAAGTTTTCTTGAAGATCGGTTTTTGGCTTCAAAGGTGTCGGGTTTTTTTCTTGCAAACGGGTATCATATGTTTGGTTCTCGGGTTCGTCGACAGTTGATAATTTGAAGGTTGAAGGTTTTCTGTTGTTGGGTATCGACAAATAGGTTCAAGAAAATCTTCAAGTTGTTTGATTTTTAAGAAGATCAAGTGTCTATTAGTTTGTAAGTTTTGGTTTAAAATTTATTTTATATCAAGAATACACCAAAAGCACTAGTTGTTTTTATTTTGCTAAAAACGTCAAAAAGGAGTGGAATGCAAACTAATAAGAATACTTCAAAGGGAAAAGTCAAGTTGCTTTATTCTTGGCTGGGGAAAGTGTTTATGTACTCATTTATTTTTGGCTGGGAAAAGTCAAGATTATAAATACACGAATTTTAAACATAGTTTCTTGGGTTTTTTCTTGTGTTTTAAAGGCGGGCAATTTTTTTTGGAGGGAATATCCAAGGTTTAAATTGTTTTTAAAAACAAGAAAGTTACGAGCTTTGAAGGGTCTACACTAAAGGTACTTTGTTTAGTTTGATGTTTGTGAGGTTTACATCACAAGGTTACCAGAATAAACAAAGGGATAAAGAATGATGACGGGGACCAAGTTTGACATCGAGAAATTTGATGGAAAGAATGACTTCGGGTTATGGCAGGTAAGGATGAAGGCTTTGTTGGAATAGCAGGGATTAGCTGCAACATTGAAGGAGTTACCTGCAACCACAATAGTGGCATAGGATAATGTCATTCAGAAAAATGCTTACAGCGCATTGATCTTGTGTTTAGGTGATCGGGTCCTACGGGAGATCACCAAGGAGACGACTGCAGCGGGGATTTGGAAAAAGTTAGAGACTTTATACATGACAAAGTCTTTAGCTAATCGTTTGTACTTGAAGAAAAAGTTATATACTTTTCATATGCATATGGGTAAAAGTCAGTCTGAACATATTCATAAGTTTACAAGCTGGTAGGTGACTTAGCGGCTATAGATACTGCTATATCGGATGAGGATCAAGCATTATTATTACTCACATCTTTACCATCGTCTTACGATAATTTCGTGGATACTTTGCAATATGGTCGGAATACTTTGAAGCTAGAAGACGTGGTCGCGACACTTCATTCTAGGGAACTTCAGAAGATGACGGAAGCAAAGGTTGAGGGTGGTGAAGGGTTGTTTGCGACGGGAAATCTGATGAAAGTGATATGCAGCAGGGTAAAGGTAGTGCGTGGTCAAAGTCACAGGGAAGAAGCAGCAGACTCAAGTCTTATATATGTCAGTCTGAGGAGCATTTGAAGAGGGATTGTCCCATGTATAGTCACAAGAAATCTCAAGGTTTTGTCAGGAATAAAGATCAAGTATCCAGTTCTGGAGTTGATTCGTATGACAATGCTGATGTTATGATGGCTATGAGTGTTGAAAAGTTATTAGACTGGATCATGGATTCAGGGGGATCATACCATATGACATACAGGAGAGATTACTTGTTTGATTTTAAGGATTATGACAGTGGCAATGTACTGCTGGGTGATGGCAGGGAATGTCGTGTGCGGGGGATGGGTAAGGTTCAAGTACAAATGAGGGATGGGTTAAGTTTCGTTTTGGACAACGTCAGGTATGTTCCGGAATTAAGGCGAAACTTGATATCGCTGGGTACTCTTGAAAAAGAGGGTTTTATCATGAAAATTCAGTCGGGCAGGATCAAGGTCATAAAGGGTTTACCGGTGGTTTTATCAGGAACAAGGAAGGCAAATTGTGTATATACCCTGGATGATCAGGTAGTGACCGGGAAGACATTGAAGGGTAGGAAGCAATTAGGAGAATCTCATATTGGGAAGAAGATCAAGACAAGTAATGCTCTTGATTCTTGTGATCAGAGGTCTACACAACAATGTATGAAGAGTGGGGTTGCCAAACATTTGGGTGTTTCAGGGATACATCAGCATAATGGGTTGGTTGAGAAGATGAACATGACACTCTTGGCAAAGGTACATTGTTTTCTGATTCAGTCTGATCTGTCCAAGGTTTTTTTGGCATAGGATACAACCAGGTCTACATATCTAATGAATAGGTCACCATCATCAACGATTAGATTCAAGATGCCTATAGATATGTTATGGTTTTTTTGGTTGGCTTGCTAGTAATAAGCAAGGGATGCTTGAACCGGTTAAGGTCAAGTGCATATTCCTGGGATACCGTAAAGGTATAGTGGGTAGTAAGCTTTGGAGGTTGGATGACGTTACTTCAAAGGTAGTGCTTTACAGAAATATGGGTTTCAATTAATGAGAGTGGGGAATACAAGAACACTTTCATTGGTTCTGGTGTAGGTACAAGTTCAGTGCATGTGTTGTAGGGAGTTGAGTTTGAGGTGGAACCGCTTGGGGATCATACATTTGAGGTGGAACCTCAAAGGAATGTCGGTCAGGTTGTTGGTTCACAGGAAGTACAAACTCAGGATTTGATAGACTATCATTCAGCACATGATAGGGAGCAACACTTAGCACGGGAACTAGACATGTATAGAGAAGACAGTAATGAGGCTGCTTTTGTAGTTGTTGTAGTGGAGAAGATATACGCACACGAGTCATTGACTTTCAATGATACAGTTGCTTGTGACGTGATTTCCAAGTGGAAGGCTGGATTGAAAGAATATATGGATACTCGGTCAGATGTGTATGTGCTCAGCAACGGTTGCAGGAAAAGCAGTGACGACAACGACGACTATTACTGCGAGTATACACCAGGTATGTCCATACATCTAGTTCTCTATATAGATGGTATTTTTTTTCTTGCGGATGCAAGGCTGAGATCTGGTTTACCAAGGGTTTGTTGGACAAAGCAAAAGGAAATATACTTGGTATGAAGATCATCAGGGATCAGAGTGGTAATACTCTGAGGGGGTCACACTCCAGGTTTCACAACGGAAAGTTGGTACAAACTTTGTTGGAGGGACACTCCATACTGTCGTTGGAGGGTAGTCTATCAAGGGATTGTGATGTGGAAAAGAATGGTAAGTGGTCATATACATATGCGGTTGGAAGCCGGGAGTATCAGATGGTCTGCACGAGACCTTACATAGCATCTGTAGATGTGGGTATGTTGGATATGTCTGATCGTGGATTACAGATAGACGTACAGGTTTTTGTGGATTTCGACTACGCTATGGGTAGATCGATCACTGTCATGGGTAGATCAATCACAAGGTACGAGTTTATGATACAAAGATGTGACACTTATGGAAACTGCAAAGGAAGCTATTTGGCTAAAGGGACTCTCGACAGAGTCAAGATCTGAACTAAGGTTAGTAGTAGGTATTTGCTACTAGTGCCTGGATGAAGGCACACCCTTATCCGAGGTTCCGATGCTGGTTGAAGTTGTTGCGTATCGGAGATGGCTAATATGATACTAAGGTGGAAATTGTTGTAATATAGTATCCATATTAGATAGTCTAGGGGTCTTTATGAAACCTTTAGTTCCTATTGTAGTCAAATAGGAAAAAGTATATGTCGGGTCAATGCATAGCCGACATATTAATCCTATATATACATCATATAGGTTGTTTGACGTTGATAGAGTCCAAGGCATTCGTGAGTCTTGTTTTTCTCCTCTGTTGCAGCAGGTTTCAACTCCGTTAAGAGTTGGTTTTATTCCCCCCCTCATCTCTATAATAAAGAGGTGAGGGGGGGGGGGGGGGAGGGGTCATTGTACCGTTTTTCTTTTCCTTGTTCTTAATATATAATCGTTTGGGAGCATTCATGTGGCAGTTTACTTTATGTCGTGTACAAGGGGGTGTGTGTGTCGTGTTTTCTACATAGCTCAAGTTCCGCATTCTAGTTTCCGGATTGTTGGTCATTTAAACCAACATAAGCGAATTACAATTTTGGTGCAGTGTATAGGTGTTTAGTATTCTATGCCAAAGTACTTTGTATAATACTTCGTAATATTTATTCTCATTGCCATTCTGATATTTTTCTTTTGCATTTGAGTCATCTTTAGGTACCATGATGACTGTAGGGTGTTCTTGCTGCAAATGGTATGCAAACTGTTCCACAGTAGGCTGTTGTTGCTGCAAATGATATGCAACCTGTAGGGGCTGAAATGGGGGCTTGAAGAAAGATGAACGGAGGGGGTTTTGCCACTGAAATTGCGACTAAAAGGGGTGGTATGGCCGCTGAAATGTGTGTGTTTGGTAGCTGCAATGAGGGCTGCAGCCAGTGAGTTTCGTTGCTGAAATGGGACCTGAAATGAGCCGGTTTAGTTGCTTAAATGGGGCTGAAATGGGGGCTGCAAGGAGGGGGTTTTGGTCCTGAAATTGCGGCTAAAAGGTGTGACAATGTAGAGTCCAGTAAACACAAATCTCATGTACATCCCTTCGCAACTGTTATTTGTTGCTGCAAATGGTTTATCGTTTGACGTTTGATAAATAGAAGAACAAACTGTTTGCGAAAATTATTCGTACTTTGGACTCATATGTAGCTAAACAAACAAGAACGTAGATAAATGTATGTTTGCCATTTGCTTTGTGATTCCGTGACTATACACAACCTAGATATTCAACTTTATTTTTATGCAAAATGACCTCGGCCGAAAAATAGGCCCGCCCGCAACGCGGCGGACCACTGCCATTCTAATGATCTTAATGATTGTATTATGAAATTTTAGCGTTTCACTTGGCAATTTTCGATGGGCTAATTACTTAAAAATGCATCAAACTTGACACTTGTTACCATTGTATGTAGCTATCTTTATTTTTTCCTAATGTGTGACTACACTTTCAAATTTGGTAGATTGTGTGTATCTTGTGACCATTTTACCCTTACATTTTCAAAATTTTGAAGGGTAAAATGGTCATTTTACAAGGCTAAATAGTCACAAAATACACACAATGTACCAAATTCGAAAGTTTAGTCACACATTAGGAAAAAAAAAGATGGCTACATACGATGATAAAAAGTGTCAAGTTTGATGCATTTTTAAGTAATTTGCCCATTTTCGATTGTATAGCAACTTGGTTAGCAAGTTTCAATAGTACAAACAGTTAAAAAGTCATAAGAATAGTACGATGAGTAAACCTAACGGTTATATTATTATTATTATTATTATTATTATTATTATTATTATTATTATTATTATTATTATTATTATTATTATTATTATTATTATTATTATTATTATTATTTTAATAATAATAATAATAATAATTTCATTAATACATAAAAAACTTACACAAAATTGGATGGGAGTCTAGATACAAGCTGCGCTCCCACCCCTTTCTGAATACAAAAGCTTATTCTATGAAAAATAAAAACGCCACATTTAACATTATTAGAGTGGCTAATGACAATAGACTTAATACGTGAAAGTGTGTTCAGGGCCTCCGTATCGAATTCACCGAATGTAGAGAAAGCAAATGGTATGAACTTGTAACCGTTGTCCTCGCATATAGACGCATACTTTCTCTTTTTCTTCTCCACAGCGTTATGCAATGCTACCCCGGGAGAACAGGAAGTCGCCCCTACACCAGCAAACGGAGAGATTCCAGTCACATCCAAACACACATCTTTACCTTGGAGCCAATTAAAAAGTAAAAGATCCGCAGGACGTAGTGATGAGGCGAAAAATGATCCGTTTTTAGGGGGTCATTTAAGCCCGAATCCGACTTTATTTGATCAAATATTGCCCTAAATCGTTCCTTTTGTGATTTTAGGTGTTTGGAGAGTGAATTCTGGAAAAGAGGCTATTTTGGACGTTTTTGGAGCATAAAGTGAGGAAAACGGCAAAGTACCAAAAATCCAAGCTGGAAATACAAGGTGACGGCGTCACGACTTGCTTCTTGACGGCGTCAGACATGATGAATAATTTACCGTAGCTGGTGACGGCGTCAGATGGAGAGGTGACGGCGTCAAAGTGGCCAAGATTAATTTACCGTAGGTGGTGACGGCGTCACATAGGCCGTCACAAGTGGATCTAGGGCGTCCGAGGAAGTATATGGCGGCGAGGTGACGGCGTCAGACTTTACTCTTGACGCCGTCAGGACGATTTTCCTATATATAGTTTTCTAGTTTTTTTCATTAAAGAGAGAGAAGTTTTGGTGAAACCCTAAAGACGATTTTGGTGCCTCTTTTACAGGTTTTTCAAGGGTTCCAAACCCTTGAGACCTTGCATTGTAATTGAGATAAGTATACTCTAAATTCAATCAATATGTCTATGTGTTGGTTGTTTATCTTTTGTTCTTATCTTAATTCTACTATGCTAGGCTAGATTTACTTTGTGTTTGCTTAGATCTAATGAAACCTAGATGTTGATTATGTGTTGATTACTTGTCTATTCTTGTTCTTGGATGAATGATATTATATGTTAGGCTTAAGAAAACTGGCAGATCTCCAAATGGTAACATGCTTGAACGTCTTAAGAAACATGAACCGAGGCGTACTAGGTCTTTATTGGTTGTATTTAATGCATGAGCCACTATTTACAATCCCTATAGTTGTGCTGGGTCATGGTGTAGGAGGAGATAAGAGCTCATAGAGTTGGGGAGTTATGTATGCCACCCCACGAATGGTATTAAGGAATACAATCCGTCATCCATACAAGTGTAACAAGTAATTGACATGTAAAAGATATCTAGGGAGTAATGAAGTCTAAGTAAACACAATTTCTCCAAATACTGCTCACAACCTTAGTTTAATATTAGCTTAATTTCATTTTCATTAGTTTAATTAATTATATAATAGTGTTTGGGTTAGTTGAATAGCAACTAATTCCGCCCACTCCTCCAAAACCCGAGATTTTACTTGCTTTCATTAAAATATAAAAACACAAAAATAATCATCTTTCATCTCTAGAACTATTAATTAGGCTTTCTAATCCTAGCGACACTATTCCTAAGCTGAACGATCAATCCCCCGGTACTTGTCACTATACTATACTACAACGATCAGGTACACTGCCTGGTGGGGGTTGTAAGCTTCTCGAGATCCCTCGAGAGGTAAAGCAAGGTGCGATTCCCACGCATCAAGTTTTTGGCGCCGCAGCCCGGGGAATAGTTATTGTCTAGGTTAGGATTTCTTTTTATTAGGTCTACTTGCTAGATTCCTTTCTAGTAAAATTTTTATTTTCATTTTTTAGGTCTTCTTTAGTCTATCTTATTTCTTCGTGCCTTTGTTCGTAACTCTTTACCATCCGACATCATGGAAGGTGGTAACATCTTTGAACCCATCATCCCACCACAACAAAACCCATCATTAGAACCCCTTAGGCCCCGAACCTTAGGAGAGTATTCCCGACCTAGCCACCAAGGCTACCGAAACACCATTGAGCTCACCGGAGCCAATGTGACCCCCTTGCGATCCGACACCATCCGGTTGGTGCAAAGCGGATGTGCATTCCATGGACTTCGTTCCGAAGATCCAAACCAACACCTTAAGGATTTCCTCAAAATCGTAGATTCCATAGACCTAGGTGTTGAAACTAGAGAGACTACCCGTTTACGCCTATTCCAATTCTCTCTACGGGATCAAGCTAGTCAATGGCTTGAGCGTTTACCCGCGGGATCCATCACCACATGGGATGATCTCACCACTCGTTTCCTTGCTCAATTTTTCCCACCGGGGAGAACTACTAAGCTTAGGAATGACATCTTGATGTTCCAACAACGTCAAAATGAATCTCTTTATGAAGCATGGACTCGTTTCAAGGACTTACTCCAAAAAGTCCCTCATCATGGCATAGATCTTTGGCTCCAAGTCCAAATTTTCTATGACCATATCGATATCCCCACGAGGCGAACCATTGACCAATCGGCCGGTGGTAAGCTACGTGATCTTAGTGCGGAACAATCATGGGAACTCATAGAAGATCTTGCTCTCTATGACAACGAAAGTTGGAATGATCCCCGTGATTCGAACAAAACGGTCAAGGCAATATCTTTGCCTTCGAACAATTCAAGCACTCCCGACCGTAGGATCATGGAACTTGAAGGTCGAGTCAAGTCTCTCATGAAATCTTACGAAACTCATAAGCCTTCAAGCCAAGTAAGCAGAATCGCTTCTACATGCAAACTGTGCAATGGCCCTCATGAGACCTACAACTGCATGGAACTTCCAAAACGTGCTTATAACGAATTCACATCATCACACGTAGGGCAGGGCCCTCGAACTTCTGCCGAAGCATATGAGGCATGGAAGGATAAACCTAATTTTAGGGGGTACCAAACACGAAGTGTATCATTTAATGACTCCTCACCGCTCACTTGGTCCG
The DNA here is from genome assembly GCA_030686995.1 of Artemisia argyi. Taxonomy (NCBI): domain Eukaryota; kingdom Viridiplantae; phylum Streptophyta; class Magnoliopsida; order Asterales; family Asteraceae; genus Artemisia; species Artemisia argyi. Next base: position 160,539,111 of record CM060696.1, on the reverse strand, counting down.
AACATTTTCCGTCACAAAATACCCTTAGGCAAAGCTGTGAAGATGATTTAAAAAAATTCATTCTTTCTCAAGAACTGCAGCTCACTACACTCGAGACAAAATTCAAACAACAGCAGGCTGACGTGAACAACAAGATTTGTAATCTGTTGACTGCTATCAAAGAGCATATTGATAATAAGCCCATTCACGTTGATGAGGTTAAGTCTGCTACCGTCATGAGTCCACCAGCCTCCCCTGTGAAAATAAAAAGTCCTAGCAAGCTATTCAAACATCTGTCCCCTAACGAGAAAGGACCTATCAACCCCTCTGGACCAATCCACTTCGTAAACACCATCACCACTATATCAGCTGCAGCATCCAATCCAACCCAACAACAAACTGACAACTTCGGTCAGACAGCGGAGGATGAGACCTCAAAGGTTGACCACGCTTCGGCGAGGAAACCTACCAACTCACCCGAGCAGTGCACCGCGCAGAAATCCGACAAACTGGATGATTGGAACGAGACATCGGAGGAACAGGAGAAAGACCCAACCATTTTGAGCAAATCGGTTATAAAAGAATCCGAAAAAGAGGATGTTATAAGTATAGATAGCAATCAAACCGAGGGGAACGACTCTAAGCTTTTCAAAATCCCCTGTACTATTGAGGGAAAGGTCTTAATTAATAGTCATATAGATCCTAGCTTCCTAGTCAGCGTAATCCCACTTTCTCTACACCACAAAACCTTCCCAGAGCACGTTGTGTGCAAGAATGTAATAGAGAATGTATCAATTAGGATTGGAGAACTTGATTACAATACTAACCTCACCGTGGTTGATGAAGTGGACCCTCTCACCAAGCAAACATTGACCAACCTTGTCCTTGGGATGCCATTCATCAATGAATCGGGAGCAATCCTTGACGAGAAAGATGGTAGTGTATTACTCACCAATGGTGTTAGAACGGTAATTTTTCGTAGGGATGGTGAGGAAGTTTATGAGTATCGTCCCTCCCTTGAGGGGAATCCATACGGGTCAAAGGATGGAGAGTTGAAAAAGATCAAACGACGTGATCCGAATAACCTAAAAATCCCTTGCATGATCGGTCACAAGTACTTCGAGAACGTATACATTAATGTATTCCTGCCAAAGAATTTCATGTCATTGTTTCATTATAACAATATCTGCAGATGGGGGATGATTTACAAGGGAGAGAAAGTGGTTGGTAAGGATCATGAAATCCAATTGTTCATAGGAAATATGGCATTCCCTATGGAGTTCACGATTGTGGACAACATAGAGGACTTTGTTGACCCTAGGCTATCGCAAGTCGTATTTGGAGCACCCTTTTGTGAAATCACTAAGTTGATAGTGGATGACTTGAACGGAATCATGACTTTCACTGACGGGATTAGGAGGATTTCATACCAAACGTTATACAAAAGAAGAGACCTTAGGGAGATAGATTGCGACGGGCTCGATGTGATGAGCTCCCAACTTGTCTTGTGTGATGACGATGTTAGAAGAGGCTGTAGAAATATTTCTGATTTATCTTGTGGGTTCTTTAAGGATGTTAGTAAGCTTGGCTCTAAGTATCGCCGGGATGTTTTCGAGTTTGAAGATCCAAAGTACTTACACTATGAGAGCGACACTAGTTTAGAAGATGACCTAGAGAGTGGAACCAATGATGAGATCACGTAGTAACCCACGACTTTGAGTCTAGCTACAAGACTCGTAAATAAAGAAAAGCGCTTCTTGGGAGGCAACCCATGTTTTGTGTGATTTTAATTGTTTGATTGTTATTTGCTTCCGTATGCATGTTTTATTTTTTATTGTTGGTTGATCATGTTTCTCAATTAAAATGTGAAATACTTTATTATGTTGTTTGGCCTAGTCTTAACTTCAACCTAAAGGTATTTTTGCAAAAGATAAGTGTAAGGGGAAACCCCAAATATGTTTTTAAGAAACAAACCGATCATGATTCTCCACAATATTTAATGAACATGTATATTCGTAATTGTTAGAGTCAAATGCTTGTATTGAGTCATAATGAAGTTTTGCAGGATTTTCCAGGAAGTAGGACAAGGTTTTTCCAGAAATTTTCCGAAAACTTAACATAAAGATTTCTGCAGGTCCATTCTGACGGCGTCAAGGAATTGCTCTTGACGGCGTCAGGAGTCAAAAATCTGGAAATTTTACCGGTTTTGTTTTTCTAACGGAGTCTTATGGTTTTTGTGAATTATTAAGTTTTATAATCTCCAGGAAATCTGCAAACTTCATTCCACAAGCATTATATCTTACTTTGTTTTCTAGGATTTAGTAACTTATATAGGATGCCGCCGATTTTACGCGAGGTTGCCTTGTCTACTTTTGTCAGGATTTACAGGTTATTTATGACAAGAAGATGATTTATATTCTGGAAGGGAAGCTTTGATTGTTCATTCTCTTGGAGGAAGATTTAACCTGGCCAACCTAAAATCCATACCGAGCGAATCAGGGGAGTATTTGATTTCATTCTCTTTACTTTTAACTTTTACATTCTTTACTTGAACATTGGGGACAATGTTCATCCTAAGTGTAAGGGGAGGGTAAAAAGATGATACCTTACATATGCACTTTCGCTTGAGTTTGTTTTGTTTGATAGTAGATGTGTAATAAAACTATGAGAAATACTTGTTAGTGTAATTTTAGCGCCAAATTTAAAATTTTTTACAACATTTAGGAGTGAAACTTTAGCCATAGCAAGCGTCTCATGGATAGGAGGTTGTATGACTAGCACATAACCGTATATTCAGAAAAATTTTCCACCAAAAAATGTGAGGTTCGCCTTTAGTTTTGATAGGAAAAGCATTTATTATTGGTGCTTATGAGTGTACCGGTAGCATTTAGATTCTAGAACTTGCGTTAGTGATGCATCCCGAGACCGCTAGTGAGACTACATTCGTGTGGTAGGATTTACTACATGATAAGAGGCATTAGGATCACCCTTGTGTTAAACCCGTATTATAATTACTTGACCATTTAAGTCATATTACTTGGCTAGTTAAGTCAACTAATTTTTCCCACACCCTTAGCGTTGTACTCATTTTTAGTACACGATACCCCTAGTACACCCCTCCGAGCCTATCTTTTCGTTTCTAACTTTAAGCATCTTACTTAAAGGAAGAATTTGTTACACCCCACTTAAATGTACACCCAAATCGCCTTAGCCTTCCGTGTATGCGCTCATCTTTAGTGCATTATTGTTATTTGTTAAACCCTAAGTTAACTTTCTAATTGATTACATGGTTGCTAAGTCGAGTCATATCCTTGTACATATTGTTTTGGGACGATTGGGACTCATGGGTAAGTACTTATTTTATGGAGTAATGGGGAAGAACATAATATTATTACCCCCATATGTACGTTAATCTTAAAAGTGCTCCAAGTGTTTTGATTTTCTTAATTCGAGTCATTAGAATAGTTAAATGTAAAGTATGTAAAGATTCAAGTATAAGGGAATTGCTCATACCCCTATGATGTATTATTTTGGATGGTAGGGTAAGAGTGTATAAAAAAAAAAAAAAAAAAAAAAAAAAAAAAAAAAAAAAAAAAAAAACGGACTACCATCCCGTTTCATTCTATGTTCATTTTATGTTTTTAGTTATTTTTCATTTATTAGCTTAAGTCGAGTCTAGTCTTGGCTTAGCAACGCCATCTTGTACATGTAATTAACCAAGATTGTTAACTCGCCACCAGTAAAATTCCCTTTATCCAACAAAACCGTGTAATTCATATCCCTACACCTAACGTTATAACCCTTTAAAAGACCTCTTTGATAGTTTATCCTAGGTGCTTACGCCATGTGGTGGAGGTTTGATCCTTTCCCAAGCCTATGGTAATCTATTTTGCTATGACAGGTAGTGAGAGATATCTTCCATTTCCATAATGTTATATTACTTTATTACACCCGAGAGATGTGAGTATCTAAACACTATTTGTGAGGTGCTTGTGTATGACCTCCGTGCTTGTCTATTGGTCTTTAGTGGAATGATTATTTGTTGTAATTACTTTTATATTAGTGTTAAATGACCCCTAACTTGTCTTTTGAGTAGAATAAAAGCTCATTTGCTTGAGGACAAGCAAATCTCAAGTGTAAGGGTATATGATGAGGCGAAAAATGATCCGTTTTAAGGGGGTCATTTAAGCCCGAATCCGACTTTATTTGATCAAATATTGCCCTAAATCGTTCCTTTTGTGATTTTAGGTGTTTGGAGAGTGAATTCTGGAAAAGAGGCTATTTTGGACGTTTTTGGAGCATAAAGTGAAGAAAACGGCAAAGTACCAAAAATCCAAACTTGAAATACAAGGTGACGGCGTCACGACTTGCTTCTTGACGGCGTCAGACATGATGAATAATTTACCGTAGCTGGTGACGGCGTCAGATGGAGAGGTGACGGCGTCAAAGTGGCCAAGATTAATTTACCGTAGGTGGTGACGGCGTCACATAGGCCGTCACAAGTGGATCTAGGGCGTCCGAGGAAGTATATGGCGGCGAGGTGACGGCGTCAGACTTTACTCTTGACGCCGTCAGGACGATTTTCCTATATATAGTTTTCTAGTTTTTTTCATTAAAGAGAGAGAAGTTTTGGTGAAACCCTAAAGACGATTTTGGTGCCTCTTTTACAGGTTTTTCAAGGGTTCCAAACCCTTGAGACCTTGCATTGTAATTGAGATAAGTATACTCTTAATTCAATCAATATGTCTATGTGTTGGTTGTTTATCTTTTGTTCCTATCTTAATTCTACTATGCTAGGCTAGATTTACTTTGTGTTTGCTTAGATCTAATGAAACCTAGATGTTGATTATGTGTTGATTACTTGTCTATTCTTGTTCTTGGATGAATGATATTATATGTTAGGCTTAAGAAAACTGGCAGATCTCCAAATGGTAACATGCTTGAACGTCTTAAGAAACATGAACCGAGACGTACTAGGTCTTTATTGGTTGTATTTAATGCATGAGCCACTGTTTACAATCCCTATAGTTGTGCTGGGTCATGGTGTAGGAGGAGATAAGAGCTCATAGAGTTGGGGAGTTATGTATGCCACCCCACGAATTGTATTAAGGAATACAATCCGTCATCCATACAAGTGTAACAAGTAATTGACATGTAAAAGATATCTAGGGAGTAATGAAGTCTAAGTAAACATAATTTCTCCAAATACTGCTCACAACCTTAGTTTAATATTAGCTTAATTTCATTTTCATTAGTTTAATTAATTATATAATAGTTTTTGGGTTAGTTGAATAGCAACTAATTCCGCCCACTCCTCCAAAACCCGAGATTTTACTTGCTTTCATTAAAATATAAAAACACAAAAATAATCATCTTTCATCTCTAGAACTATTAATTAGGCTTTCTAATTCTAGCGACACTATTCCTAAGCTGAACGATCAATCCCCCGGTACTTGTCACTATACTATACTACAACGATCAGGTACACTGCCTGGTGGGGGTTGTAAGCTTCTCGAGATCCCTCGAGAGGTAAAGCAAGGTGCGATTCCCACGCATCACGTAGCTCCTTCCTATTGTCTGAAAGAAAACCCATAGGAGCCTCCTTACGTACCATAATCCCAACCTTGGAACATATATCAACAAAAATATCACGAACCAGATTATGCCTGAACTTCACACCCACTTCACTAGAGCAGTGAACTGCGTGATCTCCCCATTTGTCCATACGATGCACATTGCAACTCGGGCATAGACTACCTTCAGCAAACATAGGTATAGAAAGCCTGTAACACAAAACCGATCGAAATTGGCGATGATTATTATTATTATTATTATTATTATTATTATTATTATTATTATTATTATTATTATTATTATTATTATTATTATTATTATGTTTACTTATTATTATTATTATTGTTTTTTTTTATATTAGGACTAAGTTTGTAAATACACAACATACTTTCTCAAAAGTTTCAAAATACGTAACCTACTAAATATATTACTTGTATCTAGGGATGGCAACGGGGCGGGGATTATCGGGGATTGTATTTACCATCCTCTTCCCCGCCTCCATCCCCATCGGGGAATCGTTTTACATCCCCATCCCCATCCCCAATGGGGATCGGGGATCCCCACAGGGATTCGGGGATTTTTCGGCCTTATAAATTGAGCATAAAAATTACATAAGTAATAGAAATTATAAAGAACTGATCTATAAATGTCTTAAAAAGCATACATCGTACATAGTTGGATTAATTAAAATGTTATTCAACTTTAAAATATCGTAAATACTGAAACATCACATATAATACAAAAATAAACTGTATCGAATGTGTGTATTTGGACAAAATATTGGTAGAATAATATGTAGTTAGTGCTTAACATTTTTAACGTATTTGATCCACTAAATATCATATATACATACATATATACTTCAAGTATATACTTGTCACTATTCACTAACATATACAGATACAAGTATATGTAGTATTAATATGCATATAACTTATATAGTGTATACTTATACATTAAAAGTTCGGGTTCGGGGATTTTTGTTATCCCCATCCCCGGTTTTATAATTCGGGGATCCCCATTCCAATCCCCATCCTCGGTCAACTCGGGGATTCCCCAGTCAAATCGGATTTGGGGATCGGGTTCCCGTCGGGTACGGATTTTTTTTGACATCTCTACTTGTATCGCTAAGATACTTTCAAATTTTTCACAATATACACGCAATGTTAACCAAAATTTTAACTGTTTGACCGGTTTGCAGGTTAATACTTAATAAAAAAAAATACATTATTTGCCCCAGTGGTTTGCGTTTGTTTTCACCGGTAATCCTTTAATGTTTTTTTCACTTATGAAAGTTACAATAATGGTCCTTGTGGTTTGGGTTGACTTTTCGTTTTTACAAAAACCTTTTTTTTCAATTTTTTTCAAAAAATTAAAATTCTTTTTGAAAATATTTTGAAAAATAAAATTTTTCGGAAAATTTTTTTTTTCTATTTTTTTCTCAAACAAAATTTTTTTTTGAAATTTTTTTTCTACAACTTTTTTTTTTCAAAATTTTAATTCTTTTTTTCGAAAAAACTTTTTGAAAAATAATTATTGAAAAAAATCTTAAAATATTGGAATATATATATATATATATATATATATATATATATATATTGAAATTTTTTAGAAAAAAATTAAAAAAAATTATTTTTTTTTAAAAAAATTTTGAATAAAATTTTTTACAAAAATATTTTAAAAAAAAAATTTTTTTAGAAAAATTCAAATCTTAAAATATTCGAAAAATAAAAAAATATTTCTCAAAAAAAATTTATTCGAATTTTTTCTAAAAAAAATAGATTTTTTTTTTATTTTTTTCTAAAAAATTCCAAAAGAATTTTTATTTTTCGAATATTTTAAAATTGATTTTTTTTTTTAAATTTACAAAAAAAAATTGATTTTTTTAAAAATATACATTTTTCATTTTTTTCTAAAAAAATCCAAAATTTCTTTTTAAAGTTTTTTTTTAAATATTTTAAAAAAAAATTCAAATCTTAAAATATTCGAAAAATCAAAAATATTTAAAAAAAAAATCCTAAAAACTTTTATTCGAAAATTTTAAAAAAAAAATATTAGGTTTTTGTTTTATGTTTTTTCTAAAAAATTTTATTTTAAGATTTTTTTTCGATAACTATTTTTTGAATTTTTTTTTTCAAAATTTTTTCCAAAAAAAGATATAAAATAAAATTTTGAAAAAAAAGTTCTAGGAAAACATTTAAAAAAAAATTAAAAAGAATTTTTATTTAAAAAAAAATGTTTTGTAAAGACGGACCAAAGGTGAATGTCAACCCAAATCACAAAGACCATTATTATAACTTTCATAACTAAAAAAACGTTAATGGATGACCATTGAAAACAGATGCAAACCACAAGGGCCAATAATGTATTTTTTATTAAGTATATTAACCTGCAAACCGGTCAAACAGGTAAAATTTCGGTCAACATTACGTATATTGTGCAAAATTTGAAAGTATCTTAGCGATAGAAGTAATATATTTAGTAGATTACGTATTTCGGTATTTTTGAGAAAATATATTGCATATCTACAAACTTAATCATCTATATTAACCCTTATTTTTTCAAGTAAGTGTTGAATGGTAAAAACCTCGCAAGATACTTGGTATTATTCGATATTCGTTAATATTTCAAGACCACATGAGAGTATGAGACGTAAGAAAACCCACCAATTTACCTAATGGGCCTAAACCTATTTCGGGCCAACTAACAATCTGTCGTCTAAATACTCCTTAGCAATTCGAAAGACAAAATTATGTAAGCTCGAATTGAGAGAAGAAAACAATAATAAACATAAATCTATCGAATTGAGAGAAGAAAACAATAATAAACATAAATCTAAAGATAATTTGTTGATAAATAACTTGAGAGCAGCCACTCGACATGGATAAGCGTAGATCTGACAAAAAATTGTTTTTTGTCGGCAATTATCGGGACTTAAAACTACGCGCAAGATCGGTGGAGGTGGTGATTTCGGTAACATTTTATTTGGAATTTAATTACGAATCCACACCACTAACAGCGTCAACTAACTTTAAGCGGTTTTAGAGTTATAAGCAAAACGAGATGACAATTGTTTTTTGAAGCTGACGACTTGTTATAGTGCGTCATTGAAGCTACATCGGCAATCCAGGTATGTTTTTCTTTGGAATTTTAATACGAAACCAATAACGCTAATGATCCAGGTAACTAAGAAATCGTTGTCAAGAATCAGTATGTAACTACAGAAACCATTTTGCAACTTTTCTAAGATTGTGTATGCACTCAAGATAAGCTAGCTAAATGGTATCCAAACAGAACTTTTGTATGCAATCTTTGTCACAAAGAAGCTGATTCACATGACCACCTTTTCTTTAATTTTGAGTTTTCTGGTGAGCTATGGAAGAAAGTGTTTGCTATTGCCAGAATTGAAGTTAAGGAAAGCAATTGGGAGGATACTGTGAAAGCTATTAGCAAAGAGAAAAATGGAAGGAGTGTTTGGGGTAACATCAGGAAACTTAGTTTTGCTGCTATAGTGTACTATATCTGGAAAAAGAGGAATTAGAGGTTGTTTAATAACTGTAAGAGAAGTATTGAAGATGTGTTTGGTATAATATGTGAGGAACTAAAAGCCAAGCTGACTACTATCACAGTAAAACAGTCTACAAATGTTGTTGAAGCTGAGCAGGCATGGAATGTTAAATTTCAAAAGAAAAATCTGGAAAGCTAAAGTCCAGGGAGGTGAAATATAGATGTTTCAAGTTGAATAAGTAATGATAATAATAGCTAATGCAGCCTGAAGAGAATAAGAGCAATAAATATAACTGCATTCAGTCTTGGCTAATGAATAAAGGAGTGTTTAGATACATGATTAACAGCAACAACTTCTATAATTGCTGTTTAATACTAATTGCAGGCCATTACAATGATGAGATACCTTGTACCTTGGAATTCTATCTGGTGTGACTGTACCTATGGTAACCTATATGATTTGTTCAGTCTGGCCTTGGGATGGGATTCGACAGTCATATTTGGCTAAATAGGAGGTCTAATTCAGTAAGGATGTATCATAAAGTAGGGTCTGTCATTGTGAAGGGTAAATGGCTTGGGTGGATGGTGTATGATGGATGGAATAGAAAGGAATGAAAGATGATCCATCTTGGTCCTTCCAATACATCATCAAAAGAGGTAATGGTTGGTCCTCCCTCAAGGTGAGTGTTTCTAAATGTGTGAAGCCATTTGTAAAGATGGAAATGTAGCACATTTGGAAGAGCCCTTGACTTGGAGGGGTTATGGGTTCCTAGTGATGCCTTTCTTCTTTGCTACCTTAATCACTGTGGTGGCAGGTTGAGTGGTTATGGTGGAAAGAAGAAGGGAAATGTAGCTAGATGGTAGGTGCTATAATAAGGTGAATCAAATGAAAAGAGAATGATTGAAGAAGATTCTGCAAGCAATGATCTGTGATTACTTTGTTTTGGCATTATATCTGATATCAATTGTACCAGACAAAGTAGCTAGAAGTCTAATGTATGTACTAGTATACATTGTGTTTGTATCTGAATTGGGAAATGCCCAATGTCAGCTTTATGTTATTCTCAAGAGTTGTACTATGGTTGAAAATTAATATAATTCACCTTTGAGCGAAAAAAAAAGTAATTTTTGCCTTTTTCCCTTTGGCATTTACTGCAATAGTTTTTGTCTATATTTAAAATATAAATAAAACTTAGTGATATCAAAATCTATACTATATATAAAGCATTTAGGACACCTATTAATAGACGACTTTTGTGTCGACAGGAATCGAACCCATCGTGATGGGTAAAAGCAAATATGCCGTTGGACTACCACATATTTACGTTCACTTATTAAACAACAAAATAGATATAAAGCATTTGTAGGGTATGATAATTAAAATTACTTCCAGCTTTCTCCAAAAATATGCAAAGAAATAAATGGATGTCAAAATTAAATTTTGGCAAGTAATATTTTTTCGATCACTTTTTTTGTGATAATGATTCTACGTCAGGTACCCTATAATCTTGAAAATTGTTAACATTTGTTTCCGAATCGCTGCTTTACGCGAGTACACTGGTACAAAAAGTTTTGTTGGTCACGCCAAAAATGTCTGACAATATGCATATAGTCACGCACGTTTTTTTCGTCATGTGTGACAAAAGGTCCCGCCACCGTAGGTGGCATATGGTCACATTGTTGAGTTCGTGGCCTTTTCCATCGAAAAAGAGTGACCAAAACCTCGAATATGTGTGACAAATTAGGCACAAGTTTTGTTGGATTAGTCATTATCAGTGACCGTAAACACCTTATACTCACACGAATGTTTTTTTAGAGTGACTATTGTTCGTCCTTTGGCCACATAAATATATAATATATGTGACATTTGAGATGATATATTCAAGTAAATGTGTATTTTGTGTGACTATTGATAATCCAATGGCCACATGAATATAGAATAAATGTGACGTTTGTGATGATTTAGTCACACAATGGGTGTTATTTTTTTGGAGTTAGTCACATACAATTTAACACAAAGTGGCCAAAACTGTGAATAAGTGTGACCATATGCTGTTTAAAGTGAAGAAATGTGTATTTTGTGTGACTATTAATCATCCAATGGCCACATGAAGTTTATGTTTGCGTGGCCTTTTGTAATATTTAGTCACACAAAGCATGTTTGTTTTGGGTATTTAATCACATACCATTAAGCAAACAGTGGCCAAAAGTGTGAATAAGTGTGACCATATGCTGTTTAAAGTGAAGAAATGTGTATTTTGTGTGACTATTGATCATCCAATGGCCACATGAAGTTTCTGTTTGCGTGGCCTTTTGTAATATTTAGTCACACAAATCATGTTTGTTTTGGGTATTTAGTCATATACCATTAAGCAAACAGTGGCCAAAAGTGTGAATAAGTGTGACCATATGCTGTTTAAAGTGAAGAAATGTGTATTTTGTGTGACTATTTATCATCCAATGGCCACAGAAAGATTATGCTTGCGTGGCCTTTTGTAATATTTAGTCACACAAATCATGTTTGTTTTTGGTATTTAGTCACACACAATTAAGCAAAAAGTGGCCAAAAATGTTAACAAGTGTGACCATATGTTGTTTAAAGTGAAGAAATGTATATTTTGTGTGACTATTGATCATCCAATTGCCACATGAATTTTTCTTTGTGTGGCCTTTTGTAATATTTAGTCACACTACGAATTAAGAAAAATCATGACCAAAAGTATTAATAAGTGTGACTATATACATCTTTTAGTCACATTTAAGAAATCAATATATATTAAAACAAATTCAAATATATATATCAAAACAAATTCAAATACAATAAAATTAGAATGTATATAACTGAACCACTAATACATATCATATAAGCAGTACTAACTTATAACTAACAGTTGTAACTAATACACTAGCAGTACTGATGAGGCGAAAAATGAACCACTTTTAGGGGGTCATTTAAACCCGAAATTGAGTTTAATTGATCAAATATTACCCTAAATAGTTCCTTTTGTGATTTTAGGTACTTTGGGAGTGAAATCTGGAAAAGGAAGCAATTCGGACGTTTTTGGAGCATAAAAGTGAAGAAAATGCCAAAGACTTAATTTTCCAAGCTGAAAACAGTACCTGACGGCGTCAAGAGGAAAACCCTGACGGCGTCAGGAGTAAAAGTGGTGACGACCCAGTGCAAACCTGACGGCGTCACAACAAGGGCATCAAGAGTTAAATTTGTGACAGCCTGCATAAGGAGACTACATGACGGCGTCAGACCCAGATCTAGGCAGTCCGAGGAACTATTTGGCTGCGAGATGACGGCGTCAGACTTTTGTTCTTGACGCCGTCACCTACTAAACTCTATATATAGTTTTCTATTTTTCATTCATTGGAGAGGAACTTGTGTGGAGAAAACTAGGGCCGAACTTTGTAAACCCTAGGTCATATTTTACAGTACTTTCAAGGGTTTTCACCCCTTGAATCCTTTCATGTTCAATTGAGATAAGTCTTCTCTTAATTCATTTGATATGTCTATGTGTTGGTTGATTATATCTTTTACTTGTCTTGATTTTAACATGCTAGGCTAGATCTATCTTGAGTTTGCTTAGATCTAATGAAACCTAGATGTTAATTATGTGTTGATTACTTGTTTATGGTTGTATTGGATGAATGATTTCAATGTTAGGCTTAAGAAAACTGGCAGATCTCCATTGTGTAACATTCTTGAACGTCTTAGGAAACATGAACCGATGTGTACTAGGTTTTATTGGTTGTATTTAATGCATGAGTAAATTCTAATGATCCCATGTTAGGAGCTTCTTAGCCGGCTCGACATAGGAGTGAAGTAGGCGCTCATAGGATTGGGGAAGTAAGTACGCCACCCCATGAATGGTATTAAGGAATACAATCCGTCATCCACGCAACTATAACAAGTAATTAACATGTAAAAGATATCTAGGGAGTAGTGAAAGCTAAGTAAACACGATTCTCCCACATATTGCTCACAAATCTAGTATAATTTAGTTTTATTTTCATTTTAGAATTTTATTTTGATTGCATCTTAGTATTGGGTTAGTTGACTAGCAACTAATTCCGCCCAAATCCTTCAAACCCGAGATTTTAATTTGTTTTCATAAAAATATAAAAATACAAAAAGAATCATCCCTTATCTCTAGACCTAGTCTTTAGGTTTTCTAATCCTAGCGACACTATTCCTAGCTGAACGATCAATCCCCCGGTACTTGTCATTATACTATACTACATCGATCAGGTACACTGCCTAGTGGGGGTTGTAAGCTTCTTGAGATCCCTCGAGAGGTAAAGCCTGGTGCAATCCCTACGTATCAAGTTTTTGGCGCCGCTGCTGGGGAATAGTTATTGTCTAGGTTAGAATCTCTTTTTATTAGGTCTACTTGCTAGATTCCTTTATAGTAAGATTTGATTTTTATTTTTAGGTTTTCTTTAGTCTATCTTATTTCTTTGTGTTTTTGTTCGTAACTCTTTACCATCCGCCATTATGGCAACCGACGAATTCTCTAACCTTAGGATCACTAGGAGTCGTAGTTCCGCTAGAAACCTTGTCTTGCCTTATGCAGAACCCGATAGAGAAATGCGTAGGTTAAGACGATCTCACTCAACACCTAAACCATCTAGTGTTGCCATCGATTTTGATGCACCCCTTTCTGAAGAAAATTCAGAAAATAACCTTACAACCCCTAGCTCCCAACCCAACAACGAGATGATTACCCCCGCGACTCCAACTCCTAAGCGCCTTAAGGACTACTCCTCCCCAAACCCTTGTGGCTTCTCAAATGCCATTGTCTACCCAAACGAACACACCAATGAGGTCTTGCATGCGACCGATGTTTGGCTTGTCCAAAGTGTGTGCAAGTTTTGTGGATTAGATGATGATGACCCGATTCAACACGTTAAAGACTTCTTGAAAATAGTAGACACCCTCCATACGGATGGGGCTACTAGAGACACGTCCCGATTAGGATTCTTTCCTTTCACCCTCTATGAAAAAGCCCAAGAGTGGTATGATAAACTTCCTTCTGAATCTATTTTCACATGGGAACAACTCATATCCAAGTTCTATGAGAAGTTCTTTCCACCTGAAAAAACTTCAGCATTTAGAGATAGGATCCTCCGCTTCCGAAAAGTGAAGGACAAACCCTTCCATAAATCGTGGATTAGATTCAAGGATTTAATAAGACAAGTTCCCCATCATGGCATCGAACTTTGGCTTTGTAACCTCCCGTAATTTTCCCATACGATTAGTAAATATCAATAATTGAATAAAAAGGATATTACGTGAATCAAATACCATTTTTACAGGGAACAATTTTTTTTTATTATTATTATGCATTACATTTTATGTGAATCACTACGACAATTATGATTGACCATTTACCTAGGAACGATGCTTACACACAACCTAGATAATCTATAAATATCGCGAATAATATAATACATTTAAAACGTTTATATTTTATAAATATACGTTTCGTATATTTACCGTACAATATTTATATATTTCCGGAGCCTACGAAAATTCCCGAGATTTGCTCACAAATATTTTTGGACCTCGACACGATACTTTGAACAAGCACACCTCTAACTATTATATTTATAAATCACAAGTACATGTTCGCTTTAGCTCAGTTGATTATAACTTTTACACACGACATATCCCTTTTATTTCACAACTCTAGTTTTCATGCTTCTAAGAACCATGAAAGACAATTGTTATCAATTTTTAAATATAATTACTATACTAGAATATTGATCAAGTTAAGGCACCTTACACAATCTCAAATTAACACAAATAGTAATGACACTTCGTATAAATTCTAATAAACCACCAACTTTCTGTAACGAATTTAAATCCTAATTTTAAGGCTCTTATGGTCCGAACCAGGAAAAGTGTAAAACACGAAAGTTGTCCGAAATAATGTTTTACATCTAGACTCGCGAGATTTTGAACCAAAAACGCAATTCCAAGCTGTTATCTATAAAATACGACCTGAATACTACATTTACCTTCTTACACCTTCACCTTCCTCACATTGCTACTCCCTCAAATGATGCCTATGGAAACCATGTTACATTCTTACAAGTTTACTTACACACTCTACCTCCCACCTCTAACTCTCCCCAATCCAAGAATAGCCACATATTTGAGATACTTACACACTCAATGTCATACATGATCCTTGCACATTTCATCATTGAATTCCAATCTTGTATATAAACTTACATGCAAACCATTCGATCTAACACTCCATCTCATAAGAACCTACCTTGTAACACCTCCAAAAGCTTACTATATAAGTCTTCACATGCAAGCTCAGTAGTTACATACACTTATACATACCACTCTACACAAAATAATAACGAAAGAAGAAGTATCGAAGGACGAACGGATTGCCCAAGAGTACCACGACTCAAAGAAGCCTAAGACTCCAAGCTTGACGTCTCTTGAACCCTTGGTGGAACATGAAGTGAACGACAAGGCTCTTGTAGCCTCACAAGATACCCGAACCACGCAACGTGGGCCCACAACACTCAATGGGCCACTTAAACCCAAACACTAAACCAAACGGACCCTTAATTATTTTTGTTCTTTGTTTTCTGCTGGGCCGAACACAAACACAAGCCCACCAGGCCAAAGCCCAAGCGCACCCTTAATATTTTGTTTTTCATTCTTTTGTTTACCTGCCGCGACACACACCAAAACCACCCCATTTTCTTGCAATTTCGACAAACACCATCCCAATATTATTACCCAACCTGTTTCCCCTTGTTACTGAGAATCGAAAATGATAAAGTTCATAACCTCACTCACTCGTTTACTACCCCAAATACGACCCAAGTAAACCCCAAAACTCATTATTTCCAAACTTGTAAAAACGTGTCACAAGCCTTCTTAGCACCTCCCATGCTCCCCAATCACCACAAAACGAATCCTAAATGTCACATAAAATGTCAGGAGTGAACAAGAAATCCTACTTACACATTCCTTTTGTGTTTTCATTCGATTGGTTGATATTGCGGTGCCACACATTGGAAACGAGACAACACACCACTTCCTTGGCATTTCTCACTTATCTTAACATTCCATGAGCTCTTTATAACTCCCCCATGCATCCTCAGATTGTATCACACACTCACACGTACCAAAAACTATTATTCGTGAAGTCTAAGTATCGAGTTTGGGACAGAAAGTTGGCTAGGCGTATGAGGTGTCCAAGTGAACCCAAGGAACCACATTTACTCGTCTCGAACCGTTGCTGAGTCGTGAACCATACCACGTTGATCCTTTGTACCTACTTGATCCTTACGTGCCAAAATACTCCACCATTTGAGGTGAGGTAAAACCCTTGTATCACATTTCTATTTTTAGCTATTTGTTAACACGATTTTTGCACAAACACTTACTATATATAACTCTAAAATAATGAACACGACCTATACTTTTTATTTGACCTCCTATATATTTAATATGCTAACAAATAAGTTACACAAAGTTTTGAACTTGAAAATCACGTTTACTTAATAAAAATCACACGTTCCTAAGATAGTTTGGACCTATACGATTTTACTAAAAAGACTTTGAATATTTCTAAGTCTCCAAACTGTTTTCAAAATGAAATGGGATCGTTTACTTGGCCTCGTTATTTCAAAATCTAAACACATAACATATATATTTTATGGTTCGACCTCATTAACAACCTGGCAAACAACTAGGGAACACACTTAATTCGATTTTATAAACTCATGGGAACTATTTTCGAAGGCCATTTTGATTGGACGAAATATGTTTTCTATAAAACTTAATAAGTTAACTTTTGGGCTAGTTAGCCCGTTAAGCTTATTTTGAGCTTATTTGATAAGCTGGTCTCAACAGCTCAACTACAACATTTTTGTACTCTAAAAACAAACCCAAGTCAAAGCCCAAAAGTCCCGTAAGCCCAATGGATCTCAATTTGTTAACGGGCCTTAAATTGGTCTCGTTAGGGCCCAATTATGAAAATAAGCACTTTTTAAGCTATTAAGCTGTTGAAATAAATTATTTGGAACATTCTGAGCTTATTGAAAAAGTATAAATGTTAAATTCCAAGTTTGGTGAATTTTGGACTAACTTTGCAAATTTTCTTAAACCGAGGGACTAAAACTGCCAAAGTTTCAAACTTAGGGTAGAAACTGTCAAATCTAAATTTCTGGGTTACAAACTATTAATATTAAAACTTGGAGTTGAAAAATGTAAATAGTGATAGTAATTGGACTTAAAATGGAACAATCGTTAATTTTGGACTAACGGCGTTAAAGTTAGACCGTTAGAGTTAAAAAGGATAACATTTTAAAACTTGAAGGGATTTTCTGTAATATTATTTTATAAAAATAATATTAATATTTTATATATAAATATACATATTTAGTATAAAACTTTTATAAATTTAACTTATATATATACGATATAAATGTTCGCGTAACTATAATTAATTTTAACGATATATATATATATATATATATATATATATATATATATATATATATATATATATATATATATATATATATATATATATATATATATATATAACGATACGTTTATTTCTTTTCTTTTAAAACTAACATCATAAAACATCGTCTACATACTTTGACTTATTCTTGATAATTTTCCATCGCACATCGATCATCGATCATTACACTCACAAGTTATATGTATATATAACTTTGTTCTTGAACTTCAAGCATTTAAACGAACACGAGTTTTAATCACAACTGAATGACTAATATTCGCGATAAAACTAGATTTAGACTATCAACTAAAACATACCATATCTTTTAGGTTGTGTGTGAAGCCGTTGCCTTGCATCGTTGAGATTATGTTACTACCACTACTATTTTACTACTAAGGTGAGTCATAGCCCCTATTCTTACTTGTTTTACAAAGATTTATAAACGTTTTTGGGGGAGATACATGCTTAACTATTGTTTTTACTTTTACAAGTATTCATTAACTAAATACATGACTGTATTTCATATAAACTTTACTGGTTTACACATTTTTATATCTCATAAATACCTGCTATAGACATGATTACAAGTGACGGTTCGACGATATGCTATACTTGATTTCTATTGCCTAAGTACCGATTACCAAAAGTCCCTCGTTCATGTACCTTAATCACCCAAAGGGTGAGCGTAAGTAGTTGTGAATAGATCTATTAGGGATTGACAATCCCCATTTGGTCACTAGAGGAAAGCCACCAAATGCACGCTATTTGATTTCATAGGTTACTGGTAAATACCTATCCTGAGGGCCACTGTTTTACATCATTATTATGGATAATTTTGATGCCTGTTAATCGTTGAGTGTCATGAGCTTAGAGCAATAGAACGTTAGTACTGTAGTCATGATACAGTACTACAATGACTGATGTTTGGGGTGTACAATGCTGTAGCCCACTGTTTTATTAAACTACGAGATTGTGCTCACTATATAGCAGGAAAAACTATTAATGATTGGCAAACGAACAAACTATTTTGGTGTTGACCCGATTTGGTCAAACAAACTATTATTTTGGTATTGACCCGGTGAAGGGCAAACTAACGGATTAATTTGTATAAAATTGATTAAGGAAATCACTCATTTTCTGATTTTGATAAATCAACGATTTAAACTATGAACACTATGGATTTTCTCACACTTTAATTGGATAATCAACTCTTATTATAAACACTGTGAACTTGTAAACTCTTTGACTTTGGAAATCGATATTCGAAACTATAAACTCTATGAACTCACCAACCTTTGTGTTGTCACTTTTAGCATGTGTTTATCTCAGGTAATTAAACAAGAAGGAACTTGAAGGCACGGAGTGGGCTTGTAACCCGGCATGGGCTTAAATAAACGTTTTGACACATTTCAAATAAATTTGTTGTTTAAACTATGAAACATCTTGATGTTTTGAGTATTTGGTATTTTGAATGAATTAAACTTTAAAGCGTCACTTTTGTGTCGTTTTCTATGATTGTGAAAAAGATCCTCGAAGTAACACCCAAAAAGTCTTCCGCTGACATTCTAAGTCTCCCGCTGACGTGATGATTTTGGGGGTGTTATAGGCTTTTGGTCCAAATCTTCTACGACAATGTCTCCTCAAATGATCGGAACGGACTCAACAATTCTAGAAAAGGGAGATTAGTCAATCTTAGTGCCGAAGAAGGATGGGATAGGATTGAAGAATATGCTCAAGACCAGGATAACACTTGGGATGAACCTGAGTCAACTGTCAGCATGTCTGAAATCACTTCAACATCTTCAGGTCGGTTAAGAAAAATCAACAAAAGAATGGAATACCTAGCTGGGTCGCAGCTACCTAAACAACTTTCAAATCCTTACTTGATCTGCGACTACTGTGGGGGCCCGCATGAGGTAGAGGAATGCGGAGGAGAAACCATGACTGAACAAGCATGCTTGTCAAGAGGTGACATCTATGATGATCCCTCCCTTTTGCCTTTTTACCAAAATGATGATTACACCCTTTGGGGAAATCTGGTAAAAGGAAAAGAAGGAGAGGAAGGTCCTAAATTCGAAATCAGGAGCACTTTTGAAGATGACCTTGGTCACTTCACTCAAGAAAAAGGCTTACAATTAAAAGGTCTTAATGAACTCGTTGATGAGAAGCAGAATGACATTGGAGAATGGTTCAACAAGCTTAACTCCGCCCTCGATAACCTTGAAATGCCGTCAGTAAGCCAAAAAGACCACATGCTCGCGATAATCACTCGAGCTGGAACAACAACCAAGGACCCCCCCTTACCCGAGCTCGTCCCCCATCACTCCCGATCCAAACAAGCCTCGCGAAGAGGAGGAGGATATGGGCAGCGAGGCTCCCAACCAACCTCCCTTGGCGACCCCTTCCCCATCAACCACACCTAACCAACCTGTGAGAATCCCATTCCTATCCCGATTAAAAAACCAGAAAACTGAGAATGATAATAAAAGATTCCTGTCATATCTAAAAGACTCAGTAGTCACCATACCCCTCCTTGATGCTTGTTATCACATGCCGAAGTATAGCGCATACTTTAAAAAATTACTCGCTAACCGAAAGAAGCTCGAGGGTCTTGTGACCCTAGGGGAAGAATGTTCGGTGGTAACCCATCGAGGGCTACCAAAAAAGGTAGACGATCCAGGAAGCTT
The DNA here is from genome assembly GCA_030686995.1 of Artemisia argyi. Taxonomy (NCBI): domain Eukaryota; kingdom Viridiplantae; phylum Streptophyta; class Magnoliopsida; order Asterales; family Asteraceae; genus Artemisia; species Artemisia argyi. Next base: position 160,518,851 of record CM060696.1, on the reverse strand, counting down.
CACCTTGCCTTGCTCCATAGGATCTCTATCAATAAAGAATGCTCTTGCCGATTTGGGGGCAAGTATCAACCTCATGCCTCACTCTATGTTCCTTAAACTAGGATACTCTGGATTAAAGCCTACCCGTATGAACATCCAACTAGCCGATAGATCAGTCAAATACCCCATAGGGATATGCGAGAATGTGCTAGTCAAGGTTGGGAAATTCAAATTCCCGGTCGACTTCGTAATCTTAGAGATGGAGGAGGATGACTTGGTACCCATCATCTTAGGGAGACCATTTCTTGCGACAACTCGTGCAATCATTGATGTTCATGATGGCAAGTTAACCTTACGAGTGGGAACCAATAGCATAACCTTCGACATTAAAGACTATATGGATCTCTCTCTCGAAGCAGCTAACCGGCTCTACTTCATTGGAGAGGTCGATGAACTTACTGATGTCATTGATAGCTGTGTTGATGAACAAATCGAGGAAGGCTGGTTACGGGATGAGAGTTTTCTCCCTTTGTTAGAGGTGGAAAAGATGGAGGATGTTGGTGAAGTCTCCTTCTACCCTAGACAAGAGGCCACGGAGCATCTCGAGCTCCGAAAACCCGAAAACAAGCTTAAGCCTTCTATTATCGAACCTCCTGAGCTAGATCTTAAGGAACTTCCTAACCATTTAGAGTATGCCTTCCTTCAGGGAGAGGAACAACTGTCGATAATCATAAACTCTTCCCTCGAACATGAACAAAAAGGTAAACTCTTGGAGGTCCTAAAGAAATATAAGGGAGTGCTTGCGTGGAGTGTAGCCGACATTAAGGGGATTGACTCAACTTTTTGCACGCATAAGATTCTCATGGAAGAAGATTATAAACCTAACGTGCAACCCCAGAGGCGGGTGAACCCCAACATTAAGGAAGTTTTAAAGAAAGAAGTCATCAAACTTCTGGATGCAGGATTGATCTACCCAATCTCGGACAACACATGGGTTAGTCCTGTACAGGTTGTACCTAAGAAGGGTGGAATGACTGTAGTTAAGAATGACAAGGGTGAGATGGTACCCCAAAGAACAGTTACTGGATGGCGGGTATGCATCGATTATAGAAAGCTCAATGATGCCACGAGGAAATATCACTTTCCCCTACCATTCATTGACCAAATGTTAGAGAGATTATCTGGGCACAAGTACTATTGTTTCTTGGATGGATTCTCAGGATATTTTCAAATTCCCATAGCACCTGAGGACCAAGAAAAGACCACGTTTACTTGCCCTTATGGAACGTTCGCCTACAAAAGAATGCCTTTTGGGTTGTGTAATGCCCCCGCCACTTTTCAGCGATGCATGACCGCAATCTTTCACGAACTTATGGAAGACAGCATGGAAGTTTTCATGGATGACTTTTCGGTCTTCGGGAACTCCTTCGACCGCTGTCTTGCTAATCTAGAAAAAATGCTTAAACGCTGCGAGGAAACCAACTTAGTGTTAAACTGGGAAAAATGTCATTTCATGGTGAAAGAAGGGATTGTGTTAGGACATAAGATCTCTGGTAATGGGATAGAGGTGGACCAAGCTAAAGTTGAGGCTATATCAAAGCTATCGTATCCCACGACTGTTAAAGCAATACGCAGCTTCTTGGGGCACGCCGGATTTTACCGGAGATTCATCAAAGACTTCTCCAAAATAGCCCGGCCAATGACTCAATTGCTAATGAAGGATGCTTCTTTCGATTTCTCCCAAGAATGCAAGGATGCATTCGATCTCTTAAAAAAGGAGCTCACACAAGCTCCAATCATGACTACACCCAACTGGGAGTTACCGTTTGAAATCATGTGTGACGCTAGTGATTTCGCTGTCGGGGCTGTATTGGGCCAACGGCGTGACAAGCTATTCCAACCTATTTACTACGCTAGCAAAACCATGAATCCCGCTCAAGAGAATTACTCTACCACCGAAAAAGAATTGTTAGCCGTAGTGTTCGCATTCGACAAATTCCGGCAATATCTTGTCCTTTCAAAGACAGTCGTTTTCACTAATCACTCGGCTCTTCGATATCTTTTTGCTAAGCAGGATGCTAAGCCACGACTAATTCGGTGGATCTTGTTGTTACAAGAATTTGATGTTGAGATTCATGATAAGAGGGGGGCAGAAAATCTGGCCGCAGATCATCTATCTCGTCTTGAAAACCCCTTGGATGAGCACGATAGAAGTGAGATTTGGGATTCATTTCCTGACGAACAACTCATGTCAGTGATTGATTCGGAGCCTTGGTACGCCGATTTTGCCAACTATCTCGCAAGCAGACTCGTTCCAGAACACCTGACTAGGTACGAAAGAAAAAGGTTTTTTCTCAGTTAAAATACTACTTCTGGGATGAACCATTTTTATTCCGAAGGTGTCCTGACCAAATAATAAGACGTTGTGTTTCGGAGAGTGAGGCAGTAAAGATTATGAGGGAATGTCACTCTGGTCCCTCTGGAGGGCATCATGGAATAAGCACCACCGCCCGAAAGATTTTCGACGCGAGATTCTATTAGCCCACAATTTTCCGTGATGTCAAGGAAATGGTACAGGCATGCGATGCATGTCAATGGGCCAGGAACATTTCACACAGGGATGAAGCGCCTCAGAATTTTATACAAGTATGTGAGGTCTTTGATGTCTGGGGAATTGACTTCATGGGACCTTTTCCATCTTCAGGGGGGAACGAATACATTTTAGTTGCCATCGATTATGTTTCAAAATGGGTAGAGGCACAAGCCCTTAGGACCAATGATGCCAGGGTGGTTATTCATTTCCTGAAAAAGCTTTTCGCTAGATTCGGGATTCCTAAAGCCCTCATCAGTGATAGGGGAACCCACTTTTGCAATGCGCAAATGGAAAAGGTCATAAGGAGGTATGGGGTTTCCCATTGGTTTTACACCGCATATCATCCACAAACCAATGGCCAGGTCGAAATACAAACAGAGCTATTAAAAGAATACTAGAAAAAATGGTTAGTCAAAATAGAAAAGACTGGTCATTTAAACTCGACGAGGCCTTATGGGCATTCCGAACCGCTTACAAGACACCTATTGGAACGACCCCGTTTCGCATGGTGTATGGTAAGGCATGTCACTTGCCAGTAGAATTAGAATATAAGGCTTATTGGGGCGCTTAAGGCATGTAACTTAGATTATACAATTGCCGGAACCAATAGGTTCTTGCAATTACACGAACTTGATGAGCTTAGATTAGAAGCCTATGAGTCTTCCATTACATATAAAGAGAGGGCAAAAAGATGGCATGACCAAAGAATTAAGAAACCCAAGGAATTTTCAGAAGGGGACAAAGTCCTATTGTACAATTCTCGGTTAAGATTATTTCCAGGGAAACTCAAGTCTAGATGGTATGGACCATTTACGGTGAAAAGTTCCTCTAAAACTGGAACCGTTGTGTTATTAGACGATGAAGGTAGAGAATTCACTATTAACATACAACGTGTAAAACATTATCAAGAAAATAATAATGAAATGGTTAGTGAAGAGGATGTAACGTTTGATGATGAGGTCACGTAGTAACCCATGACCTTGAGTCTAGCTACAAGACTCATAAATAAAGAAAAGCGCTTCTTGGGAGGCAACCCATGTTTTGTGTGATTTTTATTTTGTTTGTTTGTTATTTGCTTCCGTATGCATGCTTTTTTTTTATTGTTGGTAGATCATGTTTCTAAACTAGATAGTGAAAATACTTTACTTTGTTGTTTGGCCTAGTCTTAACTTCATCCAAATGTATTTTTGCAAAAGATAAGTGTAAGGGGAAACCCCAAATATGTTTTTAAGAAAAAAACCGATCATGATTCTCCACAATATTAAGTGATCATGTATATTCGTATTTATTAGAGTCAAATGCTTGTATCGAGTCATAATGATGTTTTGCAGGATTTTCCAGGAAGTAGGACCAAGTTTTTCCAGAAATTTTCCGAAAACTTAACATAAGAATTTCTGCAGGTCACTTCTGACGACGTCACGAGTTTACTCTTGACGGCGTCACGTGTAAAAATCTGGAAATTTTACCAGTTTTGTTTTTCTAACGGAGTCTTAAAGTTTTTGTTGAATTATTAGTTTTATAATCTCCAGGAAATCAGCAAACATCATTCCACAAGCATTATATCTTATTTTGTTTTCTAGGATTTATTAACATATGTAGATTGCCGCCGATTTTATGCGAGGTTGCCTTGTCTGTTTTCTCAGGATTTACAGGTTATGTATAACAAGAAGATGATTATTATTCTAGAAGGGAAGCTTTGATTGTTCATTTTCTTGGAGGAAGATCTAACTTGGCCACCTTATTATCCATACCGAGCGAATCAGGGGAGTATTTGATTTCAATTGTTTTACTTATTTCACTTTTACATTCTTTACTTGAACATTGGGGACAATGTTCATCCTAAGTGTAAGGGGAGGGTAAAATGATGATACCTTACAAATACACTTTCGCTTGAGTTTGTTTGTTTAATAGTAGATGTGTAATAAAACTATGAGAAATACTTGTTAGTGTAATTTTAGCACCAAATTTAAAATTTTTTACAACATTTAGGAGTGAAACTTTAGCCATAGCAAGCGTCTCATGGATAGGAGATTGTATGACTAGCACAGAACCGTACCATTTAGAAAAATTTTCCACCCAAATATGTGAGGTTCGCCTTTAGATTTGATAGGAAAAGCATTTACTATTAGTGCTTATGAGTGTACCGGTAGCATTTAGATTCTAGAACTTGCGTTAGTGATGCATCCCGAGACCGCTAGTGAGACTACATTCGTGTAGTAGGATTTACTACATGATAAGAGTCATTAGGATCACCCTTGTGTTAAACCCGTATCATAATTACTTGACCATTTAAGTCATATTACTTGGCTAGTTAAGTCAACTAATTTTTCCCACACCTTAGCGTTGTACTCATTTTTAGTACACGAAACCCCTAGTACACCCCTCCGAGCCTATCTTTTCGTTTCTAACTTTAAGCATTTTACTTAAAGGAAGAATTTGTTACACCCCACTTAAATGTACACCCAAATCGCCTTAGCCTTCTGTGTATGCACTCATCTTTAGTGCATTATTGTTATCTGTTAAACCCTAAGTTAATTATCTAATTGATTACATGGTTGCTAAGTCGAGTCATATCCTTGTACATATTGTTTTGGGACGATTGGGACTCATGGGTAAAGTACTTATTTTATGGAGTAATGGGGAAGAACATCATATTATTACCCCCATATGTGCGTTAATCTTAAAAGTACTCCAAGTGTTTTGATTTTCTTAATTCGAGTCATTAGATTAGTTTATTGTAAAGTATGTAAAAATTCAAGTGTAAGGGGAATGTTCATCCCCTATGATGTATTATTTTGGATGTTAGGGTAAGAGTGTATGCAAAAAAAAAAAAAAAAAAAAAAAAAAAAAATCGAAAAAATCAAGAAAAAGAAAAAAAAATAGAAAAAGAGAAAATACATATGGACTACCATCCCGTTTCATTCTATGTTTATTTTATGTTTTTGTTATTTTTCATTTATTAGCTTAAGTCGAGTCTAGTCTTGTCTTAGCAACGCCACATTGTACATGTAATTAACCAAGATTGTTAACTCGCCACCAGTAAAGATTGCCTATATCCAACAAAACCGTGTATTCCATATCCCTACACCTAAGGTTACAACATTTTAAAAGACCTCTTTGATAGTTTATCCTAGGTGCTTACGCCATGTGGTGGAGGTTTGATCCTTTCCCAAGCCTATGGTAATCTATTTTGCTATGACAGGTAGTTAGAGATGTTTTCCATTTCCATATTGTGATATTACTTTATTACACCCGAGAGATGTGAGTATCTAAACACTATTTGTGAGGTGCTAGTATATGACCTCCGTGCTTATCTTTGGTCATTAGTGGAACGATTATTTGTTGTAATTACTTTTATATTAGTGTTAAATAACCCCTAACTTGTATTTTGAGTAGAATAAAAGCGCATTTACTTGAGGACAAGCAAATCTCAAGTGTAAGGGTATATGATGAGGCGAAAAATGAACCACTTTTAGGGGGTCATTTAAGCCCGGAATTGAGTTTAATTGATCAAATATTACCCTAAATCGTTCTTTTTGTGATTTTAGGTACTTTGGGAGTGAAATCTGGAAAAGGAAGCAATTCGGACATTTTTGGAGTATGAAAGTGAAGAAAACGCGAAAGACTTAATTTTCCAAGCTGAGAACAGTACCTGACGGCGTCAAGAGGAAGACCCTGACGGCGTCAGGAGTAAAAGTGGTGATGACCCAGTGCAAACCTGACGGCGTCACAACAAAGGCGTCAAGAGTTAAATTTGTGACGGCCTGCATAAGGAGACTACATGACGGCGTCAGACCCAGATCTAGGCAGTCCGAGAAACTATTTGGCGGCGAGATAATGGCGTCAGACTTTTGTTCTTGTCGCCGTCACCTACTAAACTCTATATATAGTTTTCTATTTTTCATTCATTGGAGAGGAACTTGTGTGGAGAAAACTAGGGCCGAACTTTGTAAACCATAGGTCATATTTTACAGTACTTTCAAGGGTTTTCACCCCTTGAATCCTTTCAGGTTCAATTGAGATAAGTCTTCTCTTAATTCAATAGATATGTCTAAGGGTGAGCAAACGGACCGGATGGACCGGACCGACCGACAAAACCGACCGGACCGGACCGGACCGACAACATTCGGTCCGGTCCGCGGTCTAGGCTTTTCTGCTAATTCGGTCCTCGGTCCGGTCCGGACCGACCAAAAAACCAAAAAAACGTGCCAAAATATGCCTAATTGGACCGGACCGACCGAAGACCGGACCGGACCGAGACCGGACCGACCACATTCGGTCCGGTCTCGGTCTATGGTTTTTCCGGTTCTCGGTCTTCGGTCCGGTCCGGTCTTGGCCGATCCGGTCCGGTTTTTGGACCATGCTCACCCTTAGATATGTCTATGTATTGGTTGATTATATCTTTTACTTGTCTTGATTTTAACATGCTAGGCTAGATCTATCTTGTGTTTGCTTAGATCTAATGAAACCTAGATGTTAATTATGTGTTGATTGCATGTTTATGGTTGTATTGGATGAATGATTTCAGTGTTAGGCTTAAGAAAACTGGCAGATCTCCATTGTGTGACATGCTTGAACGTCTTAGGAAACATGAACCAATGTGTACTAGGTTTTATTGGTTGTATTTAATGCATGAGTAAATTCTAATGATCCCATGTTAGGAGCTTCTTAGCCGGCTCAACATAGGAGTGAAGTAGGCGCTCATAGGATTGGGGAAGTAAGTACGCCACCCCATGAATGGTATTAAGGAATACAATCCGTCATCCACGCAACTATAACAAGTAATTAACGTGTAAAAGATATCTAGGGAGTAGTGAAATCTAAGTAAACACAATTCTCCCACATATTGCTCACAACTCTAGTATAATTTAGTTTTATTTTCATTTTAGTATTTTATTTTGATTGCATCTTAGTATTGGGTTAGTTGACTAGCAACTAATTCCGCCCAAATCCTTTAAACCCGAGATTTTAATTTGCTTTCATAAAAATATAAAAATACAAAAAGAATCATCCCTCATCTCTAGACCTAGTCTTTAGGTTTTCTAATCCTAGCGATACTATTCCTAGCTGAACGATCAATCCCCCGGTACTTGTCATTATACTATACTACATCGATAAGGTACACTGCCTGGTGGGGGTTGTAAGCTTCTCGAGATCCCTCGAGAGTTAAAGCCTGGTGCAATCCCTACGCATCAAGTACTAACACTTGTAACTAATACACTAGCGGTACTAAAAGTAAAGAATATGAAATGTTCAATACTCTTTTAGAAGCAGACTCTCGCAGAACCATGTCGAGAGCTTGAACATGGTACCAGCTCCAATTTTTAGCCCAAAAACGAAGTTCTTATCAGAGGTCACACAGGAATCAGCTGGCTTATTTGGGATCTCATCTGATAAGAGTTTGTGCTCTGGAGCAGCAACCAAAGTCATCGATTTTCCAATTTATAATGGTTTCTGAGTGGCAGCTTGATCATGGTCATAAGTAGAACAATGTAGCCCAAAACTTAAGTACTTGCAAGCAAACACGAAGCAGGTCTCTTTAGATTAAGAAAAAATAAAACGGAACTAAACTAGAAGAGAACCATGAGTACGTACCAGCAGGGCACCAGTTAATGAGGAAGTTAAAACTATATGAAACTACCCATGCACCAAACTAGTTCACTAGCACGGATAGACTCCCTGCAATGCCTTTTATGTGCAGCGGAAATATCTGTGAACCAAAAGGAACCCGTAAGAAAACATCCAAGAAATGTCCCGGATGAAGATACAAAAAGGAGAATAGGTAACTTTAGTTTATCCTTGGCAACTGATTATTTGAAGAGAAAGTTGGTATTAGCACTGAAACTGATTATTCCCCCTACCCCCCCCCCCCCCCCACACCCCCCCCCCACACACATAAATACATAACAGATAATAAGAAACAAACTTTTTTTTCCCAAAAAGTGGTTATTGCGACTTCTCCAGTTTCAAAAAGCATATACCAAACTAGCCAGATATCACTATGGAGTATGGACTATTGCAACACCAAAAGTGATATCTAGCAAGGTTAGGATATGCTTTTTGAAACTGATTATTGCAATTTGAATTCGCAATAATCAGCTTTCAATGTTCAGGAAATAAAGTTGGCAGACACAAACATAAAGCAAATGGACTTGAGAATTGGATTATATAATTTATCTACTAAAAGTATAAATCCAATGATATAAATTCTGTTTACTTGTTTAGGACTTTATTATTACTATAAGGTACCTATTACAGCATTGTCGTAATGGTGCTTACCCTGAAGCCCCATTACGTAATAATATGAGATTTTTCTGCACCAATTGAGATCCAGAAACAAGAACTCCTGCTCCTTCTAGTAGAAGTAATGGAGAGAAGACAACGGGAAGAGGGATAAAACTGGCAGCATTAGGTGTTTTCTGAAACTCGAACAGACCATAATACACATTAAAGTTTTTTCTAGCGTATTGAAGACACCAAATCCTTAATGGGTCATTTGCATTAAAAGGTAAGCAATTTTTCTTGCACCATAAAATCCCAAACAATTCAAATTGGACCAAGGGTAATCTTCAACCTTGACGCCAGGTAATCAGTGTTTAAGCACCAATTTAGTGCCAAGTTTTAAAAAGTTACCTCCAGGACTTTTTATTCGACACTCCTTCCTTCTAAAGCAACTCCAACTATACCTCCCATGTAAGCAAGATAGCGCATGAGCTGTTTTGTGCTTTTAGTTTTACCAGCTCCACTCTCCCCACTAACCAATATCGACTGACTTATACCTTCGTTTATCATAACTCTGCACCAAAATAAAGTTTTTCTCGTTTTGAGTATGATTATGTAATTGATCATTTGGCTTCCCCGGCTTCGGCTTTTGACCTTTTTCCAATCTCGTGCTCATTTTTGTCGGTTTTGGCATCGTTTTTGTTCAATTTTCACATATTCGTACCTGCACATACACAAATACAAAAACATACGTTCTCTTGGCATATTTGGTTAGTATTTGGTATTTTTGGTCTGAATTAAGGCCTAAAAAGGATGTGCGATTCATCACTCATCAGTAATGCATAGACTAACATGCAAATCATATAAATGTAGCATAGTACCGGTATGTAGCATCTGCAACAGCAAAAGGGTGGGGACTTAATTCCTCAAATTGTGCCCCTTTATATTGTACCATCATATGGCTATCATACAAATGTGGTAATCATGTGAACGGATTTACAGCTATCAATATGCTTCCTGTATAAGTCTAGTAGCACCATCTAATTAAATGTCTGAGCTATTTTTAGAAAAAATGTGTATAGGAAATAGAAGTAACAACAAAACTCATGTATATCTCATTAGTATCGTATCTAGAACGTAAGTTATCTAGAACCCCTGGTTCATGCAAATAAACCAACTTTGTCATATCATCCATTCCACATTGTGGTGTTTCAGTATCTTTGGGATATACATTCGATGCCTTAGCAACAACCTGTTATCGACATTAGAAGAATAGATATACATAAAAATGTTGAACATAAGGCCTCGACTCCTCACTTTAAAACTAAATATAGCACGGTACAAAATATTGCATGAAATAAGTAAGAAAAAAAATTCTTTACTTAACTAGTATTTAGATGGATTTTGGGAATAACAACTCAATGGACAACAACTAATATAAATTTATAGAGAAAAACGCTCACCGTCTTACCTGAAGTAGTACGAACTTTAATGTATACACCAGTTGCCTCAATGACTTCCCCATTTAACCAAGCCTCAACTGGATAGTCCACCCAAACAAGTGATCCGACCCCTAAACTAAGAGAGGCCGCCTACAACAAATGGTAACAATGATACTCACGATATAGTATATATAGTACAAGACTCTTTTGACCAAGAAATAGTAATTTTTCAACCAAATAAGCTAAGGGGGGACAGGGTTCAAGTAATTTTTCAACCAAATAAGCACAAAATGAACAATAAGCTAGCAGACAACCAAATCTCAATCAGGTCAATGGGGCTGTTTTGAGCACAAAAATAAGCTAGAATAAGATAAGCAAATGCACAAATAAGCTAGGTTACATGAGCATAAGCTAACAAGCAACAAGTGAGAGCAATTTTTTGAGCAAATAAAAAGCTTTTATGAAGCTTATATGGGGGCTGCTAGGGGACAGTTCTGGTCAGTTGTATGTGCAGGCCTGCAGGTTTGGGGCCACTTTAGGACTATCAAAAGCTTATCAAGAAAAAGTTCTAAAAATAAAATAAAATTATCACTAAATAAACAAGCAATCAAGGTACTTATATCCAGAATTTCAAAGGGTTTGGTGAAGTATTGATGAAATTAAAATGGAGTTCCAAACTGTTTTGAGCACCCTTTTTACTTGTTAGCAGTTTTTTGAAAATGGGTGAATTTAGGGATTTTGAACCAGGAAAGTCAAATGAAAGGTTGTGACACTTGCTAAAACCTGTTTTGAACTAAATGTTAACAAGAACAACAACTATCTAAGCCTAAATCCAAATATTCCTAAATGCCCTGTACCAAATAGTTAACTAGCAAAATTTTGAAAAACTTGCCCAAATACTTAAAATCATTTGGAAATGGATTTTTTTTTTTTTTGCTTCCAAACATCTAAAAACAGTTAACCAAAGTTGATTTGGACAGACATTTATGGTCACAAGTTGTTTTTAGTCAAAACAGTAGCTATCCCAAACACACCGTTAACTTGTGGCAGTGTTGGTTTTTCAAAGCAAGACTGAGGATTTTTATGAAAACTAGAACAACTAAGTTTGAAACAGGTTTGAAATAAAAAAATAAGCAATAACCAATCAACAAAAAGCACTACACAATAAGCTATCAAACAACAGTCAACTAAACAATACAAAAGGAAAGTAATCAATCTTTCAGGTATTTTATCAAACACTTTAGCTGCACATAAAAATATATAATTACAAAATCAAAACAAAGGGAAAAACACCAATTATCACATATTCTGAACTCATAAGCTTCAAAGGTTTAGAATCATTTCAAAGAGACTGTGAGTTATGAACCCTAGATAAATACTTCACAAAAATCAATGGCGAATATAAAAAGATAAGCAAAAACTAATTCAAGTTCTAAATTGAACTAATGACAAATCGATCGATTTGTTGCTTGAACAAGAGTAAAACCATTAAATCTGATAGATTTGACGAATCTAGGGGTTCATTAGTTATATGTAAATTCCGAAAATGACAACGGTGATGGTGACCACTGACAGTGTCCGGTTAGAGTGACGGTGGCCAATGATGGTGGTGGTGCTGGTGGTCGGTGATGTTACAGGTGGCCAGAGGGAGAGGAAGATAGGTAAAAGATAGAAATAGAAAGAGTTTTGTGAACGTGGGATATACATTATATGCCATTTACTTTTTGTAAAAAAATTTAAGTACTGTGTGAGATCTGATAACATATTATGAAGATGGTGTAGTTGAATGTGAAAGGTTAGAGAGAGGGATCCAAAAATGTGATTTTGATTTTGGGGAAAATTAGGGCGGGATATAATGAAAGTATTTAGGGGGAGGACCAAATTTTGGGAAATTTTTTTTAAGACTAATTTAAAATATAAATGTGTGACCATATATGACATTTGGTCACACTATTCAAGTGTGTGATATATATTTGTGGCTAAATTTTCAACAAAAACTAGCAGTCACGTTTAAATAATGTATGACAAATTTGAGTATATGATTTAGCCACATACACAATTACTTCATGTGACCATATATGGATTTTGGTCACACTGTTCAATTGTGTGACATATATTTGTCACATATGTATATATATATATATATATATATATATATATATATATATATATATATATATATATATATATATATATATATATATATATATAATGTGACTAATGTTTCAAACTTATTTGTATCCGTCACACGTCTCAAATTATAAGTGACTAAATAATTAAAACAAGTTTTACTAGATACCTCTAGTCACGAAAATATTCAAATGTGTGGCTGTAGCCTCAGATGTAATTCTGAAATGGTCACACAAGTCGGATCAAGTGTGGCTGTTTATTTTATTCTGATACATTTAGTCACATAAAAAAGTTACTGTGTGACCGTTTGAAAAACATCATGTGTGACGAAATCCCATTTTTGTACTAGTGGTAACATGCTAGTTATAGTAAAAATATGGATTGAGATTATCTAATTAGAATGAACATGATAGGTCATGTTCTCTCACATAAAAAAAAAAAAAAAAAAACCGGGTTTCGCAATAGATCCCACAATTTTGTATATAAAAAACATGACCAAATAACCAATCATGTTTAATCTAACTTGAGACACGATCCAAATAATATTATATAAAACCAAGTTTAAGAATCTGAAAATTTAACTTGAAGAATGATTGATTGATTTTACGGGGTTCATTTATCAACGGGCGGGGTTCAAGTATTCTTTGTGAACCTTGATTGGAAATTGAACGGTCAAAATGGCTTTTTAGCCATTATATATATGAGTCTCGGATGATCTAGTTTCCTCCCCTTCTGGTTTCTATCCAACAATACATTCGTTGACTTTGAAGTCTTTCTCTCATCGCTCAAATCGAACGTTACCCTTTAAGTTTAAACAAAAACATCAAAAAATGGCTGATCCATCCTCAAAATCTCATAAATACGATGTTTTCTTGAGCTACAGAGGCGAAGACACCCGTAAGAGCTTCGTTGACCATCTCTACAGTGATCTTGATGGAAAAGGAATCATAATGTTTAAGGATGACAATAAAATATCGAATGATGCTTTACAAGTAATAGAGGAATCTAATGCATGCATAATTGTCTTCTCAAAAGATTATGCTTCATCAGCATGGTGTTTGGATGAACTTGTGAAGATAATGGAGTGTAACAAAAGAAATGGACAGTTTGTGTTGCCTGTTTATTATTATGATTTTAATCCCTCGAGTTTGCGTAAACACGGACCAGTTTTCGGGGAGTTGTTTGGTAAGTCTAAGATGGGAAAAGTGAAAGAATGGTCTTCTGCTTTAGTTGAAGCAGCTAATCTGTCTGGTTTTGGTTTGACCGACCCAAGGTAATTTTTAAGTTGTGAATATGCCCCAATATGTATGCTAGTATAATTTGGAAACAATTTTATTCCAGGATCGTAGAACTAGTATAATTCGGAAACAGTTTTATTGATCAAATTTGAACATTGTTAGCTCTATATAGGCAATACGTACAAATGAAAACTTATGTAGTATTGTAGCAATAAACAATTGAACGCTTTTATCTTATAATCCAAAATCTGTATGCTGCAACTCCTTGGGGTCACCCGCCTTAACCATTTAAGCTAAAGTCATGGAAGGCTAGTGATTTACCAGACTCTGCATCTTGGGACGTTGTTTGTGGAGTCGAGGGTTTACCGGTCACCAAAGGTGGCTCGGATGTGGTTTCCCTCGTATCATAAGAAATAAAATGTTTTTTTTGCTAAAATTGCTATATTGATTATTGCAGATACCAAGAAACGCGTATCAAAGAAATTGTAGAAATGGTTTTGGGCAAGTTAAAGTTGGAAAAAGCTAAGCTTACTCATTATTCGACTGGGAGAAAGCATGACAAATTAGGAGATACATCCTCAACTTCAAGTCAAGAGAAACTCATTGGAATAGAGCGCCGCGTGCAGCAAGTGAAAGAATTGCTAGAAGTTGAAAAAAGTGAGTAAACACAGGGTAGATATTATAAAAGAATAAATATATGCTGTCTTGTTGATCTGTATGTTTTGAATATGTTTCAGAGAAAACTGCGAACAACTTTGCTTTGTCATCTTCATCTCCTCAACCTTTTAGTTGGACCTACGATGTTTTCTTGTGCTTCAAAAGTAATGACACCTGTAAGGACTTTGCTGATCAGCTCGAATATGCCCTTGAGGAGCAAGGAATTTATGTTTTCAGCAGTGACAAGGGACTTGCCAAAGATGAATCAGTTGTCTCAGATCACTTAAAGGCAATTGAAGTCTCATGTATTTCAGCAGTCATTCTCTCAAGAAACTTTGCTTCTGATTCTTATTGCTTGAATGAACTTGTGAAAATCATGAACTGCAATGAGGAAATTGGACAACTTGTGTTACCCGTCTTCTATGATGTGGATCCTTCGGATGTGCGGAGACAAAAAGGAGGTTTTGTAGAAACCTTAATGCAAAACAAGTCTGAAGATGTAGAACTATGGAGTAAAGCTCTTGTTAAAGCAAGTAGTTTGGCTGGGTGGTACTTGAACGGCACTCCCAAGAGGTAATTTACTCATTTTGCTTGGAAGCCAACAAGTACTCGTTTGATTTGGCTTGATAGATCAATGCTTTATTCTTATTATCTGTTTCCTGTTGTCTAGTTGGTCGTTAATTTAATTTTGTAGTCCACTTAGGAATATTTAATAACATCCAGATTAGTCTTTAAGTGAAGGGTACACACATAGTGTAGATTAGGAGTTTAAGTTATCTGGATTATGTATCACAATGCTTTTACTGTATAGGGTCACTATTGCTGTGGCCAATATCGTGCTAATGTTTCCTTTTTTTTCCTTTCTCCAAAATGTTTCTTCTAATATGTAGTCACGAAGGTACGTGTCTTAAAAGTATTGTTGACATGATTTCAAGAAGATTGGATTCCTTGCCGTCAAGTGTTGATGATAATCTGATTGGAATAGAGGTACACATGAAAGAAGTGATGAAACTGTTGAAACTTGAGTCCGGTGGTGTTCACATGGTTGGGATGTGGGGTATGGGAGGCATTGGCAAAACCACCATAGCCAGAGCTGTTTATGACCAAGTATCAACCTACTTTGACGGTTCATGCTTTATTGAGAACATTAGAGAAGTTTCAAAGTACTATGGTCTTGAGCATGTACAAAAAGAAGTGATCTCGAGATTACTTTTCGATGATAGCCACCTACATGTTGCAAGTGTCAATGAAGGAATAAATCTCATAAGAGATCGCTTGTCCCACCATAAAATTCACATGGTTTTGGATGATGTTGATCACATAAGCCAATTACAAGCCTTGGCTGGTGCATGTGACTGGTTTGGTGAGGGAAGTAGAATCATATTTACAACAAGAGATGAAAATGTGTTGGTGGCACATAATATCATGCAAAATTATAAAGTTAAAGCATTAGGTCACGAAGAATCCAGGCAGTTTCTTAGAATGCATGCCTTTAAGAAGGATGATCTTACAAAGGGATGTGTAGACCTTTTACATGGGGTGATTGATTATGCTGCAGGTCTTCCTCTGGCTCTTAAAGTTATAAGTTCTCAATTGTTTGGTAAAAGCAACAAAGAGTGGACAGATATCTTGGCTAGGTTAAAAGTATTTCCTGAAAAAGAAATTCAAGATACGCTAAAAATAAGCTTTGATGGCTTAGATGATGATACCAAGGATATATTCCTAGATGTAGCATGCGTCTTTAATGGTATGCAGAAGCATAATGTAGTTAGGATTCTTGACAGTTGTGGGTTATCTGGAGACAATGGAATTAGACTACTGGAACAAAAATCTCTCATATGCATTGATTCAAATGGGTGTATTTATATGCATCATTTATTAGAACAAATGGGTAGGGATATAGTTCGCCAGTTGCATCCAGATGCGCCCATGAAACGTAGCCAACTGTGGCAGGCTGATGAAATTTCAGACAGACTGATGGACAAAAAGGTGAGGATCAAGATTGATAATTTTCAAAGTTCATCAAATCTTCTTGTGTACTTTTTTTTTGTCATGATTTATTCTCCATTTTCCATTTTCAGGGTAGGGAAAAGATTAGTGCGACAGTTGTTGACAAAATGCATAACCAAGATGCTATAAATATGACTGAAGCATTCAAGGGCATAACAAATCTTAGGTGGCGCTAGGTTCGTAGATTTTTTTTTTTTTTTTTTTTTTTCGGAAATTTGTTATCTGTCAAAGATAATTATAGTGTAATCTAAATGAATTGCACGGTAATTGTTTTGTCAAAAGAATTGTAATTGTAATCTATAATAATAATAATAATAACAACTTCTATAGCTAGAGGAGTGAGAGCCCAGTTAGTATCTCGGCTTCCTACTAATTTTTTGTAAATCCTATAAGTTTCTAATAAAGTGATGTTTAAAAAAAATTAATAATAATAATAATAATAATAATAACTTCTATAGCTAGAGGAGTGGTAGCCCAGTTAGTATCTCGACTTCCTACTAACTTCTTGTAAATCGAGTTTCTAATAAAGTGATGTTTAAAAAAAAGAATAATGACGACGACGACGGCGGCGGGCCGGCGGCGCGAACTGGTTTTACTACGAAATTTTCCTACGGAAATGAAACTGTGTGAAATTTCACACGGGCTAACGACAAATTACACACCAAATTGTTGACCAAATTTCAGTGGGAAATATGTCGTAAATTTCCCGCGGATTTCCTACTATTTACACGCTAAATTGTTGACCAAGTTTTTGTGTGAAATCCATCGCAAATTTCCCACAGATTTGTGACTATATTCACACTATTTGTGTTTATTAGATGTCCATGGAAAACTTGTGTGTAACACCCTCAAAATCTGGTTTAGCGGAAGCATACATTTGGGTGTTACTAAATTGGTAATCACAACGCAAAGATATAGAGAACGGATTTGAAAACCCGTTTTAAAACATTTTACATTACCAAAGTTAAATTGTCATACAACAAGTTCAGTTTACTTAGATAAGCCCATAAAAATAAGTTGGTCCTGGTAAAACGTCACAAGTTTGTAAAAACACTTCAGAGTCGCTGCGACCAATGCCGTGCCTTGCCTTCAACACATACACTCAATTGCCTAAAAAAACAAGCTAAAAGTCAGCTAACGCTGGCGAGTTCATAGGTTTAGGTAAATAAGCACATATGGACCATAGCAAATAAATCAGCAAACACACACTAATTCTATATGCAACACGAAGCTCATCCAACCGATACTAGACAAAAGTATGCCAAAGGCATAGTAAAATAAGGGTGCCCTTGAGTGTTAATCCCCAGATACTTGACTATTCGTCATGGTAAACGTTCGCATTGGTCTGCCTGGTCAACCGAACGAGGGAGTCACCCCCAATAGATCTATTTATATCATACTCGCTTCCCTGAAAGAATTGACGGTTGATGATAAAAGCTCAATGGGATTCAAACAGACTTAGGTTTTTCCACATACAAGTGCGTAAAACAAAAGTTCAGTTTTAGGTCCATGAAAACAGTTTTGCATGTTTCTCACCCCAAGGTTTATAAAACAATACTTGTAAGAAAATGGCGCTATGAACTCACCTTAATGATATGAATCTGCTAGTCAATAAGTACTACAGTGCAACCGCTCCGACACGCGACCTTACCAATCTCATATGAAACTCTAAAATAGGGCTGTAAACGAACCGGACGAACACGAACGGAGCTCTGTTCATGTTTGTTCATTTAATTTTACCGGACAAATAAACGGGCACGAACGCTTAAACGGACGAATCTTCTTGTTCATGTTCGTCCATTAAGACACTAAACGAACGCTAAACGAACGAACATAAATGAAAATAGACAAACAAACATAAACTTTAGACAAAAATACATCGTTGGTCCCTAAACTTTCCACAAACTATCGCCATGGACCTTAGCTTTCTAAAATCGTCGTCTGGCGTCCAAAACATGAGAAGAGGTCGAATGCGTCCCTTGACCACCTTTGTCTTGGTCAACGCTTATGTTTTGGTACATTTTTCACCACACTATGGTTAAATCAATCAAGAGTGATAGTTTAGGGAGCAACTAAGAACTATGCTTTGTGGAACTTGAGCCTATCTTTTCTAATACGCTAGTTATAATTCGCGCGAAACCAATTAACCCACAAACCAAACACATTTACACACCATAATAACACACACCCTTATCCAGACACTGTTGGGATATAAAAGATTAAGGTACTTCTGTATGTCAAAGTACTGCTGCATGAAGAATAAAGTCAAAGTACTGCTGAAGATAGAAGTCAAAGTACTGCTGTTTACTGAAGAATGTTCAAAGTACTTCGAAGGAAACAAGGACTTATGTGCAATATTAGTTAAAGGATTAATGTGTAATATTGAACGAATATTCTAGAATTAGTTAGGGATAATGACTTATCGTTCAAGTTATATGTTGTAAACCGACTTAAGGTTATCTATATAAAGAGCCTTAAGAGGTATTAGTCGATATAAGTTTTAGAGTTGTTCAAAGTCGATAGTAGTTAGGGATTGTTAGTGAATCTGTGTAACAAAGCAGGTTCAAAGTTTGGTTAATATAAAAGTTCTTCTTAAGCTTTGTGTTAGTAGATTCCGCATACTTTACAAGGTTAAACAGTGTTTCAATATTAATAGTGTTAAGTTTACTTAATATTATTAAACCTTTACAAGCTACAAAGTAGTTTGATCAGAGTACATCGATCCAACAAGTGGTATCAGAGCTTGTGTTGGAAACTCTGATTAAGAAGAAAAACCTTTAAACCGATTTTACTACAAACCCTTCAAGATGTCGACAGAGGCTGCACCTGCTCCATCAATCACTGCTGTTAGAATTCCTATTGTCAAGAAGGGAGAATATGACTTATGGGCCATGAAGATGAGGCAGTACATTGCCATCACAGACCATGCACTGTGGGATGTGATTGTCAATGGTAATATGCAACTTGAAGAACCAGTGGAGATTCCTGGACAACCAACACCACCTAAACCAACCATACCAGCTGCTACTAAAAGAAATCAAGACAAAGCTCTCAACATACTGCTCTCTGCTATTCCTGATGGTCACTTATTAAAGTTTCATGATGCCAAGGATGCCAAACAACTATGGGCTGCAATTAAGAAGAAGTTTGGAGGTAATGATGCTTCTAAGAAGATGCACAGGAATTTGCTGAAGCAACAATTTGAAACTTTCACTGTTGGTGAAAGAGAAGGTCTTGATTCTGCTTATGAAAGATTCAAAAATCTTCTGAGTATGCTAGAACTATATGATGCCGAGGCATCAGTTGAAGATGCTAATTTGAAGTTCTTGAGAAGTTTGCCATCAGCATGGCATGTAGTTGCTACTATGATCAGAGGACAACCAGGGCTGGATACAATGGACTTTGATGATCTCTACAACAATCTGAAGGTGTATGAGCATGAGATGAATGGTACTACAGGTTCAAGCACACATCAAAAATCCCAAAACATTGCTTTTGTCTCTTCAAAACAGAAGCAGTACTTCCAACAAAGGTACTGCTTATCCTGTCCAAAGTACTGTGACTGAAACTCAGGTTCCATGTACAACAATGGTCACTACCACTTCATCACAATCAATTACCCCCACCTCAGATGATGTTCTATGTTCATTCTTTGCTCAACAAGCATCTCTACCTGTAACCTATCAAGAGGATGTATTGCAAATAGATGATGATGCTTTGGAAGAAATTGATATTAGATGGCAAGTTGCCATGCTCACTGCAAGGATCAAGCAGTATGTGAATAAGACAGGAAAAGGCATCAATTTCAGAGCTAAACAGGGAATAACATTTGATAAGTCCAAAATTGAGTGCTTCAATTGTCAAAGGACTGGTCACTTTGCAAGGGAATGCAAATTTGCAAAGTATCAAGCAAACAAGATGATTGAACCACCCAAGCCTGAAAGAAAAGAGATTCTTATTACTGAACCAAAACCAAAAGCTTTGGTTGCTCAAGAGAATCTGTCAGAGATTGATTGGTCCAATGAATTTGATGATGAACCTGTAACCTATTCAATGGTTGCATTGGAAGACTGGAGCACAACATTTGATGAAGAGCCTGGATATGCAGCTTTGGAGTCAAGAGATGGTCTAGGAAGCTTTGATTGGAGCATGGAGTTTGAAGAAGCACCTGTTCAGCTTGTAATGGTAGCTACTTCACCAAGTTCATCCACTAGCTCTGAGGTATGCTCTAAGTGCAATGATATGTATCAAAAGTTACTTAGTGAATATGTAGCTGAAAGAGATAAATTTCAAAGGGCTAGGGCTGAGATAACTGGCTATCAATTGACTTTAGAGTCAATGGAGGCCAAAATAATTACACATGAAAACAATGAAGTAACATGGGCTGAAACATATAAGCAACAGGAATACCTAGTTAAGTTGAGTGAATGGAAACTAGGATGTAAGGTGTCTGAACTAGAGAAAGTTACTGCTGAGAGAGATAAGTTATTAGAAAAACTTGCTGTTTGAAATGAATCAGGTCTGTCACATGTTCAATTTGTTGAAAAGCAAAGAACATCAAACATTAAAACTGGCCTAGGTTATGATAATGATAGCAATGAAGGCATTCCATTTAAGGGTAAGGAACTAAATCTTATAGTAGATACCTCCACTAGTGATGAAGAGTTCATAAGTTTAGATGAAAACACTTCTAGTGATGAGGAATACCCTAGTCCAACACCTCCTGAATTTAAGAAAGACAAGGGATATAATGCAGTTCCTAATCCCCCAGGTAGCTTTCAACCACCTAGAAAAGATGTTTCTTGTTATGGGGTAGATAATCTAGAGTTTAGGAAAAAGCTTAAAAGTCAATCTAATCCTGAAACTTTAGAAAAATCTATTGAAGCACCTAAGGTTGATGAAAAAAAGTTTTCAAAACAAGCAGTACCTTCAAACACTTTTCAAAGTACTGCTGATCACTCAGCAATACCTCCAAGAAAATACTTTCAAAATACTGCTAATTTTAGAAAACCTTATGGAAAGGGATTTGGGGATTTTGGTCCAAAAGTCTGTTATGTATGTTATAGTCCTCATCATTTGATTAAAGACTGTGACTATCATTCAGAATACTTAAGTAAATATCCAAAGACTAGAACTGCACAACCAAGTCATAGGGAGAATAAGCCAAGGGACAACAAACCAGTCTGGAATTATACAAATAGGGTTAACCATAGTAATTTCTCAAAAGACTATAGGTACCCTCATCAGAAAAGATCATACTCCAAACCCTCAGTACATTCACAAAGTACTGATAGAAAGTTCCCTAACCAAGATGCTTCTAGCAAACACTCAAGTGTAAGACCTAGGAGATTCAACTACTACAAACCTAGAAGGCCTTACAACACAAGAAAAGATGCTAGAACACAGAGCCCAACTCCTAAAGTTACAACTAAATGGGTTAAGAAAGAAAGTACTGCTGGGGAAGAACCAGTACTTTCAGAGGTTAAGGGTGAAAAAGGGAAAATTGATCATGATAAACCAACAGTTTTGGAAACAAAAACCTTAATTCTTGATCATGTTTTCAAAGACAGTGGTGATTACATACTCAAAGAATTTGAGTATGTCACTCCACAAGGGGAACACAAGTCAGTAATGGCTTAGGTTCCTAAAATTAACTAACCTTTTTCATGTGTATGCAGGGCAACCCAGCAGAGGAGCTTAAAGATCATCTTATTGTAGATAGTGGTTGCTCTGGAAGTATGACAGGAGAAAAAAAAGCTCTTGTCAGATTTTAAAGCTTATTTTGGAGGAAAAGTTGCATTTGGGAATGATCCTGATGGAGGAAGAATAACTGGCAAAGGAACAATCAAGGCAGGAAACATTGATTTTGAGGATGTTAGATATATGAAGGAGCTCAAATTCAATCTTATGTCAGTCTCTCAGATTTGTGATAAGAAGTACCTTGTGTTATTCTTTAACACATAATGTCTTATACTTTCTCCTGATTTTAAGTTAGAAGATAGAAACTTGGTGATGCTGAGAGCACCAAGAACTAATGATGTGTACAGCATAGATTTAAAGAATGTCAATTCTGCTGAAAGAGCAACATGTTTGATTGCAAGAGCAACTATGGAAGAAGCACATCAATGGCACAGAAGATTGGGGCATGTAAATTTCAAGAACATCAATAAGCTGGTCAAAGGAAATTTAGTTAGAGGTTTACCTCATAAGCATTAATAATGAATTCTACCGGTACACTCATAAGCACTACTAATGAATGTTTTTCCTATCAAATCTAAAGGCGAACCTCACAGATTTGGGTGGAAAATTTTTCTGAATTGTACGGTTTTGTGCTAGTCATACAACTCCTATCCATGAGACGCTTGTTAAGGCTAAAGTTTCACTCCTAAATGTTGTAAAAAATTTAAATTTGGTGCTAAATTACACTAACAAGTATTTCTCTTAGTTTTATTACACACCTACCATCGAACAAACAAACTCAAGTGCAATTGTATCCTATAAGGTATCATCATTTACCTTCCCCTTACACTTAGGATGAACATTGTCCCCAATGTTCAATTAAAGAATGTAAAAGTAAAATAGGTAAAAAAAAATGAAAACAAATACTCCCCTGATTCGTTCGATGTGGATAGTGTGTTCACAAGGTTAGATCTTCCTCAAAGAAAATGAACGTTCAAAGCTTCCCTTCCAGAAATATAAATCATCTTCTTGTCATATATAACCTGTTAAACCTGAGAAAACAATCAAGGTAACCTCGCGTAAAATCGGCAGCAATCTATATATATAAGGATATAATGCTTGTGGAATGAATTTTTGCAGATTTCCTAGAGGTTATAAAACTAAAGAATCAACAAAAACTTTTAAGACTCCCTTAGAAAAACAAAACTCGCAAAATTTCCAAATTTTTACACGTGACGTCGTCAGGTGTTAAACCCTGACGCCGTTAGAAGTGACCTGCAGAAATCTTTATGTTAAGTTTCCGGAAAATTTCTGGAAAAACTTAATGTCCTATTTCCTGGAAAATCCTGCAAAACATCATTATGACTCGACACAAGCATTTGACTCTAACAATTACTAATATACATGTTCATTTAATATTGTGGCGAATCATGATCATTTTCGTTCTAATAAACAAATTTTGGGTTTCCCCTTACACTTAGCTTTTGCAAAATACCTTTATATGAAGTTAAGACGAAGTTAAACAACAAAATAAAGCATTTTCACAATTTAGTTTGAAACATGATTTACCAACAATAAAAATAAAACATGCATACGGAAACAAATAACATCAAACAAATAAAAATCAAACAAATAAAAACACACAAAACATGGGTTGCCTCCCAAGAAGAGCTTTTCTTTATTTACGAGTCTTGTAGCTAGACTCAAGGCCATGGGCTATCGTGTGTCGCTTATGCTCACATAACCAAGTGTGAGCCATCTAATAGTCGCCTCATCTTTCTTATAACTGTTACTTAGCTCTAAACATCCGCAATAATACCTTTTATTCTTTTCATGTGGATATTTAAGCCCTTTCCTTTTATCATTCCCACTTAGCATTTCAGGGGGTGGGTACCTATTACATTTCTCCATAGAAAAATCCTTGAACCTAGGGTGTGCACTGGGCATTTGGTAAACAAAATCTTCATCCCCATCTGAGAATGTAATCAACCCTTCCATAAGTTTTTCATCAAGGTTGGTTAACCTTTTGAAGGGTTTCCCAAACACAACTTGGGTTAACTTACTATCGATAAATTCTCCTAGATTCTCCATAACCATGAACTCAACCAGATAAATAAAGCTTCCTACAAACACGTGCAATGCCATTGCCCTAGCAACAATATTACCTCCTTTGTATTCTAACTCATCTACCATAATTTTATTTTATTCACTACGCGAGATTATGTTCATTGGTAGAAATGAGTTAAGGTAGGCATCAAAGCTCCAAAATCCAATTTTACAAGGAAATTGCATATTAAATGAGCTATCATTCTCAATCCTTGTTCTAGGGTTGACATACCTAAAAGGGTCCACTTCGTCTTCCATCCTATCCTTATTAATTACATCACCATCATCTAGGTCCTCATCGGAGTCCGAATAATAAAAAGGACTAGCCCTATGTTCATTATCATGGTCAAACTCCTCCATCTCAGAATTATTGTCAAAGTGATGGTTATGCGAGAGGTCAGGTGGGTTCTCATTTTCCACTAAAGGGATTGGGGCGGGCATTTGGAAATTCCTACGACGAAAAACACGAATAACTGGAATCAAACAATCAATACTGTTGTTATTCATCGAGATAGTTTACAAACAAAGGAAACAAAAAAATTAGACTAAAGAAAACCTAAAAATCAAAATAAAACCTTACTAGAAAGGAATCTAGCAAGTAGACCTAATAAAAAGAAATCCTAACCTAGACAATAACTATTCTCCGGCAGCGGCGCCAAAAACATGATACGTGAGAATTGCGCCCTCGCAACAGGTTTTACCTCTCAAGGGATCTCGAGAAGCTTACAACCCCGACCAGGCAGTGTACCTGATCGTTGTAGTATAGTATAGTGACAAGTACCGGGGAATTGATCGTTCAACTCAGGAATAGTGTCATTAGGATTAGAAAGTCTACAAAACTAGGTCTAGAGGTGAGGGATGATTCTTTTTGTATTGTTATATTTTATGGAAAGCAAGAAAAATCTCGGGTTTTGAAGGAGTGTGCGGAATTAGTTGCTAGTCAACTAACCCAATTAACTACCAATTCAATCAAAATAAAATAAAAGAAATAAAAATAAAGCTAATTATCTAATGCGGTGGAAACAATAATGAGAGAAGTTGTGTTTACTTAGATTTCATTACTCCCTAGATATCATTTACAGGTTGATTAGCTTGTTACAATTCCATGGATGACGGGTTATATTCCTTAATACTAGTCATAGGGCCGTGTACAATATTCCTTAACTCTATAAGATCCTACTTCACTCCTATGTCGAGCCGTTAGAAGCTCCTAACATGGGATTGATGAGTGTGTAAATACTCATCATTTTTACCGTATTTTAACTGCCAAAAAGCGAGAACACTCAAGAATACATCAAAATAATGAAAATATCCCAAAGATCGTGTTTTATATGTTTCTGACGCAAAACGAGTGAAAACAAACGAAAAACGAACAAAATGTGCATATTTGGCAGTTTCAGTCCCCCAACTTTCAAAGTTTTACAAAACTAGTCCCTGAGCATTTATTTCAAAGAAAAGTCAACCCAAACCTTTTAAAAGTCAAATGATAACACAAATGGTCTTTGGGTGAAATGTTTTCAATAATTTACAAGATTGGTCCCTTAACTTTGAGTTTTTGGTAGTTTTGGTCCCTGGGCATTTTAAAAGGGAAAAATGTACAACAACGGTCCTTGTGGAATTATAAGATGGCAAGTTTGGTCCTTGGTTGAAGTTTGGAAAATTGGCAGAAACAACCCTTGGGTTTTCATCTTATTGTAACTTTAGTCCTTATGGTTTTACAAAGCTTAAACAAATGAACCCTTGGTATTATACAAACCAATCCAGCCCACCACAAACTAAATAAACCCCCCAAGGCCCAAAACAACCCCCAAGCCCAAACCCTTTTGTATTACATTTTAATAACAAACGTATCTCTTTTCCTTGACCGGTCAAACCCCAACACCATCCCTTCCAAAAGCCTTCCCCCGTGACCCTGCATCCCTCCAAACACAACCATCACCATCCACCTTGTAATCCTCCCCTGCTACAAGCCAAACCAGCTCCCCATGGTCCCCTCCCTTCACAAGATACCAATGCCAAGTTGGCAATCCAAGGGTGCACAAAATTGATCCACGGCTCATAATCAACAACTTGGAGAACAAGCTCAATTGGATGGCCAAGATGGATTGAAAGAAACAGAACTGGTCCCAGCTCAACTCTCCTCTCACATAAGAAACACAACAAGTAGAAGACAACAGAGACCAAAGGCAACCCTAGTTCAGGCTTATATAAAGATGCCACTTCACAATGAAAGTCTTGTCCTTGTTTTTAGACCATTTTCTTTAGTTTATTCACTGCTTTTACTGTCCAATTGAGTTGTATTTCCTTTTAAGCATTGTAATCTTTTAAGTTTTTTTTAATACAAAATTCAGCTTCTTTTAAATTCATGTCATTCAACTTCAAGTTTGTTTTACTTTTGCTATTTCATATCCTCAAATAAGCTTCTATAAGCTTATTTGAGTTTGGCTGCTACTTTATTTCATAAGTGTTTTTTTTTTTTTTTTTTTTTTTTTTTCAGTTTCAAAAAAAAAAAAAAAAAAAAAAGAAGTTACTGTAGCAGTGCTTATTCACTGCTTATTTTTCATTTACTTTTGCTTATTTACTCTTTATTAAGCTTAAATTATCCTTTTTCTTGCAAAACTCAAGTTAAAATTTGGCACTTCTATTTGAAAATCTCAAACACACCCCTGTAAAGGGGTGTTTGGCACAAGGCTTATCACCGTCTGAAAAACCGTTTTACCATTGTTCTTTCATTACATTAACTTTAGTTGATAGTTTTTAGTGAGTTTCAACCATATTTTATCATTTTTTCAAAAGTTTCAAAGTATTTGAGCTTGTTTTCTAAAATTTGGTATTTTAACTGTTATGTTTTAGTAGAAAGGGTAGAATCATGGTTTAGTTTCCATAAGTTGTTCATTCTTGTTCATTATAGTTCTAAATAGGATAGGGAAAGTTTTTGGTACCTTGTAGTTTACTTTTTAAGTCAACAAAATCACTTTTTTAACCCATTTTCACCCATTTTGCTGTAAAAAAAATGGTCCAAACAGCAGTTGGTTTTTTATTTTTCATTTCTTGAATATGCATCCTTATGCCCTGAAATTTGGTACTGAGCTTCCTTGGCAGCTATTCTACTTCGTAGTATTTTTGTTAATTTTTTATGGTAGCTAGCTGTAGGCCTCAACTATGCCCTTTAGTCATTTTTTTCCTTGTAACCCATTAGTTCAGTTATGCTTATTATTTGCTTTTAGCTAGTTCAAATTGCTTATATCTTGATTCCCTTTAGCTTTTTAGGACTCCCCTAGGTACCCATGTTGCTTATTCCCCCTAGTTTAGCTTTAGCATAGCTTAAAGTCAGCTTGTATATTGAGTTTAGATTATAAATTTCCATTAGTAGCTTATATTCTAACTGCTCTTTACACCCCTCTGCTATAGCTTAATTATTCAGTTTTAGGAAAAATTTTTGTTTTAATAATTGCTTAGTTACATGTGTTCTTTAAGTTTGTTAAGAAAAGATTTAAAAAAAAAATGTGTTTACAAAAAGGGTTGGTCAAGGGGATTCGAACCCCTGACCTGTTGTTTTACGTACCAGACACAAACAACACCACCATTACCATCTGAGCTACCTTTTCTTTTTGTTACTTCTTCCTTTAGTTATGTATTTAACATAGTATTGTTTTGTTAGCTTATTTACTAGTTTAGTTTCTGTATTGCTTATTCTCTTCTTATTTGCACTGCTTATTTCATTGTCTTATTTTTCCTAGCTTTTTATTAGTATATTAGATTTTACTAAAAATTTTCGTAATTTTCCAAATAGTTTAGCTATTTTTCTAGGATTTATTTAATTACTTTAGTTTTTAATTCATTATAAAAAAAATAAAAAGTAAAAAAATATTTTTCTTTTTCCAAAAATTTCTTTTATCATTAGAAAAGTAGAAAAATCATTTTTACACCCGTAGGACTAGCGTAGCTTTGATTTCACTTTTTATTTCGCGCACTCGCGTTTTTTGTTAATTAAATTCTACGTTTTTTTTTTTTTAAGTTTAGATTACGTTTAAGGTTCCTTAGCTTCCTATTATTGTTTCCCGTAGCCTTTTAAGTAGTTTTTAAGTTTTAACTTTCATTCCTTGTTTGAATTCATGTTCTAGTTTCGTCTATTTTAATTTTCATACGTTATTTGCAATTTAGCGTAATTCAACAATTCCAAATAATCAAAACCATTCCTTACAAGCATTTTAATCTCGAATCTCACACGATATTGTCAATTCACACCTCGTTGGGACACGACCCGGGTAATCACTTACCCGGTATCACTTATATATTGTATTCACGAGTCTTTACAAGTCTTCCTTTTCCTAAAGGTTGATTGGTAAACTCCACTCACGTCTACCTTGTATATTAATTTGATATGCGCAGAAACTCAACTATTAGGATCATTAGAATTCTATTACGCATTAAATGTAACCAAAAATCGTAGTACACCTCCAATCATGTTTCTTAAGACGTTCAAGTAAGTTACCAATAGAAGTCTGCCAGTTTTCTTAAGCCTAACATCGAATACAATCATCCATAACAATTATAAACAAACAATCAACCGATAATCAACATCTAGGTTTCACTACATCTAAGCAAACACAATAAAAACCTAGCCTAGCATGTTAAAGAGAAGACAAGCGTACGATATAATCACACAACACATAGACATATTGAATGATTTGAATAAGTACTTATCTTCAATTGAACATGGAAGAATCAAGGGGTTCAAACCCTTGAAAAAGCTGTAAAATTCATCTTAGGGTTTATGCCCTAATATCCCACACAAAGTTACACACTTAATGAATGAAAATTAGAAAACTATATATAGATTTTACACCTTGACGGCGTCATGTATTAACTTGTGACGACGTCAACTCGCCGCCATGATGAAATTCGTATTGCCTAGATCCACTTCTGACACCGTCATGTAGGAATGAGCTCTGGGCCGTCACGTGCATTTGGACCCTGACAGCCTTGGTGACGCCATCAGGCCAATAAGCTTAAAAACTTTCTGGGCCATCACGTTATAAGTTCCACATCCACCTCTTTTGTTACTCTTAACGCCGTCACATGTAAAGTACTCATGACGTTGTCAGGTACTGTTCCAGCAAGGAATTTTGAGACTTTGCCGTTTTCTTCAATTTTATGCTCCAAAAACGTCCAAAATGCTTCTTTTTCCAGATTTCTCCTCAAAAGTACCTAAAATGACAAAAAGAACGATTTAGGTCAATAATTGATCAAATAATCATTAATTCGGGTTTAAATGACCCCTTAAAATTGGTACACTTTTCGCCTCATCAAATAGCTTGTTACAATTGCATGGATGACGGGTTATATTCCTTAATACTAGTCGTAGGGCCGTGTACAATATTCCCTAACTCTATAAGATCCTACTTCACTCCTATGTCGAGCCGTTAAAAGCTCCTAACATGGGATAATTAGAATTCACTTATGCATTAAATACAACCAAAAATTGTAGTACACCTTCGATCATGTTTCTTAAGACGTTCAAGCAAGTTACCAATGGAAGTCTGCCAGTTTTCTTAAGCCTAACATCGAATACAATCATCCGTAACAATTATAGACAAACAATCAACCAATAATCAACATCTAGGTTTCACTACATCTAAGCAAACACAATAAAAGCCTAGCCTAACATGTTAAAAGAAAGATAAACATAAGATAGAATCAAACAATACATAGACATATTGAATGATTATTGGAGCATTTATCTTTATTAAAACATGCAAGAAAGAAGGGTTTGAAACCCCTTCAATATGCAGGAAATTCGACCTAGGGTTTATACACAACTTGTTCCACAAAAGTTCCACACTTTACAATGAAAAATTGGAACAATATATATAGACTTAGTATCCTGACGGCGTCATGTGTTAGCCTCTGACGCCGTCAACTCGCCGCCAAGTTGAAATTCGTATTGCCTAGATCCACTTCTGACGCCGTCATGTAGAAATAAGCTCTGGGCCGTCACTAGTATTTGGACCCTGACGGCCTTGGTGACGCCGTTAGGCCAATAACAAAGAAAACACTCTGGGCCGTCACGTTATAATTTCCACATCCACCTCTTTTGTCACTCTTGACGCCGTCTTGTGTTATAGCTTGACGTCGTCAGGTACTGTTCCAACAAGGAATTTTGAGACTTTGCCATTTTATTCACTTTTATTCTCTAAAAACGTCCAAAATGCTTCCTTTTCTAGATTTCTCCTCAAAAGTACCTAAAATGACAAAAGGAACGATTTAGGGCAATAATTGATCAAATAATCTTGAATTTGGGCTTAAATGACCCCTTAAAAGCGGTACACTTTTTGCCCCATCAGTAAAATTGGGTGTGTGATGGGAATAAGTGGGAGTTCCTTATCCTTCACCCTGAGTATTTTGCACAAGTTGCACCATATAAGGTGTAAGTGATGTAAGTGTGCCTAAAAATCCTTTTCCATTTTTAATTAAGAAAGTAAACATTTTTGGAACCAACTTAGGAGATTCATAAGTGGCTTTATGTGTTCTTACTTTTGAAATTTGGTTTTCCACAAAGAGTTGTATAAATCTTGGATAAAGTAAGTAAGAACCAGACTCTTTGATACTTTTTGCAATCCCTTCCAAAATAATGTTTGAAAAATTAAATGGGTCTCCTTTGCTCAGGCATATCATAGCAGATGCTATGGTAGCACTAAGCTCATTCCACCCAGAAGTTTTTGAACTCAAACAGTGAAGAAGATTATGAACCAAAAATTTATATTGAGAACATAGAAGCCCTTTTTGAAATTTTAAACCAGAATGTTGGCCCTCATATCCGAAATCTTTTAAACCTTCAAAAATGGCAGAGTTAGCAAGACACTTAGTCTCTGTTTCATCATCAAAGAGAAGAAGTTCTCTTATAGAAGATTCAGTAACAAGCACTTGTTGACGATCTACCATGGCCTTAATATGTTTTTCCCCATTCCTAGTTTTGACTTTTGCAGTAAGCCAAAACTGTTTAATGTAGGAAATATATATAGTAGGATTCACAGTTAATGCATACCTAAGAGAAGTAGCATTCAAGAATTTAACCATGTCTGTGAACCCTTCAGGGACCATCTTCTCATCCAATAAGGCAACATTCTTGTGACTTTCTACCCAGGTACGTGTTGATTCCATGAATTGAGGTTTAGAGATTTGGGGATTTTTTACGTAGAGAATAATGGAGTGTTAGGGTTTGAGAAAACTTCAATTTGGAGTGCGTAAAAACCAATTGTGAGGTTCAATTAGGTTTTAAACATGTTTGCAGAAGTTACAGAACCACCCTCACACTTTCAACCATAGCAGCAGAACCCTGTATATCAGCAGAACTAGCAGCAGAGTAATACAACTAGCAGCAGAGTGATTTGGCCAGCAGTAGAGTTGACTAGTCGTAAGTAATTCTTGGTCAAAAAGACAAATATCTTTGTCATTAATGCCCAGTATCACTTTTTGATCAGTATAAAAAGGGATCTAATCTTTCCCTAATTCATCAATCACAAACCCTAATATCTTCCAAAATCAACAATCAATCGAATCAAATCACAATCAAAATGAAATCGACTCCGAAAATTATCAACATCTCATCCGATTCTTCTTCTGATAAATCCACACCACTCCCCCCATACGTTCCACCATTCCGTCCTCCCCACGATGGATGCAGGACCAAAGAACAAGCAAGGAAGAGGAAACATGACCTCCCTGTGTTCAAGGATCTCTTGAATCTTAATCAGACTCCAAGCACATCAAGGGGTAAAGGTGTGATGTCCCCCAAGTCTTCAGCTTCATCAGAATCATCAGATGATCCCAATCCTTGGATCCCTATCCAACCACCTCCAAGAGAACTTATTTCACCATTCCTTTGCACATCATCAGACGAGGATGAACCACAGAGGAATCCTCCTTCAACTCCTGAAAGACCTCAATCTTCAAGACCAAGGCCATCACCCAGAACAAGAAGGTCAAACCCTCCTCTGCCAAAGTCAAGAGAAGTGGTTATTGGCCTTCCAT
The DNA here is from genome assembly GCA_030686995.1 of Artemisia argyi. Classification (NCBI taxonomy): domain Eukaryota; kingdom Viridiplantae; phylum Streptophyta; class Magnoliopsida; order Asterales; family Asteraceae; genus Artemisia; species Artemisia argyi. Next base: position 160,486,761 of record CM060696.1, on the reverse strand, counting down.
GTCCTAGACGTTGATGTAGCAATCTCTTGTAATCTTTGGTAGTCTTTTGTGGTTGACAAGTGTTTGTAATCTTTTGGCTTTATCATGGAATGAATGACATTGTTCTGTTCTTGTTTCTTTAGACTTGTGTATAAACAGCAACAATCATCAATTTGAACTTACCCTACAAAATGTTAGTCCGAAAACCACAAAACACACACACACACACACATGTTGCATATGTACTAGTTATACTCAGCAGTAGAATAGCATTTAGCAGCAGAGTAAAATCTAACTAGAAAAATACTTCATAAGAAGCAACAGAAAAAACTTCAACAGCAGCACAGTTACTTTACAATACTTTACAAAAGCTTAAGGAGATAAGTTTTTCAAAGATTGATCATACCAATGTTTGCAATTAAAAATTGAAACCTCCCCACATTAAAATGTTTTGTGAGTAGATCAGCAACATTGTTATCAGTATGAATCTTGACAATTTGAATTAACTTCTTTTCATAACAATCCCTTATAAAGTGATGTCTTATCTCAATACGTTTTGTTTTAGAATGAAAAATAGTGTTTTTAATGATGCAAAGTGTGCTGTTGTTATCAATATGAATCTTGGTGTTCATGAAATTATACCTATAATCCAGTAGTTGATTTTGCATCCAAAGCACTTGACCACAACAACTTGAAGCAGCCACATACTCAGCTTCAGTTGTAGAATTTGCCACCATTGTTTGTTTCTTGCATTGCAATGACACCAATCTGTTTCCAAGAAATTGGCAACCTCTTGTTGTAGACTTTCAATCTAAGCAAGCTCCAGCGTAGTCACTATCTGAGTACGCTACCAAATCAAAAGGTGAATCCTTAGGATACCAGAGACCCAATTTAGGTTGATGCCTCAGATACCTAAAAATTATCTTCACTGCATTGAGATGTGATTCTTTGGGACATACTTGGAATCTTGCACAGGCACGGACAACAAACATAATATCAGGCCTTGATGCTGTAAGGTACATCAATGAACCAATCATTGATCTGTACAAGTGAATATCCACTTCTTTGCCATTTTCATCCTTCAACAATGGTTTATTAGATTCCATGGTTGTCCTTGCAGGCTTAGCATCTTCAAATCCAAACTTCTTCAAAATATCATTAACATACTTATCCTGACTAATAAATATGCCATCTTCCTTTTGTGTAACTTGCAGACCCAAAAAGAACGTGAGTTCCCCCATTGAACTCATAGCAAACTTATCCTTCATAAGCTTCTCAAACTCAACACACATAGCTTTGTTTGTAGAACCAAAGATGATGTCATCAACATAGATTTGTACCAGCAAAATATCATCCTTGTGTCTTTTGAGAAACAAAGTCTTGTCAATCTTTCCTCTACTAAACCCAGAGTCTAACAAATATGTTGACAAGGTATCATACCAAGCTCTAGGAGCTTGATGTAAACCATACATTGCTCTATTCACCTTGTAAACTTTGTCAGGATGGTCAGGGTCTTCATAACCAGGTGGTTGAGACACATAAACTTCTTCTGTGATTGTCCCATATAGAAAAGCACTTTTGACATCCATCTAATACACCACAAAGTCTTTATATGAAGCATAAGCCAGAAATAATCTAATGGCCTCTATCCTTGCCACAGGTGCAAATACTTCATCATAGTCAATGCCTTCTTGTTGAGTGTATCCTTGTGCTACTAACCTTGCCTTGTTTCTGATGACTATGCCTCTTTTATCTCTTTTGCATCTAAAAACCCATTTAGTTTCAATCACCCTTTGCCCATTTGGCGAATCTACCAAGGTCCATACTTCTTGTAGTTTGAATTGCATAAGCTCATCTTGCATTGCTTCCACCCAGCTTGGCTCTTGTAAGGCTTTATAAGTATTTTTGGGTTCAATTTGAGATAGAAAACAGGCAAACAAGCAATTTTGCAGATCTTTGTGACTATTTCTTTGATGAAGAGATCTTGCAAAGTAACTTTGATGTTGTAGATCTTTCTACTCTTTAGTCATTCTTCTTGTTTGAACAGATGATGTAGGATCACTGAGAATTTGATCTTTGGGATGATTCTTATGAACTCTTGTGGTAGTTGTAGGACTAACAGGAACATTGAGTTCCATATTATTAATGTCAGCATATGCTCCAAACAATTTACCATCAAGAGCTTCATCATCTGTATCATAGTAAATGTTCTCTAGAGGATTCATATTTGGATCATCAGGATAGTTTGGATCAGCAAAATACCTACCCTAAATGTCCACAGATGGAAACTTTGGTAAAGAAGTAGAGTCAATTGGCTTGGCAGCAGAATTGATTGAAGCAGTAGTTGTTTCTTTTGGCCTAGCAGTAGAGTCTTCTGAGTCAGCAGTAGAGTCTTCTGGCCTTGTTGGAGAGACATCTTCAACAACTTTAGGTGCTTCATTGGTTACCTTTTCAACATCAACAGGTATCTCAATGCCTTCTTCTGTTTCCTTAGGTTTCTCATGAGTAACAACATCTTCTTGTGAACTTTGTACCTTCTGAAAGTGTAGTAAAGTTGGACCAATCTTCAATTTCTCAACCAAAACAAGTTCTTCTTGAGGTTTGTTAGTGTCTACACTTGCAATAACTGGCTCATAATTCATGGTCTTGGTAAGGATATCAATATTAAACAACCATTCTGGTCCTTTCTCTTCAGCATTAGATGTGTTCTCACTAAACTTGATATGCAAATTCTCCTCTACATGTTTGGTTCTCTTATTGTAAACCCTGAAAGCTTTACTATTTACAGAGTAACCAACAAAGTATCCTTCATCTGCTTTTTCTTCAAACTTGCCTAACTGATCCTTAGTGTTCAAAATAGTAATAGGACATCCAAATGGTTTAAGGAAATCAATCATTGGTTTCTTTCCATGAAATAACTCATATGGAGTCTTGTTGTGAGGCTTAACTACCTTGCTTCTGTTTTGCACAAAACATGCAGTGTTTACAGCTTCAGCCCAAAAAGGTATAGGTAATTTAGAATCAGATAACATTGTTCTTGCAGCCTCAATCAGTGTCCTGTTTCTTTTTTCTGCAACACCATTCTGTTGTGGAGTTCTTGCAACACTGTACTGTCTTAAAATACCCTTGCCCACACAGAATTGATCCATCACACTATTCTTGAACTCAGTTCCATTGTCACATCTAATTATCTTCACCTTGTGGTTATTCAAGTTTTCAACTCTAGTTATGAATGCCTTGAGAATCTCTGGAGATTCATCTTTAGTAGCTAGGAAGAACACCCAAGTAAACCTACTAAAGTCATATGTGACAACTAGGCAATATGACTTCTTGTTCAAACTATTCACAAAAACAGGCCCAAATAAATCTATGTGAAGTAAATGTAAGGGCTTGGTAATTGTGTTCACAGTCTTGGACTTGAATGAAACTCTGTGTTGTTTACCCTTTTGACATGCAACACAAGTTTCAAAATTTTCAAACATCTTTGTAGGCATCCCTCTCACAAGATTTCCTTTCACCAACTTGTTCATGGTCTTGAAATTCAGATGTCCAAGTCTTCTATGCCATAATTTGGACTCATCAATAGTGGCCTTTGCAATTAGACAAGTCAAAGCTCTTTTGGGAACAATGTTCTTAATATGGCCACTGTATATATTTTCAGTTCTAGGGACTTTCAATAGCACAAATTTATCATCTGGCAACTAAAAATCAGGAGAAAGGATCATACATTCAGTGTTTGTAAAAGGAACAAAGTTCTTTTTGTCACACATTTATGAGACACTAAAGAGATTAAACTTAAGCCCTTTCACAAGAAACACCTTCTCAAAGTCCAAATTCCTTGTTTTTAATGTTCCTCTACCAATTATCTTTCCACCTTTTGGATCATTCCAAAAGCAACATAACCTCCATCAAAAGCCTCAAAGTCTTCAAGTTGAGACTCATCACCTGTCATGTGTCCAGAGCATCAACTATCGACAATAACAATATCTTTTAGCTCATCCTGTAGATTGCCCTGCACATGAAAATAGAGAAATTAGTTTCTCTTGGGGACCCAAGCCGTTACTAAATTGGATCTGCCTTGTGCATCAACATAGTTAAATTTCTTTAAGTCTATTGATGCACTGCTGTTTTTGGAAACATTATTTGAAATAGTTGATTTAGGTTTCCAAGTCCAGCAAGCTGAGGCCTTAACAACATAAAAATGATTTCCTACAACTGTATTTGTTAAAACTTTTGGCCCAGAAGTAGAAAGTTTTGTACTAGCAGCAGAGTGCTTACTAGCAGCAGAGCCAGCAATAGAACCAGTTGTGGTTTTAAAAGCACCATTTGATTTAGCAGCAAAAATAGATCTAGTTGCACCAGATCTTAACAACACATCCCTTGGAATCATATTTCTATTTGGACGAGGGTGAGTATTTTTTGAAACATATTTATGATTCACCCTTGAGTATTGATTCCAAACTGGCTTTTGGTGGTCTTTACAACTATTAATCAAATGCTCAAAACTACCACACTTATAACAAGCCTTCCTCTTTAATTGAAACTCATTACCTAACTTATTTGAAACTAGGTTATTAAAGTTTCCCTGATTACCCCTAGGCTTATTATAAAATATATTCATCTGATCTCTAGGAACCTCACTATATTCTGCCATTTTCCTAGAAATACTCTTACCCAACACAGGTCTCACAAATTTAACTTGTTCAATTTTAGGTTCAACTTTTACAGGAATTTCTTCCTTTTTCACACTTTGTTTTAGTTCAACCTGTTTCTCATCACTATTTGAATTCCAGTCTTCAATAATAGGAGCCTCAGGAAATTTTCTAACTTCAACCTTAGGTGTTTCTTTTACACTAGTACCAGGTTCACCTACAGGTTTTTCCATGTCTAACTCACTTATGAAAGACATTTCTTTTCCTGGTGGAGCATAGGCACTCTTAACTTGAGGAGCAACTTCATTGTAGCCTAGTCCACTTCTTTTTCTCATCAAAGTACTCTCAATTGACTTACTAACCAAATCAGAAGCATGTTTTTGTTTATTTACTCTTACTATATGTTTATCTTTATCAGCAAGAGCTACATCCCTATCTTTTTCTGCTTCTTCTAACTTATTCTTGAGAAATTCAATCTCACTGTTTTTCTTATAAATCTCAACATCTTGTTGGTTAATTCTATCCACATATTCTAGCTCACACTATTTAAGATATTCTAATCTTCTTTCCACATTTTGAATACCTATTTTGTAACCTAAGTTATCAAGTTTTAGGTGTTCAACTTCTTTTATAAGGCTCTTATTCCTAGACTTAAGTTCTTCTACAGTGTCAACACATGATTTAAAAGAACACACAGATAGATCAGAATCATTAGATACCTCAGAGTCAGATCCAGAAGATGATGATGCATAGGCTATAAGTGCAAAGTTATGCACTTTAGGCTTGACTTGACCCACCAGAGAGTAATTGGGTTCTTCATTAGCCATGTCACTCCAATCATAATCACCCAACCCATCACAAGAAACCAATGCAGTTGTGGTATTGTTTGATTCTTCAGAAGTCTTCTTTGGAGTTTCAACATTCTTCTTTGGAGCCCTACATTCCCTGGCAAAGTGGCCTTTCCTGTTGCAATTGTAGCACTCCATCTTTGACTTATCAAAACCCAGATTTTCTTTAGCCCTGTACTTGACTTCTCTCCCAGTTCTCTTCAAGAATTTTCTTGCCCTTAAGGTTAGCATGGCCATCTGCCATTTAAGATCAATTTCTTCAAGATCATCAAGATCAATATGATCCATATCTTGATTGAGAACCTGTGACCTTGTGTTGGTTGTCAGATCATCCAAGAATGCACATACGACAGCATCACTGATGGAATTATTAACACTTAAGCTATAACGCAGAATATTAAAGTTTAACTTAAGAAGAACAGTTTTTAATAACTATCAACACTTCAATATATTTATTATACGAGCACTCGACAATGCTAGGGTTTTACAACCTTGAAGTGAAAACGAGAACAAAGTAATACGTACCTACTCTAACCCTAGGCACCTCCTTTTATAGGCCAAGGAGTCCTATTAGGTTTACAATAACTTTCTATACAAGATAAGATCATTCTAGACGTATAGGATATACACACAATCTATTCTATAATTATCTACTCGTGTATACAAGTTTATCTCTTCAGCAGCAGTTTCACATAGCAGCAGTTTAATTACACTAGCAGCAGAATCATTATCCTTAGCAGTAGATTCGTATTAGCAGCAGCTTGACACTAAGTTAAATTCTGAGCAGTAGAATCTCAAAACCCAACATTTTTAAAAAGTTGCATTACAAAGATTTGCTTGTATTCAATTTTCTTACCCGCTTATCTAAAAGGATGAAGCACAATCTTGTTGTATCTGGATGAGGCACATTTTTTGATGTCCATTTTCGGTGGCCACTGACTTAGATGATCTAAGTCTAGTGTCACAAATTTGAGGGTGTGTTTGCGAAGCGCTGGAACCTGTAACGATATCGGCACAAAAAGTAAGGTCAAAAGCAAACCAAAGATTACCTACTTTATCCAAGACCATAACCACCAACCTTATTATATAGCTTTGTAGACCGCTGGCTACCTCCTTTTGCGTGAACCGGAAGCTGTGCAATATTGAGCCATTAAATATGTATCAAAAGTAAACCATGCCGTTAGGATAATTACGAATCTTTTTCATCTACAGATGGATACCTAAATTTTTTTGTTAAAAATCACAACCATGGCTCACCATTAGGTTGTGGCTTACTTTTGTGAAATACGTAATTTTCACAACAGGTATAGTCATTCCGAGGCACAAAAAGTATTCTGATGCATGGGAATTGCACCAGGTTTTACTTCTCAAGGGATCCCGAAAAGCTTACAACCCCCACCAGGCAGTGTACCTGATCGTTGTAGTATAGTATAGTGACAAGTACCGGGGGATTGATCGTTCAACTCAGGAACAGTGTCGCTAGGATTAGAAAGCCTAAAAATTAAGTCTAGAGGTGAGGGATGATTTTTTTGTATTTTTTTTTATATTTTATAAAAACAATTAAAAATCTCGGGTTTTAGAGGAGTGGGCGGAATTAGTTGCTAATCAACTAACCCAATAACTAAAGATGCAATCAAAATAAAATAACAAAAATGTAAATAAAACTAATTACTAATGTGGAGTGAACAATAAATGGGAAAATTGTGTTTACTTATATTTCATTACTCCCTAGATATCTTTTACAGGTTGATAGTTTGTTATAGTTGCTTTTACAGGTTGATAGTTTGTTACAGTTGCGTGGATGATGGGTTATATTCCTTAATACCAATTGTGGGGTGGCGTACGTACTTCCCCAACTCTATAAGCTCCTACTTCACTCCTATGTCGAGCCTGCAAGAAGCTCCTAACATGGGATCACTAGAATTCGCTCATGCATTAAATACAACCAAAAAAACCTTAGTACGCATTGGTTCATGTTTCTTAAGACGTTCAAGCAAGTTACACTATGGAAGTCTACCAGTTTTCTTAAGTCTAACATCGAAATCATTCATCCATTACAACTATAAACAAGCAATCAACCTATAATTAACATCTAGGTTTTATTACATCTAAGCAAACACACAAAAGATCTAGCCTAGCATGTTAAAATCAAGACAAGCGTAAGATATATTCAAACAACACATAGACATATTGATTGAATTGAAAGGATACTTATCTTAATTGAACATGAAGGGTTCCAAGGGGTGAAAACCCTTGAAAATACTGTAAAAGTCGAGCTAGGGTTTATTCAAGTCATCCCTAAAATTGTCCTCTACACATGAATGAAAATTACAAAGACTATATATAGATTTTCTAAGGTGACGGCGTCAAGAAGAAAGTTCTGATGCCATCAACCCGCCGCCTATGATATTCTTCGACTGCCTAGATCCAGATCTGACGCCGTCATGTGTAATATTGTTCTGGGCCGTCACTACTTTTACTCTTGACGGCCATGCTTTGACGCCGTCACATTTCCACTGGGCCGTCACCATTTTTGCTCTTGACGCCGTCATAAAATTGCTCTTGACGCCGTCAGGTACTGTTCCCAGCAAGGAAAATTAAGACTTTGCCGTTTTCTTCACTTTTATGCTCCAAAAACGTCCAAAATGCATCCTTTTCCAGAATTCACTCCAAAAGTACCTAAAATCACAAAAGGAACGATTTAGGGCATTATTTGATCAAATAAATTCGAATTCGGGCTTAAATGACCCCCTAAAAACGGATCATTTTTTGCCTCATCATATACCCTTACACTTGAGATGTGCTTGTCCTCAAGCAAATGCGCTTTTATTCTAATCAAAATACAAGTTAGGGGTCATTTAACACTAGTATAAAAGTAATTACAACAAATAATCGTTCCGCTAAAAACCAAAGACAAGTACGGAGGTCATACACTAGCACCTCACAAATAGTGTTTAGATACTCACATCTCTCGGGGTGTAATAAAGTATATATCACAATATGGAAATGGAAAATATCTCTCACTACCTGTCATAGCAAACTAGATTACCATAGGCTTGGGAAAGGATCAAACCTCCACCACATGGCGTAAGCACCTAGGATAAACCATCAAAGAGGTCTTTTAAAAGGGTTATAACGTTAGGTGTAGGGATATGAAATACACGGTTTTGTTGGATATAAGCAATCTTTACTGGTGGCGAGTTAATCATCTTGGTTAATTACATATATGGCGTTGCTAAGCCAAGACTAGACTCGACTTAAGCTAATAAATCAAAATAACAAAAACATAAAATAAACATAGAATGAAACGGGATGGTAGTCCGTATGTTTTTTTTTTTTTTTTTTTTTTTTTTTTTTTTTGCATACACTCTTACCCTACCATCCAAAATAATACATAATAGGGAATGAACATTCCCCTTACACTTGAACTTTTACGTACTTTACAATAAACTAATCTAATGACTCGAATTAAGATAATCAAAACACTTGGAGTATTTTTAAGATTAACGCACATATGGGGGTAATAATAGATGTTCTTCCCTATTACTTCATAACATTAGTACTTTACCCATGAGTCCCAATCGTCCCAAAACAATATGTACAAGGATATGACTCGACTTAGCAACCATGTAATCAATTAGATAATTAACTAAGGGTTTAAACATATAACAATAATGCACTAAAGATGAGTGCATACACGGAAGGCTAAGGCGATTTGGGTGTACATTTAAGTGGGGTGCAACAAATTCTTCCTTTAAGTAAGATGCTTAAAGGTAGAAACAAAAAGATAGGCTTGGAGGGGTGTACTAGGGGTTTCGTGACTAAAAATGAATACAACGCTAAAGTGTGAGAAAAATTAATTGACTTAACTAGCCAAGTAATATGACTTAAATGGTCAAGTAATTATGATACGGGTTTAACACAAGGGTGATCCTAATGCCTCTTATCATGTAGTAAATCCTACTACACGAATGTAGTCTCACTAGCGGTCTCGGGATGCATCACTAACGCAAGTTCTAAAATCTAAATGCTACCGGTACACTCATAAGCACTAATAGTAAATGCTTTTCCTATCAAATCTAAAGGCGAACATCACATATTTGGGTGGAAAATTTTTCTGAATGGTACGGTTTTGTGCTAGTCATACGACTCCTATCCATGAGACACTTGCTAAGGCTGAAGTTTCACTCCTAAATGTTGTAAGAAAAATTTAAATTTGGCGCTAAAATTATACTAACAAGTATTTCTCATAGTTTTATTACACACCTACCATCAAACAAACAAACTCAAGTGAAAGTGTATACTATAAGGTATCATCATTTTACCCTCCCCTTACACTTAGGATGAACATTGTCCCCAATATTCGATTAAAGAATGTAAAAGTGAAATAGGTAAAAGAATGAAATCAAATACTCCCCTGATTCGTTCGGTGTGGATAGTATGGTAACAAGGTTAGATCTTCCTCCAAGAAAATGAAAAATCAAAGCTTCCCTTCCAGAATATAAATCATCTTCTTGTCATACATAACCTGTTAAACATGAGAAAACAAACAAGGCAACCTCGCGTAAAATCGGCGGCAATCTATATATACTAATAAATCCTAGAAAAATAAAGTAAGATATAATGCTTGTGGAATGATGTTTGCAGATTTCTTGGAGTTTATAAAACTAAAGATTCAACAAAAACTTTGAGACTCCGTTAGAAAAAACAAAACTAGCAAAATTTCCAGAATTTTACACATGACGCCGTCAGAAGTTTCTTCCTGACGCCGTCAGAAGTGACCTGCAGAAATCTTTATGTTTAGTTTCTGGAAAATTTTTGGAAAACTTATGTCTTACTTCCTGGAAAATCCTGCAAAACATCATTATGACTCGATACAAGCATTTGACTCTAACAAATACGAATATACATGTCCATTTAATATTGTGGAGAATCATGATCAATTTTGTTTCTTAAAAACATATTTGGGGTTCCCCTTACACTTATCTTTTGCGAAATACCTTTGGATGAAGTTAAGACAAAGCCAAACGACAAAATAAAGTATTTTCACCATTTTATTTTGAAACATGATCTACCAACAATAAAAATAAAGCATGCATACGGAAACAAATAACAATCAAACAAAATAAAAATCACACAAATCATGGGTTGCCACCCAAGAAGCGTTTTTCTTTATTTATGAGTCTTGTAGCTAGACTCAAGGTCATGGGCTACTACGTGATATGGATGAGTTCCTCATTTAGGATATCTTTGGGATCAAACTTAGGTTTCAACTTCCTATCAGTTTTCTTAGTACGGTATGACCTTTCGAACTTTTCTCCATCCGGATCATACAAAATCATCTTCATATGCCATGATCCGTCACCTTCCTTAGGTGGCTTGTCCCATCTCCATTTACACTTATCCCCCTCTCTTTTCCACTTGTTCATCTCTATGTTAATAGGCATTATGCTTAAGAACTCAATCATTTTCCTAAAAACTAGGGGGTCCTCAAAAGGGTCTAGCTCTTCATCTCTAGCTATGAGTTGTTCCACCGAATGTGTTTTATCGATGAAATCTTTTTCTAGATAGAATGGGCGTTGAGGTCCTATAAAGTTTCTTTCTATCCAAGGTCCATATCTAGATGGTCTCCTATTCATCTCTACCCAATGTGGTGTCGGCTCATCCTCACAATCGTAGCTATGTTTCTTAACATCATATACCGACCAAGTATCGCCCTCACCTACCGCTATCTTAGACTCCTTACAATCTATCATGGCGCTAGCGGTTGTTAAAAATCCTCTTCCTACTAATAATGGGCATGTAGTGTCACTAACCATATCTAGGACGTGAAAGTCCGCTAAAATAGTTAGTTTTCCTACGTAAACAACTACATCCTTGATCATCCCAACCGGGTGGGCAATACTCCCATCCGCTAGACCAATCAATACCTCCGTCTCCTCCAACTTTCCTAGCTTGAGAGTGGTGAAAAGGGATAAGGGAATCAAGTTGAGGCTTGATCCTAAATCGGCTAGTGTGTCGAAAGCTTCGGATCTCCCTATCTTACAAGGCAAAACAAATATACCCGGATCATCAAGCTTTTTAGGCAACTTGTTTTGGACGAAGGCGGTCCCATTTTTACCTAGTTTAAATTTCTCATATTTTTCTTGGAGGGAACTATAGTAAGGAGCACGGGCTAAGACATCAATGACGGGGCATTCAAGGTGGAGCTCCTTGAATTCATCGTCAAGGTCTTGTGTAGGAGGTGTTTCAACTATGCTTTTGACCGGTTTGATATCGGGTGTTTCATTTGATTGGTCCTTTTGAAGAAATTGGTTTTGCTTGAAACATGTGCTCATTGATTTAACCGAGTAGTACTGCGAACAAGAAGTGGGTGACGAAACTGATGATATGGGATTAACGTTTAGTTTCGGGTTCTTGACCGTTCGCTTGGGAGTGCTCCCATTTCTCGGTCATTGAGAACTTTCAACAATGTGTCAATTTTGGTGGTCATCTCGCTTTGCTTTTGTTTGAAATCGGCTTCAAACTTAGATATGCGAGCTTCTTGAGATGCCATAAACTTGGACATCAATCCTTCAAGATTGTTGGTACTACCATAGTTATTAGAAGGATTGTTGTTGAAAGTACGGTTGGAGGGTGGACCGTTTGGTTGGTAACGATTAGGCGGATTGGAAGAATTGTTTTGGTTTTGTTTCCACCTAAGGTTCGGGTGATTTTTCCAAGAAGGGTTGTAGGAATCACCGTAAGGGTTTGGCTCGGGTTTGAAAGTGTACCACTTATCTCCCGCTACGTCGGTACGCGAAGATGCGTAGTCCGCAAAAGCTGTTCCGGGGAGTTCCACGCAATCACGAGTGTCATGGGGACCACTACATAATTCGCATGAGGAAGTGATTTTGTTCACTTGGCTTGAAGGCTCAAGTTCCATGATCCTACGGTCGGGAGTGCTAGAATCGTTCGAAGGCAAGGATATTGCCTTGACCGTTTTGTTCAAATCACGGGGATCATTCCAACTTTCGTTGTCATAGAGAGCAAGATCTTCTATGAGTTCCCATGATTCTTCTGCACTTAGATCACGTAGCTTACCACCGGCCGATTGGTCAATGGTTCGCCTTGTGGAGAGATCGATATGGTCATAGAAGATTTGGACTTGGAGCCAAAGATCTATGCCATGATGAGGGACTTTTTGGAGTAAGTCCTTGAAACGAGTCCATGCTTCATATAGAGTTTCACCTTGACGTTGTTGGAACATCAAGATATCATTTCTAAGCTTAGTAGTTCTCCCCGGTGGGAAAAATTGAGCAAGGAAACGAGTGGTGAGATCATCCCATGAGGTGATGGATCCCGCGGGTAAACGTTCAAGCCATTGACTAGCTTGATCACGTAGAGAGAATTGGAATAGGCGTAATCGGGTTGACTCTCTAGTTGTAACATCAAGGTCTATAGAATCTACGATTTTAAGGAAGTCCTTGAGATGTTGATTAGGATCTTCGGAACGAAGTCCATGGAATGCACATCCGCTTTGCACCAACCGGATGGTGTCGGATCGCAAGGGAGACACATTGGCTCCTTAGGTGAGCTCAATAGTGTTTCGATAGCCTTAGTGGCTAGGTCGGGAATACTCTCCTAGGGTTCGGGGCCCAAGAGGTTGGTTTGCTAGTGGTGGGTTTTGTGGGTGGTCTTGTTGTGGTGGGTTGATGGGTTCAAAGATGTTACCACCTTCCATGATATCGGATGGTAAAGGTTACGAACAAAGGAAACAAAGAAATAAGATAGACTAAAGAAAACCTAAAAATAAAAATAAAAATATTACTAGAAAGGAATCTAGCAAGTAGACCTAATAAAAAGAAATTCTAACCTAGACAATAGCTATTCCCCGGCAGCGGCGCCAAAAACTTGATGCCTGGGAATTGCACCAGGTTTTACTTCTCAAGGGATCTCGAGAAGCTTACAACCCCCACCAGGCAGTGTACCTGATCGTTGTAGTATAGTATAGTGACAAGTACCGGGGGATTGATAGTTCAACTCAGGAATAGAGTCGCTAGGATTAGAAAGCCTAAAAATTAAGTCTAGAGGTGAGGGATGATTCTTTTTGTATTTTTTTTTATATTTTATAAAAACAATTAAAAATCTCGGGTTTTAGAGGAGTGGGCGGAATTAGTTGCTAATCAACTAACCCAATAACTAAAGTTGCAATCAAAATAAAATAACAAAAATGTAAATAAATCTAATTACTAATGTGGAGTGAACAATAAATGGGAAAATTGTGTTTACTTAGATTTCATTACTCCCTAGATATCTTTTACAGGTTGATAGTTTGTTACAGTTACGTGGATGACGGGTTATATTCCTTAATACCAATCGTGGGGTGGCGTACGTACTTCCCTAACTCTATAAGCTCCTACTTCACTCCTATGTCAAGCCTGCAAGAAGCTCCTAACATGGTATCACTAGAATTCGCTCATGCATTAAATACAACCATAAAAACCTTAGTACGCATCGGTTCATGTTTCTTAAGACGTTCAAGCAAGTTACACTATGGAAGTCTGCCAGTTTTCTTAAGTCTAACATCGAAATCATTCATCCATTACAACTATAAACAAGCAATCAACCTATAATAAACATCTAGGTTTTATTACATCTAAGCAAACACACAAAAGATCTAGCCTAGCATGTTAAAATCAAGACAAGCGTAAGATATATTCAAACAACACATAGACATATTGATTGAATTGAAATGATACTTATCTTAATTGAACATGAAGGGTTCCAAGGGGTGAAAACCCTTGAAAATACTGTAAAAGTCGAGCTAGGGTTTGTTGGGTCACTGAATTCCCCAAACTTTCTCTAACAAGGATTTGAACGTAATATCCCCTAAGTGTAAGCAAGTCACTGAGTGAACAGTAACTCAGTGAGTCACCTTCAGGATGCTAAGACCGAATTTAAGAAGAAAGGTTCTCCATTCAGTGAGGCGGTACTCAATGAGTGTGATCTAAGCCAAGAAGAAGGTGATGGGTTCAGTGACGATGACAATAACTCACTGAACCCCAAGACTCCTCAACAACTACCATGGTACTAATGACTGATGACCTGAAGCCTGAAGTTTTGGCGGGACTGGGCGGGAAAGTCTGAGCTGCATTATTAAAGTGCTTTATCACTTTAATGTCAAACTTTCCCAAAATGGTTAAAACCAGTCTGTCATCAGAAAGTGTCTTTTAGACTTAACTCAATGAAGGTTCCTTGCCAGAAGAATAATATCTTTCAAGATATTGTTAAGGAAGCTTTATATCCAATGTATAACTAGTTGTTCTATACTTGTGTATAAATAGGAAGCATATGTGAGGAGTAATAGTTGACAAGTTTGTGCAATTAATGCAAAGCATTCACAAACCACTTTTACTCCTCCAAAAAACAACACAACCCCTGAGATAGCTTAGTGGGTCCAGAAAGTTGTTACTCAACATAGATTAAGTTTAGTGAGGAGTCAATACCATACTTGTCGCTTTCAATCCCAAGTGTTATTCCGCAAACACTTGGGTACGATTCTTTTTGATTAACTTCTAATAAAGAATTAAACATTGGAAAATATTGTCTCTTATGTTTACGTTACTTTATTGTTAATCGTTTTTATACATCCTTGTTTAATGTCATAGAACTTGGTTACTTTAGCTTTGTAGTTATAGTTAACCAAGTAAAAGGGACCAACAAGTGGTATCAGAGCCTCTGATTTGTAAAACTTAAACCTGTTTTCAAAACTTAAGAGTGCTCAAGTTTTTAAAATCAAGATCCCACTATGACTGACATAGATGTTCCCCAACTTGTCGACAAAAAGGGTGGAAGTTATTCAGCAACTGCCCCTCGACTAGAAGTTGGCAAATTTAATAAGTGGAAAAAGCGAATGCTTTGCTACTTAACTGGGATGGAACCATATTACATTAAGTTGATTAATGATGGTCCATATGTCCCAACAACTGCCCAAGGTTTAATTAAACCTGAAGCTCAGTGGACCCCAGATGAAAGGAGGGTGGTCAATCAAGACCAGCGCCTGAAAAGCATCATTATATCATGCCTCCCTGATGATATAATGGAATCAGTGATCAATTGTCCCACTGCCCAGCAGACATGGACTGACCTGGTTCATAGCTATGAAGGGCCTTCTGATACCAAAGAGAATAGAATCATGGACCTGAAGCTTGAATTCAATACCTTCAGGGCCAAGGATTCTGAAAGTCTCTCTGAGACTTATACTCGGTATAAGACCCTCCTGAATGAGCTGACCAATGATGGTGTTATACTATCAAAAGATGAGATCAATGTTGGTTTTGTCAACAGTCTCCCTGAGAAGTGGTTAAACTTCTCTCAGGGATTGAGAAATGCAAACCACATTCAGAACCTTGAGCTCCCTGCCATCTATGGGAAATTTGTCTATGAAGACAATCTTATCACCAGGAGATACCCTGGTAAAGCTCAGGAGACCAAAAAGGCCTTGACAATTTCACCCATATCAACTGCTTTCTATTCAAAAGGTGTTGTGCAGGATTTTCAGGATGGATCTGATGATGAGGTTGACCAAAGAACTAGTGAGGAGTATCTAAATGATCTTCAAATTGAATTTCATGAAAGAGCACTCCTTGCTAATTCAAAAAGGTTTTTTAAGAAAAACAAATTTCCTTCAAAAGCAAATGACAACACTGAATGCTTTAAATGTGGCAAAATGGGCCATTTTGCTAAAGATTGTTTTTCAAAAACAACCTCAGAACCATCATTCAAATTTTCAGGAAATAACTCTTTTTCAGGCCCCAGCAAATTTCAACCAAAAATGCTTCAGTCTAGTCAAAGATTTGAAAAAGTCCCTCAAATTGACTTTGAAGCCAAGTACAGAAAGGCAAAAGCTAAACTTGCCCTTCTTGAATCATCCTCAACAGTCTCTCAGCCTCCTCAGGCTCCAAAGCCTTCTCAAGCTAAGAACAAAGGGCTTGTTGTTGAAACATATGACTGGGATGAGGTTGAAGTGTCCTCTGATGATGATGAAGTTCACATCAGTGCCCTGATGGCTCTGTCAGATGACAACAAACTTGCTGTGGGGAAGAGTCATGCAAGAAATGGTGAATGGGTTAACATCACTATGAGGAAGGTAAATCTTTTACTTTCTATGGATGATAATGATGATTGGAAATCTTACTTAGATTATATTAATGTTGATCTTAAGTATGTTGAAGAGCAAAGACTTAATTTGTTTTCAAAATTTAACAAACTGAGTTTTGAATTAAATCATTGTAGAGATGAATTACTTGCTTTAAAACAAGCCAAGCTTGAAAGTGTTACACTTCAAATTCAAAACTCTGAACTTGTAAAACAAAATCAAGCTCTTCAGGAAGAACTTAAGAAAGAAAAGGAAATTATTTGGAAATGGACTCAGAAAAACCCCAAACTTTATGAAACACTGAGTCTCACACCCAGCCCCAAAAAGGCAGGTCTGGGTGATGATCAACTCACTGAAGTTTCTGGGGAGAGTAGCCATTCTACAACTTTTCTATTAACCAACATACTCTCTAGCAAAGAACTTGCTCCCAAACCCAGTGATTAGATTGAAAGAAACAATCCTGATAGTAAAATGCCAAATTTTAATACTGGAAGAATCCTGGAGCCTGAAAGTCAGGCTATCAAGGAGCTGCTAGGAGTCACTGATGAACTTAGTCCTACTGAGTCCATCACTGAGTCTAAGTGTGATTCACCACTCCCTCCACTGAAACAACTTCAGGGAGCGGAACCCAATTCTGACCTTGCACCATTAGTCTATCAACCACATTCTCCCAAAGAGAAATCAGGGTTAGGAAAGACTATTCTGAAAAGACCTACTCCTGCACCCACTGAACACCAAAAACCTTCAGTACCCACTGAAGTGAAGCATGAAAGCACTGATTCAAAGGTTGATCAGCTTACTGAACTTGTTAGGATGCTGAGTGAGAAAATCGAGTCTACTGAGAAAAACTCTGACTCAAAATCAACAAAGCCCTCAGTATCCTCAGGTTCTTCCAAACCAAAAACCACACCCAGACCCTCAGGGAGATGTGAACTGTGCAATTATCCAAATCACAGCACAAATAAATGCTACAAAGTCCTGTTTTGTATAATATGCAAATAAGAGGACCACAGAACTTGTGATCACATCCCCCACACTGCTTCTTTAAAAGCAAGGGGTCTATACAAAAATCAAGGCTATCAGTATGCCACACCTTCCAAACAAAGACTGAAGGCTAAGCCTTTCTCACCATGTCCTCGCTGTGGTTTCAATGATTATCTTCCTGATGATTGTATGATGAAAGATTGCTGTGACATCTGTGGAGATCCCTCCCATGAAACCAGGGGACATGACAAAGTTATTCAGTCCAGAAGGAAAAACCAGACCAACACTTCTCAGTCACCTGAGGCATCAACCTCCACAAAATGTAAAACATGTGGAAGCTCAGGTCACACAACTTCAGACCATGATTCACTAACTGAGTTCAAAAAGTCCCTGAGGACCAAGCCCACTAGAAAGTGGGTCAACAAGAAAAACTAACCCAGTTTACTGTTTGTGCAGAAACACATCAAGGATCCTACTTGGCATCTAGACAGTGGATGCTCTAGAAGCATGACTGGTGTGAAAAGTTTTCTGCACAAATATGTGGAAGAACCAGGACCCAAAGTAGTATTGGGTGATAACTCATCAGCTCCCACTGAAGGTTATGGTTCAGTAAACTGCAATGGTATAGTTTTTACAAGAATAGCTTATGTTAATGGTCTCAAGTACAACCTGATAAGTGTTTCCCAACTATGTGATGCCAAATACATAGTTCAGTTTGATGACAAGAGAGGGACCATCTTTAATGCCAATAAGGAAGTTGTGTTGATTGCCCCTAGGAGGGATGATGTATATGTCCTTGACATGTCATCCCTGACTCAGAATGGGACTTGTCTATTCTCAAAGGCAAGTGAGACAATCAACTGGCTATGGCATAGGAGACTTTCTCATCTCAACTTCAAGAGCATCAACAACCTGGCCAAACAGAACAAAGTTCTGGGCCTTCCATCCCTGGTGTATACCAAAGACAAGCCTTGTTTTGCTTGTGAAAAAGGAAAACACCACAGGGCATCATTCAAAACCAAACAAACCTTTTCCATCAAAAGCTGCCTACATCTTCTTCATATGGACCTTTTTGGACCTGTCAGTCCAATGTCCATTCACCATGAGAAGTATACTCTGGTCATTGTGGATGAATACTCAAGATATACTTGGGTTTACTTCCTGACCAAGAAGAGTCAGGCAGCTGATACCATTATGTTATTTGTCAGGAACATTGAAAATCAAAATGATGTCAAAGTTAAACAGATCAGGACTGACAATGGCACTGAATTCAAAAACCAAGACCTTGAGTGTTTTTGTGATGAGAAAGGAATTTCTCAAAATTTCACTTCTCCCTATACTCCTGAACAAAATGGAGTAGCTGAAAGGAGAAATAGAACACTCATTGAGGCAGCAAGAATAATGTTAAATGGCTTCCTCTCAAAACATTTTTGGATTGAGGCAGTTAAAACAGCCTGTTACACTCAAAATAGGTCAATCATTGTGAAAAGGCATAATAAGACTCCTTATGAGATATTCAAAGGAAGGATTCCTGACATCAGCTACTTTCATGTATTTGGGTGTCCTGTGTTTATACATAATCACAAGGATCACTCGGGTAAATTTGATGCCAAAGCTGATGATGGATACTTCCTGGGATATTCCTTGGTTTCTAAAGCCTTCAGGGTGTTCAACACAAGGAGACAACAAACTGAGGAAACTTATCACATTACTGTTGATGAGAGCACTGAATCCATCAGGTTCTCAAATTCCTCAGTAGAAGAAATTGGTATTGATGACTCATCAAGGTATCCTCCTGATGAGTATCATCCTGAGAACAATCCCTCAACCCAATATCAAGCTGATGCTGACGTCTCCTATTACATCATCCCTTACAACCTACCCCAACCACCTATCAGTGAGTTCATTGAAACTCAGCCTGTCTCAAATGAGACTGATACCACTGAACAAATTGTTCAGGAACCCTCAGAACAAATTATTCCTACAGTAGTCACTGAAGCACATAATGATGAGTCACCTCATGTTCCTGAGTCTGAACCTAATCAGGCTCCTTCAAGCTCAAATTCTTATCCCAAACCTCAGGATAGCTGGACTAGATCCAAAATCATTGAGCTTGTGAACATCATTGGTGAACCCACTGAAGGCATGCTCACAAGAAGCAAGGCTGCTAAACTCAAGGCTGCCACTGCCAATATATGTCTTTATGCTGACTATCTCTCAGAGATTGAGCCTAAAAATGTCAAAGAAGCCCTGACTTATGAAAGTTGGGTTCAGGCCATGAGAGATGAATTGGAACAATTTGACAGAAATGATGTCATGACCATTGTTGAATGCCCCCAGGGTGTTTTAATCATTGGTATGAAATGGGTCTTTAAGAACAAGACTGATGAGAATGGCACAGTCATCTAAAACAAAGCAAGACTGGTTGCCAAAGGATATAATCAACAGGAAGGTATAGACTATGAGGAAACCTTTGCACCTATTGCTATAATGGAATCCATCAGGATCTTCCTTGCCTATGCAACTTACATGAACTTTAAAGTTTACCAAATGGATGTTAAAAGTGCATTCCTGAATGGTAACATCAAAGAAGATGTTTATGTGCAACAGCCTCCTGGTTTCTAAAGCAGTGAATACCCCAACCATGTCTACAAGCTTAACAAAGCCCTTTATGGACTGAAACAAGCACCCAGGGCATGGTATGAAACTCTTTCAGCCTTCCTGATCCAAAACAAGTTTGTCAGAGGAAAGATTGACAACACACTGTTCATCTATAGAACAAAGGATGATGTCATTCTTGTCCAAGTATATGTTGATGACATCATCTTTGGCTCAACAAGTTACAAACTTTGCAAACAGTTTGAGAAACTGATGACCAAAAAGTTTGAAATGAGCATGATGGGTGAACTCACATACTTTCTTGGACTCCAAATTAAACAAACTGAAAAAGGAATATCCATTTGCCAAGAAAAATACCTCAGGAACCTGCTGAAGAAGTATGAGCTCACTGACTGCTCTTCAGTAAAAACTCCTATGGTTCCTCCAAACAACCTTGGCCCTGATCTCACTGGTAAATCAGTGAATCAAACCCAATACAGAGGAATGATTGGTTCTCTGATGTACTTACTTGCCTCAAGGCCTGATATCCAATTCTCAGTCTGCCTGTGTGCAAGATACCAGGCTGATCCTAAAGAATCACATCTCACTGCTGTCAAGAGAATCATCAGGTACCTGAAGGGTACTCCAAACCTTGGTTTGTATTACCCAAAATGTTCAGGATTTGATCTCAAAGGGTACACTGACTCTGACTATGCAGGATGTAACATGGATAGGAAAAGTACTTCAGGATCCTGCCAATTTCTTGGTGGTAAACTTGTGTGTTGGAGTACAAAGAAACAACAGTCAGTGGCCATGTCCTCAGCTGAAGCTGAATATATGGCTGCTGCAGGATGTTGTGCAAATGTACTATGGATGAAGAGCCAACTGAGTGACTATGGCATTCAGTATAAGATGGTACCTATCTTTTGTGATAATACTAGTGCCATAGCCATCTCAAACAATCCAGTACTTCATCAAAGAACCAAACACATTGACATCAGATACCACTTCATCAGGGACCACATCACTAATGGAGAAATTGAACTACATTTCATCCCCATTGAATATCAGCTAGCTGATATCTTCACAAAACCCTTGGATGAACCTACTTTCACAAGATTGAAAGCTGAACTAGGCATGTTGGACATAGAATCAGGAAACTGATCAAAAGTGTTCCAACTGATGTAAATTCTCTAAGTCCCTGATCACACCCTTCCTGAAAACCCATTTTTACTGAATGAATAATCATTCAGGGGGCTGAGGATGAAAAATGGCATTGAATACCCTAACTAAATGCTCCAAGTACTTAGTTATTAAATTTCCCAGGTAGGTAACTAATTCCTATTAAATATAGGAATATATGTCACTTACACAACTTGCATCCACTTCTTGGGCCCCCACATCTCTCTCACCAAACACCACTGAGCATTAAATGCTCCCTCACACAAAATAAGTGTGATGATCCTCTCTCTGCAAAAGTGCATTATTTGCAGAGCCACCTCATGATGTGAGAGAAAAAAGGGTAGTGGGAATCATGATTTTTAATGCGGACTTCAAACTTATATTATTATGCCGTTCCGGTTGAATATTATAAATCTTTGGCATCCGCAACATCACTCCCACCCTATAAATACCCCCACACAAAAAAAGGGAAAAACACACACGTTTTTTTTTAAATCATAACAAAACTCTTGCAAATCGTTTTCAAAACTGCGTGTGTTTCCCTCACTGATACCTATTTTTTCAAAAAAACCAGGCTTTTATCTAACCCAAATGGCTTCTTCTAAGGTCATAAAATACGCACCTAATGTGGATTTCCAAATGGAAAGCGTAGACCTTACCAAGAACAATGTGGTGGGGAACTTTGCCTACCCTAAAGGGTACCCTGAATACAAGGAGGTGGTGAAGTTCCTTCAGAACTGCTTTCTGACCACCTCATTCACAAAAACTCCCTTAGTCATCTATCATGACTATTTGAGGGAATTTTGGTGCAAAAACCCTGATGCGCCAAAAGAGGCCAAAATAAAGTTTACAGTCAAGAATGGAACCAAGTCCCTAACTCTTGACTATAAAACTTTTGTCAAAGCCACAAGCCTTGACTACACCACGACCTTCACTGCCCAACCCTCTGAGAAAGAGGTGAAGGAGGTCTTACTGGAACTGGGGCCCTATGACAAAAATCACCCTGAGGTGACACCAGGGTCCCTCTTATCCAAAGCCCCTATAATAAAGACCTGGTTCCCAGCTCCCTGGAGGATTCTAATGACTTTTGTCATTCAGGTTCTCTGGGGAAATAAATTCTCTACTGAGCAATTGAACACTACTCAAGCAATGATAGTGTTCTGTCTCATTGAGGGTAAAATGATTGACCTTGGAGAAATAATCTTCAGGGACCTCATAGCAAAGTTAGGGGGAAGTCTAGGCAAAAACACATGTCATACCCTAGATTCGTTTCCTGTGCCCTACAAGACTTGCTTAGGTCTGAGTATGTTAAGCCTGACATAGCAGGTTTTGAGCCTGATGTCCTACACAAGGCAAATTACTCTCGTGACCCTCTTGAGGTTACACCTGTCACCCTGACAATGTATATGCGTTCTGCTATCCAGGGTGACAATAAAGTTTCACCTGTCCCCTCTCCCACCAAGAAGGTGAAGAGGAAGAAGGGACAGGGGTCCAGGAAGGTGGCTCAACCCAAGTCACTCGACACTGAGACCTCTGATCCCAAGCCTACCAAAAGGGGGCAACTACAACCGCCCTTGACTGCTGACACCATGAGAATAATAACCCAGTCACTAGGCCTGCAACAAAAGCCAACGGAGGGCACTGAGATATCACACTCAGTGTCCTCGGGCATACCAGTTCCTAAAGACTCTACTGTCATAAACAAGACAGTGGAGCCGGAACCAACCAAACCTTCACATCCTGCTAAAGGCTCTGGCAAATCACAACCAAAGTCTCAGGGAGTAAGGGATCCTAAATCCTCGGTGGGGCAGCACTACTCCACTGAGAAGGGGGTCCACAAAAAATCAAATCCCACTAAACGCTTGGGTCAATCACAACCTAAGCATCAGGGAGTTCACGTCCCTAAACCTTCGACAGGCCAGAACAAGCCTGTTGGAAAGGGGGACATAACCACTCAGGTGCCTGATGAGGACATTCGCAAAACAACGCTTTTGTCCGAGGGCACAAAAACTCATCCCAAAGACTCAGAGGGAAACAAACAACCCGCTGATAGGGACACAATATTCACGACTCCTCAGGATGACACTGAGAAATACCCATCAGTGTCTGAAGGGGTCACGGGGGACAAAGATTCAGAGGGATATAAACCACCCGCTGATATGGAACCCATAACCACTCCCGGAGGTGCGCATAACTTGGGAAATGGCCTTGAAGACCAGGTAGATAAAACCCAATCTACCGGATTTGAGGGGTCAGGACCTGGCCAAAACAAAGGCAAATCTTCTTATGAAGAGGAGCCGAATAACCTCCAGTTGCAGATAACCTCCCTGGCTGATGTTCAGGCTGTCTTATTTTCAGATGATGAATACAACAGTGCTGAGGAAGTCTTCACGGCCGGAGATGATATGGAGGTTAAGGAGACAGTCCCTGAACCTGTCAATCAGTCTCCTCAAGCCTCTAACCATGAAGAAGCTGAAACACATTCCGAGCCGGAAACCTCAGGAGACGATCAAGCTCCTCTCACTGAAAAAGCCTTCACAAAATTCATCAAGAAAATGACCAATGTTTTGTATAGGGGGGGTCACTGAAGAGGTGTTTGACATGCATACTGAGCAAGCAGTCCACTATCACCTCCTCAAAGATGCTGTTGAAGAATACAATGATGATGTCAGGCAGCAAAATTCTAATGTCACCTACTCCCTGACACAAATGGCTTCTCGCATCAACTCATTTTTGGAATCCCTTAAAGAGCTGACTAATGGGGTTAAGTCGGTTCAAGAATCAGTCAAGGATGATCCTGAGCTCAACAAGAAACTACTTCAGGCGTCTGAGACGTACCAGGTAAACACGGCGGCTCTCACTGAGTTACTTGGCTTAATAAAGGGTTCCAATGTTCAGAATCTCAGCTCCACGATGGAGTCTCTCAAGTCTT